>CM022755.1:8266935-8791935 GCA_012411365.1 Ameiurus melas | reverse complement strand
ACACTGAAGCCTGTCAGGAGATATGAGCTCAGCTATAGTGCAGTGAAACAGCGGGGCGTCGAGCTCACAACTAGCTTACAGCGCCCCTGTCGGTCATATATAGAAACAGCCAACATTTATGCCAAAAACTTTCATTTATTCTCTCTCTCTCTCTCTCTCTCTCTCTCTCTCTCTCTCTCTCTCTCTCTCTCTCTCTCTCTCTCTATATATATATATATATATATATATATGTGTGTGTGAGTGTGTGTTTTAATTAGATTTTAAACTAATAATGCTTCACAGAGATAAATTATTAATAACCCAGTTCATCTTTAATAACTGTGTTTAGTCTGGTTTGTATTACTTTCATTTAAAATGTTAAATCGTAATTTCTGATTTATTTTGAACACATCAATTTTATCGTTAATTTTTTTTTTATTTCAAGCTGAAGGTTTTATTAATAATCCATTACAAACCATAAGCGCAGTGATTCCCAGCCCTCATCATTGCAACATAAGCACAACAAACTAAAGTAGCTTTAATGTGGTTATATAGGACAGAGAGGTATATAGATTTGTCTAATAATTAAATAATAAATAAATAATCCACAGGCCTTCTTTTGTGAGGATTTAATATTTATACAGTAAGAGTAACATTAAGAATTAGTTCCTTTGAAACATTGTACCACAGCGATATCTAGTGGTCAAATGCTTACTAATAAAGCCCCAGTTTTGCAAGACCTGATTAAAACACTCTCTATATTTGTAAATAAGAATATAACAAATCATTACACACTTAATTATACACACTGACATGTTTGGAAAGGAGCTACACACAGCGAGGTGCAGGGTGAATACTGATGACAGCTTAATAGCAAAAACAATGTTTAGATAATAACTGTGTGTAAGAAGTCTGCAGTATTCTGGGCAATATTATATTATATCAGTATTATAGATGTAATGTCATATGAAGCCCAAAGACAGTTGATGGGAAGCCCCAGGATGGAGAGAAAGCCCCAGGATTCCTGAAGATTGGGCAGAAGTAGGCTGCACTTACACGGTAAAGGTCCAGCCATTTTGTTGCAATGTCATTATATGGGAATAAATACATTTTGACCTGGGAAAACCCATTCAACCCGACCTAGGAATGAGTTTTGTCACATTCACATTCATATGTGAAGTCATAACATGAGAATTCATGATATTGTAACTTAACATTATGACTATGTTCATATAAATATGGGAATACAGCAGAAAGATTTTAATTTATTTAATAAACAAGCCTGAGCTTAAAAGAAACATTGATGAAAATTATTTTTTTTTTCCAAAATCCTTTCTCTCTTATCTTCTTCTCTGTTCAAACTCACTCACTCACTCACTCATCCAACCAAGGTCTTCTGCCCAATCGGAGGCTTCATCTGCAAGGTTGCAGCTGTATTCATTGTTTATGTGCTCGTTTATACTTGTTTACTGGGGAGAAAAATAATTCAACCCTTTCTGTTGACATACACGACGACTTTCAGACGTATTGACGTCGGGATACCAACCTTTCATGGTATGGGATGGAAAAAGGAACTCATGGTTTTACCCATCCCAAAAGTAGTGTGCCATTTGTGAACGAGCCGACTCTTTAGATGACTCACACAACAGGTAGAATCATATGTTAGTGCACATACGTTTATTAATTAAAATAGATTTCATAACAGCACACAATGCAAATTTAATCACGTTGCTTTGTTACTAAAAAGACAGAGCCAAAATAAATAAATAAATAAAACAAAGACCTGGCATTGAAAATGTCATTGAGTCGTTTGAGAGTTCAAAGAGCCGACTCTTCTTGGCGAGCTTAACCGATTCATGTTCCTATATCTACATAAGGCGTGCCGCGTCAGCCAGTTTAGTCACATGACTATTTTCAAGCTACCGCATGAAGCCTGAAATATAGACACAACATTGTCAGGGTAGTTTTTTTTGTTTTGTTTTGTTTGTTTTTTTTTAAACTCTGATGTTTTAGTGAGCTTATATTATATGCACTTTAGTGAAGCTATTTTAAGTGCATGAAGTCCAATCAATTGTATTACCCATAATGCCATGCTTTGTTTACAAACGTCAAATCACGCCATATATCCTGAAACTTTCTCTAGAGTTCCTCTGTTTCATATTGAGTAAGTGAGGTTCGAGCTAAATAATATGTAGTTTGTAATAAGGCTATACACCATATACAAGATACAATAAAATATATATATATAAAGATATAATAACAGTATTGCTTCCTGGAGCATGCACTGGACTGTGGGGGTTAAAGGTGTGAAATCTGGATATCATTGTGGATACAGCAGCAACTTATGGGGAAAAGTGTCTTATGGTAATTGAATATACAGGTGAATATGCTTCTTCATGAAGTTCAGCATTCTTGGTGAATGAAATTATCCCAGCAGTATTGGATTTCCTTATTGGTCATGGTTTGGGAACTGTAACGTTGTGGGAACGTTGTGTTTTGGTATATAAAGTTCAATTCGATTTTATTTGTATAGCGCTTTTTACAACAGACATTGTCTCAAAGCAGCTTTACAGAAATATAAACACGGTATACAGATATTAAAGGTGTGAATTTATCCCAACTGAGCAAGCCACTGAGTGGCAACGATGGCAAGGAAAAACTCCCTAAGATGTTTAAAGGAAGAAACCTTGAGAGGAACCAGACTCTGAAGGGAACCCATCCTCATCTGGGTAACAACAGACAGTGTGAAATAGTACAGTATGGATGTAAATGAAGTCTGAATGGTCTTCGGAGCAGCCGCAGTCCCAGTAGAGAAGATTCGAGACTTGAGCTCCATCCAGAGGCTGAAATGATCTGGATCGCCGGTATCTCCAGAAATTCGTGTGTGGCTCGGCAAAAGGAGAGAGGGAGAAAAAAAGATTATTATGACTGTGAAGTAGTAAAAATAGAATCTAGTCAGGATAGGCTTGAGTAAACAAATACATTTTAAGCCTAGACTTAAACACTGAGACTGTGTCTGAGTCCCGAACACTAATGGGAAGACTGTTCCATAACACTGGAGCTCTATAAGCAAAGGCTCTTCCCCCTGCTGTAGCCTTCATTATTTGGGGTACCGTCAAATAGCCTGCATCTTTTGATTTATGTAGGCGTGGTGGATCATAGAAAACCAGAAGGTCGCTTCAATATTGTGGCGCGAGACCATTTAGTGCTTTATAGGTTAATAAAAGTACTTTATAGGTAATGCGAGATTTTACTGGGAGCCAATGTAGTGTGAATAAGATCGGGGTGATATGGTCGTATCTTCTAGTTCTAGTTAGGACTCTAGCAGCAGCATTCTGGACTAACTGGAGCTTATTTATATTCCTACTGGAACATCCAGACAGTAAGGCATTACAGTAGTCTAATCTAGAGGTGACGAATGCATGAACCAGTATTTCCGCATCATGTAGTGACAATATATTTCTTATCTTAGAAATATTTCTGAGATGAAAGAAAGCTGTCCTAGTAGTATTATCTACATGAGCATCAAATGATAGACTGGAGTCAATAATCACTCCAAGGTCTTTAACTGCTGTACATGATGAAACAGAAAGACCATCCAGAGTAACCATGTAATCAGAATGATTACTTCTAGCTACACGTGGGCCTAATAAAAGTATTTCTGTTTTATCAGATTTAAGTAAAAGGAAGTTGGTTAACATCCAACGTCTAATGTCCTATACACAATCCTCGACTTTACTAAGCTTCTGTCTGTCCTCTGGCTTCGCTGAAACATACAACTGTGTATCATCAGCATAACAGTAGAAGCTAATTCCATGTTTACGAATAATTTGTCCTAGGGGAAGCATATATAAAGTAAAAAGCAGTGGGCCTAAAACAGAACCCTGTGGAACTCCAAAAGTAACCTCAGTACGCATGGAGAAATCACCATTTACATCTACGAATTGATAACGATCGGTCAGATAAGACCTGAGCCAGGAGAGGACTGTTCCCTTAATGCCAACAACATTTTCTAATCTATCAAGGAGAATAGTGTGATCTATGGTATCAAAAGCTGCACTAAGGTCGAGTAACACAAGCAGCGAGACACAACCCTGATCAGAGGTCAGAAGAAGGTCATTTACTACTTTAACTAGTGCTGTCTCTGTGCTGTGATTAGGTCTAAATCCTGACTGATACATTTCATGAATGTTGTTCCTTTCTAAATATGAGCATAACTGCTTTACTACTACCTTTTCTAGAATCTTAGAGATGAAGGGGAGATTCGATATTGGTCTATAACTGGACAATTGAGACGGGTCAGGTTTTTTTAATCAATGGTTTAATAACTGCTAATTTTAGAGATTTAGGTACATATGTGGTGAAATGGGCTTCCCCTTGAGTCATCTTGACTGACTGGTTATTGATTAGGGGGGCGTGCCCTGGATTAGTATTTAAGGAAGTGGCTTTCGACTGACAGGTAGTTCGTTCAGTCAGGGAATGGACTTCCTGGTTAGTGACGTGGGATACCGGTAGCTTCGTGTGCGTGTAGGTGAAACCGCGGGCTCAACAGGTAAGCACTGCTTGTTTTCTCATTTGTTTTAAAGGACTCTCTTTGAGGTGGAATCTTAGCTGTTTGTTTGGTCGTGGGTTTTAGTGCGGTTGGTATTTGCCTTGGAAACGCGCATGCATTGCGTCCAGTGGATTGCAATGCAAGAAACTTGTTGGTGTCAGGTAGGCGCTCATGCTCAACATACTATTATGGCCTCTCTGCTTCGTCACGTATCTAACGTTGTTGTCTGCATTAGTTTGCTATCAGCAGTAGAGTGGTGAGTGCGTTGTCTCTCCTCCTCGTACCTGTAAGGGAGCATAGGATCGCCAGCTCTGAGGTATGTATGTTAAAGCAACGCTGTGCAGTCTATTTTTAGAACAAGCTGCTAATCGTAATTTTAGCTTTTGTTGTGCTTTACAGAGTGGCCTATATGCTGGCTATACTCATCGGCTGTTCCCACGTCCTAAGAGACTGCTGCTTTGTCTCCTTTTTTTTTAGTAATGTCATGTCTAATTATTAGGATGTCTGTTGAGATTGTGATTTTTCTAGCCACTGGCTCTGGCTGGTGCTAGGACTTTTGTTTTGTTTGTTTTAATGCATGCTTGGGCTATGCAGTGCCGTGTCGCTGTTTCTCTGGCCTAACCTGCATGCACTTTGTATTTTTATTTGTTGGTTGTGGGATAAACCCTGCTCTGCCTTTGTTACTACTCTGCTTGTTGTGTGTGTGTATGCATGTTGGTGTACAATCCCAATGCTGTGGCCAGGGTGGTTGTCCCATTTTGACCATTGATCTGTGTGGAGCTGGAGCACTAAACCTGCTGCTCAAGATAAGTAGCTATTTGTAGTATTGCTAGCATACCTGGCTTGTAAGATCAACCACTCTGTTAATCAGTGCTTGTGTTTCCTCTTTCCCGTTGCCGGACAGGAGCAGTGTGGCCCACGTGAGCGGAGGACTGAGTTCGTGGTGGAGGCTTTCACTTTCCCTTGCTGTGTGCACATTGAGGTGTCTTTTGTTTGGATTGTAGTGCTTCTCTCACGCATGGTGTATTTTTCTGGACCCCTCCCCTCTGTCGTGCAGTAGTCCGGCTCGCTGTGGTAAGCTTTTCCCCTGTTCTAGTTACCCCTCCCCTGAGACCAGGTCACTCGCACAATAGCAAGGTGCTAGTCAACCCCATAGCTACAGTGCTTATATAGCAGCCCCCTGGTCACTGTGTTGGTGGGACCTCTCCATCAGAGTGTCAATTGTATGGTCATGTTTTACCGTGCAACGGTAATAATTAATGTGTTTTGCTGGAATAAATATCGTTGATGTAACGCATGTCTCCGGTTCCTTGAGTTTATGAACCTGTGTGCCCGAATTACCCTTAGGGGTTATTCTAGTTTAGTT
This sequence comes from Ameiurus melas, assembly GCA_012411365.1. Lineage (NCBI taxonomy): Eukaryota > Metazoa > Chordata > Actinopteri > Siluriformes > Ictaluridae > Ameiurus > Ameiurus melas. The sequence continues at coordinate 8,786,038 of CM022755.1, read as the reverse complement.
CCTTGTCCTGGGGGCCGGCCTCCTGTCCCCTAGGTGGCGTAGTTGATGCAACCAAATCCCTCAGACTCACCTTGTCACCTGCCACATTTTGGCGTAGTTGGCAGGATCTACTCTTGTGTAAACCAGAGACGTGCATTTATTGGTTTCTTTTCTGAACTGTTTTGACTGTACCGGTGTTAGTGGATTGTATTTGTTTGACAGTGGGACAAAGCAGCAGCTTCTTGCCAGGAGCCCTGGAATATCTACCTAAAGGTAGGGGGGGTGTGTAGTTAGTGTAGCTCTCCCCTTTCAAATATGGGGGACGAGGATTTAAGTCCAGAGCAGCTTCGTGATCTAGTGCTGCAGCTCAGAGCTGAGAAAGAGCGCTTACTACAGGAACGGTCAACTCCCCAATCCATTCCTAATAGTGATCCATTAGCTCCTGGACCATCTGGTCCTACACCAGCCACGCCAGTAATTGAGCGTCGGTTGTTTTACCACGAGAGCGTGTCCTCGTGTCCGAATATTGATGTGTTAGTGGGGGGTGTTATGGTCCAATGCCTACTAGATACGGGATCCATGGTATCTATAGTAACGGAGAGCTTTTTCTGTCAGCAATTTGAACCCTGGGGCTATGATCGCCTTCACTCCTGTCATTGGTTTCGGCTTTAAGCTGCCAATGGCCTGGCAATCCCCTATATTGGGTACTTAGAATTTGACGTTGTCCTATGTGGTAAGACCATCCCGCGTTGTGGCATTTTAGCGGTACGGGACCCCTCGGGGGTTCCCCCTGCCATTCCTGGGGTGTTGGGCATGAACGTTATTAGTCGTTGTTATCAAGAGCTCTTTGGGGCCTATGGCCCCTCTGTTTGATTCCCCTCCTGTGACTTAAGTTCCGGGGCACTGGGGAATCTCCCTTCTTTTTAATGTTTGGCCAAGAACCAAGGCTCCCGGTTGACTTTCTCCTGGGTTGTGTTCAAGATCCCCAGCGAGGTAATGTTCAAGACTGGGTGGTGGAGCACCAGGCCAGATTCAGAGTGGCCTTTGAGGGTGCCCGCGACCGGTTGCTGGTAGCAGCTAGTCGGCGAAAGGAAAGGCATGACTTGCGGGTGCGGGATGCACCACTGAAAGTGTGCCAATTGGTTCTTTTACGGGACTGTGGCATTAGAGGCCGCCACAAGATTCAGGACATTTGGAGCTCGGTGAGCTACCAGGTCCTTAAAGTCCCAAACAGTGGGGGCGTAGTCTCTACCATTGCCCCTGTAGATGCAGTTTGCAAGGTTAAACAGGTGCATAGAGATCTCTTGAAACCTCTAGGAGGAGCTATGTTTAATAGTCTTAAGGACTCCTCTAGCTCCTTTTCCCCCTGGGGCTGGAGGGCCGCATTCATCAGTGGCTTCTGAACCTCCATTTGAGACGCTCTTGGAGGCCGGTACCCCCAAGAATACTACTGTCCCTAACAGCCCACAGTGGTATCACCTCTCGTCACCGGTAGCCACTCCTTCTGTAGTTGACCAGCCTGGTTCAAGTTCCCTCGCTGTGCGCCGAACAAGGCGACATACAGCTGGTCAACATTCTAACCCACATCACCTGCCCCGGCCTGTGGCCCCAACCAGTAATGTCAGCTGCTAAGATGGGGATGCTCGTTGGTTCTATCGTCGGGACGACGAAAACAAATTGGAGGGCAGATTGTGGTGAAATGGGCTTCCCCTTGAGTCATCTTGACTGACTGGTTATTGATTAGGGGGGCGTGCCCTGGATTAGTATTTAAGGAAGTGGCTTTCGACTGACAGGTAGTTCGTTCAGTCAGGGAATGGACTTCCTGGTTAGTGACGTGGGATACCGGTAGCTTGGTGTGCGTGTAGGTGAAATCGCGGGCTCAACAGGTAAGCACTGCTTGTTTTCTCATTTGTTTTAAAGGACTCTCTTTGAGGTGGAATCTTAGCTGTTTGTTTGGTCGTGGGTTTTAGTGCGGTTGGTATTTGCCTTGGAAACGCGCATGCATTGCGTCCAGTGGATTGCAATGCAAGAAACATGTTGGTGTCAGGTAGGCGCTCATGCTCAACATACTATTACGGCCTCTCTGCTTCGTCACGTATCTAACGTTGTTGTCTGCATTAGTTTGCTATCAGCAGTAGAGTGGTGAGTGCGTTGTCTCTCCTCCTCGTGACTGTAAGGGAGCATAGGATCGCCAGCTCTGAGGTATGTATGTTAAAGCAACGCTGTGCAGTCTATTTTTAGAACAAGCTGCTAATCGTAATTTTAGCTTTTGTTGTGCTTTACAGAGTGGCCTATATGCTGGCTATACTCATCGGCTGTTCCCACGTCCTAAGAGACTGCTGCTTTGTCTCCTTTTTTTTTAGTAATGTCATGTCTAATTAATAGGATGTCTGTTGAGTTTGTGATTTTTCTAGCCACTGGCTCTGGCTGGTGCTAGGACTTTTGTTTTGTTTGTTTTAATGCATGCTTGGGCTATGCAGTGCCGTGTCGCTGTTTCTCTGGCCTAACCTGCATGCACTTTGTATTTTTATTTGTTGGTTGTGGGATAAACCCTGCTCTGCCTTTGTTACTACTCTGCTTGTTGTGTGTGTGTATGCATGTTGGTGTACAATCCCAATGCTGTGGCCAGGGTGGTTGTCCCATTTTGACCATTGATCTGTGTGGAGCTGGAGCACTAAACCTGCTGCTCAAGATAAGTAGCTATTTGTAGTATTGCTAGCATACCTGGCTTGTAAGATCAACCACTCTGTTAATCAGTGCTTGTGTTTCCTCTTTCCCGTTGCCGGACAGGAGCAGTGTGGCCCACGTGAGCGGAGGACTGAGTTCGTGGTGGAGGCTTTCACTTTCCCTTGCTGTGTGCACATTGAGGTGTCTTTTGTTTGGATTGTAGTGCTTCTCTCACGCATGGTGTATTTTTCTGGACCCCTCCCCTCTGTCGTGCAGTAGTCCGGCTCGCTGTGGTAAGCTTTTCCCCTGTTCTAGTTACCCCTCCCCTGAGACCAGGTCACTCGCACAATAGCAAGGTGCTAGTCAACCCCATAGCTACAGTGCTTATATAGCAGCCCCCTGGTCACTGTGTTGGTGGGACCTCTCCATCAGAGTGTCATGTTTTACCGTGCAACGGTAATAATTAATGTGTTTTGCTGGAATAAATATCGTTGATGTAACACATGTCTCCGGTTCCTTGAGTTTATGAACCTGTGTGCCCGAATTACCCTTAGGGGTTATTCTAGTTTAGTTCCTTGTCCTGGGGGCCGGCCTCCTGTCCCCTAGGTGGCGTAGTTGATGCAACCAAATCCCTCAGACTCACCTTGTCACCTGCCACACATAGCCAATGGTTAGGGAAGAATTTACTATATTTAAAAGTGACTTAATTACTCCTGGACAAATCTGTTTAAACAAACATGTAGGTACAGGATCTAGTATACAGGTTGATTAATTGGCTGATGAGATTACTGTAGCTAGTTCGGTCTCTCTAAGCGGAGCAAAACACTCTAAACATTGATCTGATATTGCCATATTGTCATCTAATGGGTTTGTTACATTACTGACCGGTTGTAATTTAATGGCCTGTATTTCATCTCTAATATTTTCAATTTTATAAATGAAAAATTTCATGAAATCTTCACTGCTATGAAATGATTGAGTGTTTTCCTCTGAAGTGGTTTTATTCCTAGTTAGTTTTGCTACCGTGTTGAAGAGGAATCTGGAATTGTTTTGGTTGTCTCCTATTAAGGTGGAGAAGTAGATCTTTTTAGCATCTGCAAGAGATTTCCTATATTGCAGTAGGCTCTCCTTCCATACTGTCTGAAATATCTCCAGCTTGGTTTGGCGCCATTAATGTTCTAATTGTCTAGATTTCTGTTTTAATGATCGCGTTAGATCATTATACCAGGGTGCTAATTTTTTTTGTCTAATTATTTTTCTTTTGAGTGGAGCCACTCTATCTAGTGTGCAGCGGAGTGTTGACTCCAAACTTTCAGTTGCCTGATCGAGTTCTACTGGATCAGGCGCTGATCCAAATCTAATTGATGTCTCTGGTAGGTTATTTATGAAGCTCAGTGCAGTAGCTGATGTGAATGTGCGTTTTACGCGGTAGCAAGGCGAGGTGGAGATAGTATAATCAATACGGATTATGAATGAGATAAGATAGTGGTCTGAGATAACTTCAGACTGCGGAATAATTTCAATATTTTCTATACTTAGTCCGTATGTTAGTATGAGGTCAAGAGTGTGACCACCACTATGAGTAGGCCCGATTACGTTCTGATTAATCCCTACTGAATCTAAGATGGACACGACCGCTGTTCTCAGAGGGTCCTCCAGGTTATCAAAATGAATATTAAAATCTCCGACGATTAATGCTTTATTTACAGACACAATCAGGTTTGATACAAAGTCTGCAAATTCACTAAGAAATTCAGTATATGGCCCTGGGGGTCTGTAAATAATAATTAGAGGAATTAACTTATTTTTTATGGCTACGTAATTTACACTGGTATAAAGAATTTCAAAGGAATTAAACTTATGACTATATTTTTGTGTGGCGACTAGATTTTCACTATGGATAAGACCAATACCTCCTCCACTACCAGTTGAACGAGGCTGATGTACATAACTGTATCCAGGAGGACTGGCTTCATTTAATGCTATGTACTCATTTGGTTTAACCCAAGTTTCCGTTAAACACATTAAATTACATTCCTGATCAGTAATGATGTCGTTGATAATAAGAGCCTTAGACATAAGAGATCTAACGATTAATAGACCTAGCTTCAGATCAAAAGTGCTGGCTGTGCATTCAGTATGATTTAATTTTATGTTAATTAGGTTACGAAGGTTACGAGATTTCCTATATATTTGTATAGCTCGGGGAACAGACACAGTCTCTATAGTATTTATTACTGTTGATGGACTACTAATTGAACATTGATTAAACTGACTGTTATTGTCAGAAGATGTACTTATGGTAGACAGTCACTTGGAGTGAAGCGCCTTGGAGATGTTCTCGGACAGCAGTTCCACTCCAACGCTGCTGGGGTGCAGGCCATCAGGATGAAACAACCTAGGGCGCTCCCAAAACAGATTCCAGTTATTAACAAACACTAGATTCTGCTCATTACACCAAGAGGCTAACCATTCATTTAAAGCGAGAAGTCTACTGAACTTTTCTGCTCCACGTCTGAATGTGGGAAGAGGTCCAGAGACGATGATCCTCGCTGTGGGTGATCTGCCTCGCACCGTCTCGATAAGGCCTTTCGATCAGTGCCTTTATTACCAACGGTACCTACGCTACTGCAAAAAAACAAGCACCGTCACGTTCTAAGAATGTTGGTACCAACTTGGTACCGAAGTATCGGTTCTCGTGACATCCTTAGTAGTAGTAGTAGTAGTAGTAGTAGTATGTTTTTGGGGGGTAAAAAACATGTGGTTTCATGTTAGTGTTAAATATAAAGTTTCAGTCTTGATTGAGGACTTGTGCAGCTCTCCTACACTGCACCCAGACTAGCTAACATGCTGTCATGATTGTTTTTTATTCTTTGTCACACTGTTCTTCTGTTTCTGTTTGCCTGTAGAACTGAATGAATAGATCTTGTATGGTAGCACTATTTGTATTGTTCTCTGCTTGATCTATCACATTGCTTGTATTTTCTCATTAGTAGGTCACTTTGGATAAAAGCATCTGATAAATGAATAAATGTAAACGTCTATACACCAACTCAAACAAATTCTATGCTTCCATTCATAGCAACTTTATCTTCCACTTATCTAACTTAATCAACAGATTAGTCTACTACCAAAATAAGAATTAGTGCAGCCCTGAAGTTGAATTTTTATTCATAATGGAGATAGAATTTAGTTTGTCAGAAAGACTTTTGTATAACTTAATTGTTTTTATTTTGTGTTGTCATTTGAGGTGATTTGGATGCCACCAAGGCTGCATTTTGTGCTGTTCGCCCAGAGGAGGATGGAGGGTCTTGGATGAAGAAGTGTGTCTCCTTTGGGGCAGTTGGTGCCTTCGTGAATATGGTCCACCGTGGGGGAGTGATTGCCCAGCTGCAAAGAGAGGCAGGGAGGCATATAATCCCAATTCACTGTATGCCACATAGGCTTGTAATTAATGACAAAGGATTCTCTATGATTTTTTTGTATTTACTAGTAGAGGATGTTAAACATTACTCAGCGGTAAATCCAAACGAGAGCTCTATGGTCTCAGATAAGGGCTCAGTGTGGATATTTGCACACCATCTAGCATCAAGGGAACTTACTGGATCCCCGGTGTCCACAGAGCACTCAAAATGTTCCTGCGGCAGGGACAAGACAAGGACCTGACCAAGGCCAGGACTCAGTTGTTCTGCAGCACATGGAGAAATTCAGAATCAAACAATTGACAGATGGTTAAGGGGAAAAAACAGAAAACTTTTACTGTGTATTTATTTACTCACTGCTTAACAGATGAAGCAGGAAATGGGGAATGCACTTGTGTATTCTCCCATTTTCTCTCAGACATGTTTGAGGAGATATCCTCACTTAGCCTCACCCTACAAAAGAATGACCGGATCCTCCCCCAAGCCACACCAGAGTTGAGGAAGATAGTGATCAGACTGGAAGCACTACAGTTTAGGGCAAAAGCTGGTGGCATGCTGGAGAAGATCCAAACCATGCTTGCTCAGCAGCAGGGTGATGAGAGGACATTCCAGGTGTGTTAGGATGAGAGTTTGTTAGAATGGAAGAGAAATTAATGATTAAAACAGACTCTCAGTGTGAGAATCAATGTATTCATTGCACATAACTATACAACCAATTAGAGGATAAGGAGGGAAATGCAGTGAAGATTGGAGAAGTCTATAAAAACATTTTGAGGCTGACAAATGGTAAGACATTTCATTGTGTGTTGGTGTATGTGTTTCTGTTCAAGGGAATAACACTGAAGGGGAATCCCCAGTTGAAGCAGCACATAAAGGCAGCCATCAACATCGGCATGGAAGAACTCAAAGCCAGGTTTGGTGGTTTGCTGAAGGATGAGGGTGCCCAGAGCCCAGTGGAGTCTTTCAGAGGGCTAAACCCTGACACATGGCTAGAGGACCAGGCCAGAATTCTCACCTTTGGGTGATGATGCTGTAGCAGATCTGGTGAGGCATTTCAAGGAGCTTCTAGTAAGAATTTGACACTGCACTGCCATATGAGGCAATGTTATGTAAACATACTTGCTCTGTTCAATCCTACTGATCAGGGTGCAACATGGCTGCAATTCAGGGTGAGTGGGAGGGGCTAAAAATCCTGGTCAGCCACAATTTCAAGGACAAGTTCTTCAGTGGCCTCTGATGGGAGACCATATTGACAAAGGACCCTTTACAGGCTCAATTACAAGGTAGGCCAACATTAGTACCGAGAGGTTGTGTATGATATCCTTCTATGGTTGGTTTTGATAAGTTAATGTAAGAATTTAAATGAAATTGAAAAGTATCATCTTTTCTCTAGAACATGTTGAAGTTGGTACAGATTATGCTGGTGCTGCCCATTTCAGCCGCTCAGTGTGAGTGAGGATTCTCTACGCAGAACCACATTAAGAATTCATCAAGAAGCTGCCTTGGGGTCTCCACCACCAAATACCTGATGAGGATCATTCTGGAGGGGCCTTCTGTCGAGGAGATCGATCCCAATTCTGCCGTGGACTGCTGGTTGACCTCCAAGCGTTCCAAATGGCCAACATACAAAACAAACGGGAAAAATTATTTCATTTGCGTCTAGGCCAATGTATGATTTTGCACAATCAGTATGTATGAAATAAATCATTTGTTTAATAAACAAATTTTATTAAGTGAATTTATTAAGTGCTACTTTGAGGAAGGATATTCATATGCCGTGATTTTGGATATGCTATTAACATACCATGACATAAAGATTAGCTTGCTCTCGCTAAAAACACGTCTAAAGGATGCAGGTCTGTTTAGAAGAAAAAACTATTCCCCATTAAATGTTGTCAGGAATGCGATAAGAGCAGAGCTGCGTGGACCAGGACAATTGTTTGGCTACCGGACAATGTGGTTAGCACTTCCAGAGAAACACAAGTTACGTGTAAAACGTGATATTATGCAGTTGCTGCAAGAACTTAACCCACAGGGGATCGCTCAAAGGACATGCCGTAGATTTGTTTGACGTACGTACCACTCAATGGGGCCAAACAATCTGTGGCATGTTGATGATTATGATAAACTACAGCCATTTGGTTTTGTTATATCAGGGTGCATTGATGGCTTTTCCAGACATGTCCTGTGGCTTAATTGTGGGCCTACTAACAATGACCCTGCTGATATTGCACACAGCATCATTACCTGTGTACAATGCCTTGGTGTTGTCCCTGAGACTATGGAACAGAAAATGGTACAATGTCAGCAATACAATGTACTGTCCGTCATCACAATACGGACTACCATGCTAGCTGAAGAAGCCACATGTATGTTACATCAATGAGAAATCAGCGCATTGAATCCTGATGGTCCAGCTTTAGAAAAGCAAGATTTGTGTGTGATTTCATATTCTTCTTCAATTTTTCTTCAATTCAAAGTCAGTAAAGTGATCATTTGTTGATGCTTTCATTATACTATTACAACTAGTACATTTTATTATTTCTTTTAATTAAAATTAATCTGCATCAATAACACAACATTATTTAAGCGTTCATTATTGTATCATGCCATTGATGTATTTGGACTTTTGTATTCTAGGGCTCAGTACTGGATAGAATTCTTTGTGGATCTCAGGAATTAAGGACACTTCAATGGCAGCAACAAACACCAGTGCCTGCTTCAGTTCCGCTTCCAGAATATTCTGCAGGCAGACCTTGATGAATGTGTAGAGCTCTGGAATAAGCACAGAATTAGGCCCTCTAGACTTGCAGTGTGCTCTGGCGAGGTACCAAATGAACTGGTTCATCCACCACACAGGTCAGGAAATCAGAAGTCTTTGTCCTCTGTCTCATAACAGTGATTTAATGATAAGCTTGTTTACAATACACTACTACAACTAAGAAAATCACATTGTATATATGGGTGCTAAATATATTTACACAGAAATTTAACTTCTTGCAGGTCTGCATCAAGGGACTGTGGCTTGAAGTTGATGAAGTCGAGTTGGGTGCTTTTCCTGTGTCAAGGCTGACAACTCATATGTTGTGATAAAAACATTCAGGAATATCTTGAGTTTAAAGGGAACTCAATCAATTACATTCACCTGAGAACTGGGAGGAAGGATTAAAACTTTATTTACACTGAAGGAATTGACAGGTCTCTCAAAATGAGTATACTTAATGATGACTGTAGAAACCACTGAGTACAGAAACTGACAAGAAATTATGGAACCATGCAATATGCAGAATGCAACATTGTGACATTGCATAAATTGTGAATTGATAATACTGAGAATTTACATTTTGCGTTATATGCATCCAAAACCTGCAGAATTCTGGATTCCATAATCCATGTATGACTGTGGATTTAGATTTACCATCAGGAACACGTTTAAAGGGTTCTTAGATTTAAATTTATTCAGTAATTGATCTGATAAGTAATTTGACTATAGTGTTGCTAACAAGTTTCTGGCATCTGACCATACGGCAGTGGGACTAATTTTATTAAATAAAAATAAAACAAATGGATACATTCTTCATATTGCCCACTTACATTGTTTGAAAGAAATAAAAATGAAATAACACTCACAAAATTATGAGCTCCTGCACCGCACAATAGCCTAAATCAAGTTTCTGTTAAGTACTGTTATCCCTTGCCACTAGTACCTGCAGCCCTCGAGCAGCTAAGGTTCATGACCATATTCACCAAGATAGACCTATGTAGAGCATATAATCTGGCCCGGAGGGGGACAAGTGAAAAACGGCATTCAGTACTACCTCGGGTCACTACAAGTACCTGGTTATGCCTTATGGGCTCTCTAACGCCCCCTTTGTGTTCCAATGTCTTATTATTAACAACCTGAGAGACATGCTGGGAGGAGTGTCATTACATACATTGATGACATCCTAGTTTACTCTGAGTCCCTAGAGGAGCATACCTGACGTCCCTCCTATGTGGCAAGCCAAGATGGCTAGCTTGGACCCAAGCCACTCAAGAAGCATTAAACAAGCTCAAGAAAGCCTTCACCATGGCTCCCATCCTCAGACACCCTGACCCCTCCAAGCTCTTCATCATAGAGGTTAATGCTTCAGAAGCATGAGTGGGGACTGTCCTATCACAGAGGTTACGAGACAATCCCAAGCTTCACCCCTTGGTGTTTTTCCCCGTAAACTATCCCTGGCGGAACGCAACTATGATGTGGGGAACAGAGAGCTCCTGGCAGTCAAACTCGCCCTGGAGGAATGGAGGCACTGGCTGGAGGGTGCCATGCACCCATTTGTTATTTTTATGGATCACAAGAACCTGGAGTATCTACGGACGGCCAAAGGTCTCATGCTTCTCCTGGCCCGCTGGTCCCTGTTCTTCTCCAGGTTCCTGTTCACCTTGTCATATAGGCCAGGATCGAAAAACACCAATGCCAATGCCCTGTCATGGCTCCACAGCCCAGAGAGCCGAGTTGACCACGGGGATTATATCCTGCCCCCCTCCTGCCTCGTCAATGTCTATGAATGGGCATTGGACCTTCCAAAGTCGCAAATCCCTGCAGCGTGTCCGCTCAGGAAGCAGTTTGTCCCAGAACAACACTAGCTGGAGCTCACCACCTGTACCCACACGGCAGTGGCAATGGGCCACCCGGGAGTACACTGCATCTACCGGTTGTTGGCCAAAAAGTACTGGTTTCCTGACATGGCCAGGGAGGTGCAGCATATAGTGTCCTCACGCTCTATGTGCACCCAGGCCAAGGTACCGCGGACACTACCCACCAGCAAGCTTTAACCCCTGCCCATCCCAGCACGCCCATGGTCCCACCTGTCCATAGACTTCATTGCGGACCTACTGGAGTCGCAGGGTAACTCCATCATCCTAGTGGTGGTTGATCAGTTTTCAAAGTTCCTGTGCCATCCCACTACCCACCATCCCGTCAGCTTTTGCCACAGCTGAGCTATGGTTTCTGTATTTGTTCCAGTACTTTGGGAATCCGGAGTAGATTGTGACCGATTGGGGCCCACAATTTACATACCAAGTATGGGCCAGTTTCATGGAGAAGATGGGCATCACTGTTAACCTCACCTCAGGGTACCACCCACAAGCTAACGGACAGATAGAGCAGACTAATCAGGAGATCGGTAGGTTTGTCTGGACCTTTTGTGCCAAGAACCCGGGGGGATTGGTGCCGATTCCTCCCGTAGGTGGAGTATACACAAAACTCCCTACGACACTCAGCAACACAGTTCACCCCCTTCCAGTGTGCCTTGGGCTACCAGCCTATCTTATTCCCTTGGAACGCAGGTTTGGGAACACGCACACAAACACCTGGTGCAGGCCACACGCACTTCCAAGCGAAAGGCGGATCATCACCGGAAGGAACATCCCCAATACCAGCCTGGTGACAGTGTGTGGCTCTCCACTAAGGACCTGCGGCAGCCGTTCCTGTGCAAGAAACTCAATCACAGGTATATCGGACACTTCACAGGATTAGTAAGCGAATCAATGAGGTCACGTACAGGCTGGAGCTACCGAAGCATAGCCGCATCATCCCATCATTTCATGTCTCACGCCTCAAACCAGTTATCTCGTGTCCATTAGCCACAGCAGTGCCACGTGACTCACCACCGGAGCCGTTAGACCTAGATGGCCAGCCAGTCTACCACGTCAAGACCATCCTTAGCTCCAGGCGCAGGAGAGGTAAACTGGAGTATTTGGTCGACTGGGAAGACTATGGTCCAGAAGAGCAGTGCTGGGTCCCATCTCAGGACACCCTGGACCCAAACCTATGTAAGGACTTTCATACCACTCACCCAACAAAACCAGGACCCTGGAGGAGGGGAAGGCCTAGAAAGGACTCGGCTCCCGAAGTGAGCCCTATATAGATTTGTTGAGTCTACGAGCGACTACAATTCCCAGAATGCATCTGAAACTACAAACAAGGCCAACGAGGACTACACTTCCCAGACACACACACACTCGCATTCCCCAGAGTTCTGATCACAGACACCTGCACCCAATCACACACACACACACACACACAGTATTTAACTAACAATTAGAGCAGTATTCGCTGGCGAATTAAACGCTCAGCACACATATTATTGTAAAAGTTTAATATCGTTTCATGGCACCCTGTCCAGGGTGTGCCCCGCCTTGTGCCCGATGCTCCCTGGGATAGGCTCCAAGTTCCCCTGTGACCCTGAAGAGGATAAGCGGTATAGAAGATGGATGGATAGATGGATGGATGGATGGATATCGTATCACTTTGAAATGGTTTAATTACTCATAACAGAACATTCTAATGTTGTTGTGAAGACTTTTATTTCAAAAGTTAAAGGTTTATATAAATATTACATCAATACTATGGCATTAATTCATGAATAACTTCTTATGAAACATTGTTTAAAGTCATCTAGCAATTATTTAATTAATAAAATAAAACTTTATTTTAAAGTAAAAGTTAGTTTGGTGTCTAACAGCCTAATTAAACATTCAGAAATTGAAAAGAATCCAGTCAAATGTAAAATAAAGCCATTTAAATGACTCCTTTTGTTAATTTTTGATGAAGATAATATGCTATTGCATAATATATTATTAAATAAAGCGAATAAATTTATCCATCCAAGAGCAATGGGCTGTAAATCAATGAGCATTAAATTGGAATTGGTCCTCTCTTTTCTCTTATAATAATCTCCACTTCTCTGGAAAGGCTTTCCATTTGATTGTTGAGCATGGCTGAGGGGTTTTCCCCGTTCTCACTTCTCAGCCACAAGAGAATTAATGAGGTCAAGGATTGAGACAAGTGAGAAGATTTGTTGTGAAGTCGAGGTTCCAGTTCAGTGTGGTTGAGGTCAAGGCTCTGTGCACGCCACTCCAGTTCTTCCACATGGACCTTGGAAAACCTTTGTCATTGTCATTCTGCATTGTCATTCTGAACAGGTTTGATGGGTTTCCACTGATGGGAAACTGTAATGATACAGCATGTGGTAATAGTTTGGGGAAGAACCATATATGAGCGTGATGGTCAGGTGTCCACATACTTTTGGCCATATAGTGAAGTGTGTATATGTATGTATGTATTTATGTATGTATAGACAGATAGATAGATAGACACACACACACACACACACACACACACACACACACACACACACACACCCCGTTTTCAGCCCTTTTGGACTCTCCCACATTTTGTAGTGTTACAATCTGAAGCTAAATAAATAAACAGATTTATTCCAAATAACAACAACAACAATAATAATAATTCTTTAGCCCATTTCATCCATTTAAATGCTGCTCAAAGGGACAAAAAACATCCAGATATAGAACGTCTATATACGGAGAGTAAATGTGGAATTTTGCATTTTTTTGTGTATCTATATAAATCAGTGTTTACAGAACAGGCAATAATAATACACACACACACACACACACACACACACACACACACACAGAGTGTTACACACTTTATTGGCTGTGTTTATGCAAAGCAGAACAATAATCACACATAATCACAAAACATTATTAAAATTAGATTATCATCAGTAAAAACCCAGTGCTGATTTATAAAGCACATTTAAAACAACAAATGTTGAAAGCAAAGCACTGCTCAAGAAATATAAAATAGAAACAAAAACCAAAAAGGAGGAATGAAAAATTTACACCCTCGATTAAAACATAAAGAATACAAATAAGTCTTCAAAGAGGATTTAAACACAGAAATGGAAGAGGAAGCTCTAATGTGGAGAAGAAGACTATTCCAAAGCCTAGGAGCAGCCACTGAGAAAGCCTGGTCACCTTTAGCCTTAAAACATGAATGAGGAACTGAGACGAATAATTGAGCGGATGATTGAATTCTACAAAAGATCAAAATGACAGGGCATAAAATTTTCCATCTCATCGGAAAAAAGCCAAAATCAGACACAAGTACTCACTTCACGCAAGTACTGTACTACTACTACTACTACTAACAACAACAACAACAACAACAATAATAATAATAATAATAATAATAATAATAATAATAATAATAATAATAGAACTGGCATGAACATTAATAGTTCATATTAGTTTTATATATAGAAGTGGATATTAATATATATAAACATTGTTGATAATATAATGTCAATAATAAGTTATACAATAAGATTATATAAGAGTAGAGTTCATCTCTGAGATCATCTCCTAAACACTGAAATTCCACACATCAGTATTTAGACCTCAGACGTAACTACTGACTTTAGCACTATTCAGAAGTTAGGTGAAAGTTACGCAAGTGGGGCGGAGTTTATCTAGAACAGGGGCGTGTCTCGGTTCCACTTGATTCTGATCTTGAGCTTAAGCACATGTTTGTTGTGGGATATCGGCTAGAGTGAGGAGCGGTGTAAAGTCCAGCACCACCGTCTGACAGTTTGATGGAATGATAATATGTCAGGCTGAAATGTATGTTCTGGCTGTAAATCCACTCACACACATTGTGGAATGTCATTCGAAGAAAACAATAAATTCACTAGTATCACACGATTCATTCATTAATAATTAACACAACGTTTTCTACATTGATATAACGGTAGTGTCCCATTCAGAAGGAAGGCAGCATAACAGCTGAATGTTGCCTGAACAACTGTTTTAGCAACGTAGTAAAATAATATTGTGATAATATCGGAAAATATTACTTGTATATTCATTATATATGTGTGACCTTTCCAGACATCCAGAGACACCTGGCATTATTAATATTATTATTATTATTAGTAGTAGTAGTAGTAGTAGCATTACTAGCACTGTTGTTATTATCAAAATTTATGCCTTGTTAATTTCAGTTAAGAGTTGTCTAAGAGTTTTTCTTTAGATAAAAAACTGAATAGTGAGGTGTATAAAAGAGTGGCACTATGCTAGCTTGCTAGTTATCGCTTGCTAACATTTACATGAACATCATTTGCATGTTTTCAACTGCCTCTGTTACCCAAAGACACTCTTACTGACCATCTATGCTAACAAGTACATTTCACTAAACATTTCACTAAAAGAAATAAAGCAAGCTTATAATATAAGAAAATTCAATTAAAAAACTACATTTAAAAAATAGCATTAGCTGATTAGTGTCCCAAAGTCTCAGGTGTGTCTCTTGATGCGTCAAATATACCCTTCCTTCCTTTTGGCATTCTGGGTGCCTCACAATTCTCTGTGGCATTAAAAAGGTTAATAAATTTGCATGAAGTGTGTAAATATCAAAATATACCTATGCTCAGGGTTTATGTTAATGTTAATGACAATATTATTGTGAAATGCGACTGATGATTTTGGTTAAATATATGCTACCTATTTTTTTTAATTTATGAAAACGTGTGTGTCTGTCTAAAGAATGCAATACATTTTTAAATAATGTTAGCCAGTAAGATTTAAAATAGACTTGTAAAAGTGTATACAGAAGTTCATTATAAATTTTTGGTGATTAAAATAATATTGTATGCTGGAGAGGAACATGTAACATACAGCCTGGACTTTGGGATGCTAGCTCGCTAATCCAGTAAATAAGAACATAAGATCTCTATAAATGCATAAACAGGAAGTGCTAAATGCTAGAGAATTAATTAATAATATTCAGCCAGTGTAACACTAAAGTGACTAAAATGAGTCACACAGCTGCTTCCCGCTGATCGTCCTGAACGACAGCCTGGAGCCTGCTGATAATAGTTTTACAGACAAACAGAAACAGTGTACAGGTAATTCAACATTTAATCCTTAAAATGGAAATAAAATAATTAAAGCAAAATATACTAAATAAATGCATTTGTTTTCTGCATAGGGTATTATAAAAAACTTTAAATACTTCTTAAAATGGCTCCTCACATCAGTGTGAGTCATCCGCCTTCTACTTACCACTTCAGTCTGTGACCTCCTAACAGGAAGTGTGTGTGTGTGTGTATAGGGGGTGGGGGGTGGGGGTTACACAAACAGCTACACAAACCTGTAACATTGTTTCCACCCTATCACGCCGCCAATGACGATGAAAATGAAGACAGAAACACCAATTCCAGCCTTCCAGGCAGTGTTCAGGCCGGTACCTGAGAGAGGGAGAGAGAGAGAAATATATATCCATCCATCTTCTACACTTTAGACATGTCAGTCAGCCTACCATGCATGTCTTTGGACTGGAGGAGGAAACCGGAGTACCCGGAGGAAACCCCTGCAGCACGGGGAGAACATGCAAACTCCGCACACACATGGCCCTTGCGCGTATCGAACCCAGACCCTGGAGGTGTGAGGTGAGGTGAAAGTGCTAACCACTAAGCCATAAAATATAATATATAATATATATAATATTATATATATATATATATATATATAACACAATACCACTTGAGCATGTAGTATCGTAGTAGTTTCTTTATTATATATATAAATATATTTTTTATATGTATTACGAAAGTATTCAGCCCTTGTTTACTTTTCAACCTTTTGCCACATTTCAGGCTTCAAACATAAAGATATAAAATGTTAATTTTTTGTGAAGAATCACCAACAAATGGGGCACAATTGTGAAGTGGAACGAAATCTATTGGATATTTTAAACTTATTTAGCAAATAAAAACGTGAAAAGTGGCGTGGCTGCAAAATTATTCGGCCCTTTTACTTTCAGTGCAGTAAACTCACTCCAGAAGTTCAGCGAGGATCTCTGAATGATCCAATGTTGTCCTAAATGACTGATGGTGATAAATAGAATCCACCTGTGTGTTGTAAAGTCTCTGTATAAATGCACCTGCTCTGTGATAGTCTCAGGGTTCTGTTGAAAGCGCGAGAGCATCATGAAGACCACGGAACACACCAGGCAGGTCCGTAATACTGTTGTGAGTGTAAGTTTTACGCGGTTGGATACAAAAGATTTCCCAAGCTTTAAACATCCCAAGGAGCACTGTGCAAGCGATCATTTTGAAATGGAAGGAGTATCAGACAACCGCAAATCTACTAAGACCTGGCCGCCCCTCTAAACTTTCAGCTCAGACAAGGAGAAGACTGATCAGAGATGCAGCCAAGAGGCCCATGATCACTCTGGATGAACTGCAGAGAACTACAGCTGAGGTGGGAGAGTCTGTCCATAGGACAACAATCAGTCGTACACTGCACAAATCTGGCCTTTATGGAAGAGTGGCAAGAAGAAAGCCATTTCTCAAAGATATTCATAAAAAGTCTCGTCTAAAGTTTGCCACAAGCCACCTGGGAGACACACCAAACGTCACACAAAAAATTGAGAAATGGCTTTCTTCTTGCCACTGATCATGGGCCTCTTGGCTGCATCTCTGATCAGTCTTCTCCTTGTCTGAGCTGAAAGTTTAGAGGGACGGCCAGGTCTTGGTAGATTTGCAGTGGTCTGATACTCCTTCCATTTCAAAATGATCGCTTGCACAGTGCTCCTTGGGATGTTTAAAGCTTGGGAAATCTTTTTGTATCCAAATCCAGCTTTAAACTTCTCCACAACAGTATTACGGACCTGCCTGGTCTTCATGATGCTCTCTGCGCTTTCAACAGAACCCTGAGACTATCACAGAGCAGGTGCATTTATACAGAGACTTGATTACACACAGGTGGATTCTATTTATCACCATCAGTCATTTAGGACAACATTGGATCATTCAGAGATCCTCGCTGAACTTCTGGAGTGAGTTTGCTGCACTGAAAGTAAAGGGGCCGAATAATTTTGCATGCACCACTTTTCAGTTTTTTATTTGCTAAAAAAGTTTAAAATATCCAATAGATTTCGTTCCACCTCACAATTGTGTCCCACTTGTTGGTGATTCTTCACAAAAAAATAAAATTTTATATCTTTATGTTTGAAGCCTGAAATGTGGCAAAAGTTTGAAAAGGGGTGTTCTATGTAATCTATATATATATATATATATATATATATATATATATATATATATATATATATATATATTTATATATATTTATTTATATGTATATATATATTATATATATAAAAAATAAAGACACCACTACACGATACTACATGCTCAATTAGTGCAATTGTGTAACCAGGAAATTCATTACAGTGTATACATGAACACTGTTTGGTTGAATTCTCCACTATTGACTGATGGAGACTTGAGTGCAGAATTGATTGTGGTAATTGTAGTGCTAAAGCTATCATGGAATCCTCTCACTACTCTCTCACCCCAGAATTCATCATTTTTGTAAATATACCATATGTTTATTCTTAAAACATTCTGCTGCAAGAAATAACAGACATTTTATTTGTGTGTGATACACACCTCCGTCACCTCCGTCACACTGATTTGTCTCATGCCTCTCTGTAAAGCATAATTGTTGGGGATAGGACATTTTATCTTCTCATGAAATTGCTCTTTCACTCTTTCTCCCTTTTCTAAATCACTTTCAGCTTGTTGAAATCAGTATTTATTTCCGTTAGATTTAGTGTGAGTTTTGTTTTAATCTATAAATTTGATGATCTGGCAAGTAATAATAAAACATGTAGTAAGTGGTGATGAAATTATGCGTCTCACCTTCAATCAGAAGGTTAAATGATCCCAGTTCACACAAATCTGCAGGAAGACAAACAGGTGTGAGAAAACATTTTACACATGCTGGAAAAGAGAAACGTTTTATTCTGATGGTACGAAGTTCATGTAAGCCATAAGGAAGAGGATTGTCCCGACAGATCTTTAAAGCATTTAACAATTTCTGAACAAATCTACATAGGTGAAAACTGCATGATTAAATAATAAAGTGTGTGTGTGTGTGCATGTGTGCAAGCGGAGTTACTTTTACCACCCCAAAGTTGTATATTTTCTTTTAACATCACATCACCATACATTTTATTTACCTTATACCACAGCGATTTACCAACATAAAAAAAAAAATTAGGAGCAGAAATGACACTTAGATGGAAGTATTTTTGGCATGTTATTGTAACTTTTCACTAGTAGGTGGTGCTGTCATGATATTTGTTGCATGTTCATGGTCATGACAGTGTCAGTGAGTAAAGTCGTTGCTGAGATACAGAGTCACATCCTGTTTGTTGGCGTTGCTGTCAGATTTGTTGGCCCATTATGGGCAAATTGTTTTTCACTATTCAAAATTCTTTTCATAACTTTTGTGAGGCTTACTCTGACCAAGATGCTTGCCAAATTTGGTGATGATTGGACAACATTTGTAGGAAGAGTAGTGAATAATAGGGAATCCAGGGACACCTGACTTTCAAAATATGGACACATGGTTCAAAAGTTATGACCGTAATTTGACCTGATGGTGGCGCTAGAGCATTTGAAGCATTTGACCCAAATTTGGTCAGAATGTTCCTTCAACCCTCCTCAATCAGTGTACCAAATTCCACAACTTTTTATCAGACAGTTCTATGAACTCCCAGAAGACACTGTAGCCAGAAGAAGTAGAAGAAGTAGAAGAAGGAGAAACATTAGAATAACAATAGGGTGCCTACACACCTTTGATGACTGGCCCACTAATAATAATAATAATAATAATAATAATAATAATAATAATAATAATAATAATAATAATAATAATAATAATGATACTACTACTACTACTACTACTACTAATAATAATAATAATTACATACCTGTACATTGAACGTCTTGATTTTTCTGTTTAATAATATTTAGGATTTAATAAGGGAGTGTAAGAGTGATATACAGTATTTACTCTGTAAAGTAAATAAATAAATAAATAATACTTAACACACCATCATATCGTATGTCTGAAACCAGAATTCAATGTCTAAGTAACTCTTAATTAGAGTGATCCAGTTCTGACCATAGCCTAGAACGTAGCTCTTGTCCACATTGCCATGTTCATCCTTAATGGGTGTCTTCTACACACACACACACACACACACACACACACACACACACACACACACACGACACAGTTACACAAACCCACATTCACAACAAAAAATTAGATATTAGCAAATGGAAATATCTTGAATATGGGCAAATAAGTTTAATATTTCTTATTCAACTTGTTTTAAGAGGCTTGTACACATTTTAAGCTATTAAATGTTTATAAAAATGTATATAAAATTTCTTAAAACTAGAAACAACATATCTGCCAGTAAAACATTTCAATTCAATTCTATTTCAAGCTTGGAATGAGTAGAAAATGTTTATTAATCTTCTGCTTTATTTATTATAATATTGTAGGAGGAAATGGGATAAATGACTATATTGAAGAAATACATTTTTGTCATTTTTGTAATGCAGTTCTCAGATCAGCAGCAAGCCGTGACTGTGTGTCTGTTACATGCCCTTCCTGTGCATTTACAGGCACAAAACATTCACACACTCACTTCTCATGACATCGTTAAGGTTTATCATTTCCTTTTTAGAATTAGAAATCGTGTTAATAGCAGTGACATTCCATATTTACACATTTAAACATATCTAATTATCATCCACATCACATCCAGTTTTCTGCTATAATCCAGCCTTTAAACATTAGCAGTGGGGCTTAAGGGGAGGGGGCGGGGATAGTTCTTCTTTATGTATGATAAAAAGTATTGATATGATACAGTGATGTGATACAGTGCTATGATACAGTGATGTGATAGTGATATGATACAGTGATGTGATACAGTGATGTGATACATTGATATGATAGTGATATGATAGTGATATGATACAGTGGTATGATACAGTGATGTGATACAGTGATATGATAGTGATATGATAGTGATATGATACAGTGATGTGATAGTGATATGATACAGTGATATGATACAGTGATATGATAGTGATATGATACAGTGATGTGATATGATAGTGATAAGATACAGTGATATGATAGTGATATGATAGTGATATGATACAGTGATGTGATAGTGATGTGATACAGTGGTATGATAGTGATATGATACAGTGATGTGATACAGTGATATGATAGTGATATGATACAGTGATATGATAGTGATATGATAGTGATGTGATACAGTGATGTGATACAGTGATGTGATAGTGATATGATAGTGATATGATAGTGATAAGATACAGTGATATGATAGTGATATTATAGTGATATGATAGTGATATGATACAGTGATGTGATAGTGATGTGATACAGTGGTATGATAGTGATATGATACAGTGATGTGATACAGTGATGTGATACAGTGATATGATAGTGATATGATACAGTGATATGATAGTGATGTGATAGTGATGTGATACAGTGATGTGATACAGTGATGTGATAGTGAGATGATGGTGATATGATAGTGATGTGATACAGTGGTATGATAGTGATATGATACAGTGATGTGATACAGTGATGTGATACAGTGATATGATACAGTGATATGATAGTGATATGATACAGTGATGTGATAGTGATGTGATATAGTGGTATGATAGTGATATGATACAGTGATGTGATACAGTGATGTGATAGTGATGTGATAGTGATATGATAGTGATATGATAGTGATATGATACAGTGATGTGATACAGTGATATGATATTGATATGATCAGTGATGTGATACAGTGATATGATAGTGACATGATACAGTGATGTGATACAGTGGTGTGATACAGTGGTATGATAGTGATATGATACAGTGATGTGATACAGTGATATGATATGATACAGCTCAGTGCGCTCACGTTTCTGGTCCACTGCGTGAAATTGGACTCCACAGTGTTGTTTAGTATGTACACCACTGAGCCGTTACCAAGCTGCTCAAAGCAGCATGACAGGTGTTTTATGGTAGAACCTTCAGCTGGAACCACGTTCACCAGGAACAGCATGAACACACCTACAGAGAGGACATGAACAATATCAAAACACAAACAAGAAGAGTAGCACACACACACACACACACAGACACACGTTTTTATTTAAATGTACAATAATTCTTGCCACAGAGCTTTAATTCAGAAATTCCAGGAGCGGTTCTCTTCAGGCTGACTAGTTCCAGAATTAGTGTATTAAAGTGAGTGTGTGTTCGTGAATTAAAGTGAGTGTGTGTTAGAGTATTTTCTCCCTGACTTTAATCTGGTTCTATAAATTTGAATAAAATTCAGGACTTACAGCAGATGAGGAGCTTCATGATCGCGTGCATGTTGAAGAATAAAATTCAATTAATCCACGAACACATCTGAGGACCTTCTGGAACGTCGACAACTGATAAAGGCTCCTGCCACGTGCTCTGATCACGCACTGCGCATGCGCGCCCGTGCACACACACACACACACACACACACACACACACACACACACACACACACACACACACACACACACTTTCAAAAAAAAAAAAAAAAAAAAAACCAAAAAAAAAAAAAAAAAAAACACACCTTTCCATTTACAGTCTCCTTTCTGCTCTCTGAGCACTGGCCAGCTTGTGTTTTTTTCCCCCACCAAAATTCAAAAGAAGACGAGTCGATTTATTTATAAAGAAAATAAATAAATAAATAAACAAACAAATAAATAGATAGACAGATAGATGTAAATACTTAAGCAGCAGGAGAGGGAAAATAACTTTCTTTATATCATTTTATAGATACTCTAGATCCTGGGGGCAGAGCTTCCTGAACATGGACAGGAATAGAGAGGCGCAGGGATGACGTCAGCATCACACTGGTTCCCTCAACAAACATGCAATAGGATTTTCCCATAGGCTTCTGGATTATCGAAAAAAATAAGCTCTGTGACCAACAACAGTTTGAAGCCTAAATGCCATCGCCAGAAATAAACAGCTAACCGTACGCTATAAACGAACTACACCATGATTGCTCGACTTCACCGTCACAATCACCAAGCTTCCCACAACTTTCCAAAACTTTATTTAAAACCTTTCCCATGATACGGATTTATTCTATGCATGAAACTTAATTTTTTTGTGAAATTGTGCACAGCAAACCTGAACCAGTTTTTCCTGTTCGGCGTGATGACGCTTAATGTTCCCGACAACGTCTGTCATCCCCTGTAGCAACACATTAGCAACCGCCTTTTTCAATTCATGTAAAAAATTAAAAACTCACGAGTAGGGTTTTACTTTTGTATTTTATGTCTTAGACTAAAACCTGAAAATATTTGTTTTTTGTGTTCTCCACAGACCTTTCAGGCTTTTAACCCAAATTCTACTTTAAAAAAAACCCATTGACTTCGGGACAATGGACCCGGAAGAGCTAAAATACTAATTCATTTCCAGGATTTGGCGTACAAAATGATGTCATCTCTGCTCCGCTCTATTGGCAGTGGTTAACTGTTCAAATGTTATAACCACTGTTAGAGAGCTAATCTTGAAAAAAACCTTGACTAATCATACACAAAAAAATAAGGCTAGTTACAGTGTTTAAGTGATGTGTGCTCCACAGTGAGGAGTGCTCCAGGTGTGATCTAGCCTTGTCCCTTGTTGAGGCATCAAGTGGAACAGACAGGAAAAAAAAAACAGCTAGTTAGTTGGAGGAAGTCAAGTTGTTTCCTTGAGGAAGAGAGAGAGAGAGAGAGAGAGAGAGAGAGAGAGAGAGAGAGACAGAGAGAGAAAGCCATTGTTCCTTATTACACTGCAGCGCCTTACACTTTAGCTGTGTATTATTCTTTTTATTACTCAATTGTTTATTATTACTCCTGTCCTCAGTGTTCTGTTAGCCGATTGTGTAATTCAGTTTGTTTATCACCTTCTTGTAAATGGAGGACTGAAAAATCTCACTGATCAAAATGATACAGCAAGTGAAACTCTAGAGAAGAAGAAGTGAGATGTAAGGTTGTTTGTATTTTCTCATTTGTAAGTCACTTTGATTAAAAGCATCTGCTAAATGAATCAGTGTAAAAGGAAGAAGAAGAAGGATATTGTAACAATTAGTTTGAATGAGTTCTGAATGAGAACGTGGACAGTGCCGCCAGCCATCTACAGTATCGCTTGTCGCGTCAAGTTTTACTGAGGTCAGGATGTATGTCAGTGGGTTGCTATCAGTAACTACAGTGAAGTGGTTGCCGTAAAGATAATCACTGAACTTTTCTGTCACTGACCACTTGAGTGCTGGATAGCGACTTTCACTCCTTGACAACCCTCTACTTGCATAGCCTTTGACTCGAAGCTGGCCCTCCTGTTCCTGATACAAAACATCCCAGTGATGCTTGCATTGGTGTGGAGTATATATGGCTTCTGGGGATCAGCAAAACCTAACACAGGGGCGGTGGTAAGGCTCTGAACAACCAGGTCAAAAGCTTGCTGGCAAGCGGGTGTCCAGCTACTCCCAACGACCTCCTTTGGGTGGGTAAGCAGAGGTTAGATTGTGGAGGGGCTTCACGATGTTAGAGTAGCCATTAACAAACTTCCTGTTGTACCAAGCCAACCCAAGAAAAGATCTCGGCTCTCGCAGTTTGTTTGGGACTGGCCAAGTCTTAAGAGCAGTGATCTTCTCCGGATCAGATAACGGACTGATGTCTGGAAGAAGACACTTTTCAGGAGATAATTTCAACCCGAACTCTTCAAGGCGTGTGAGCACCTTCATCAGCCTTGCTTCATGCTCCTCTAGAGTGTTTGAGAACACAATCAAGTCGTCAATAAAAACTAGCATGTCCTTTATATGCATGTCCCCCATGCACTTTTCCATTAATCTTTTAAATGTACTCGGCGCATTTGTTACTCCCTGTGGCATTAAATTCGACAGGTTAAATTCCCAGTACCCAAGAGGACACACGAAATCGGTCTTTGGTTTGTCGGCTTCCTCAGCTTCGATTTGGCAATAACCAGACTTTAAATCCAGGACGGAGAACCACTGGGAACCTGAAGAACCTGAAGGTCTAAAGACGCCTGTAGTCTATACACAAGCGAACCTGGCCATTCTTTTTTCTGACCTCCACCATTGGTGATGCAAACGGTGACTCTGACTCTCTGATAACTCCTGCATCAAGAAATTCCTGATTGTGTTTTCAAATCATCTGAGAGTTTTATGTTGTGTGCTACTTTATTTGTTCGGCCAAAATCCAGGTCATGTTGTGCAAACACGTCGGGCATGTTGTTCAGCTGCTGAGTGATGAAACTGAAGTTTAATGATGGGGTGTGTTGTGGGCCGGATATGTTATGATGGGGCGTGTTGTGTGCCGGTGTGTTATGATGGGGCGTGTTGTGTTATGATGGGGTGTGTTGTGGGCCGGGTGTGTTATGATGAGGCGTGTTGTGTTATGATGGGGTGTGTTGTGGGCCGAATGTGTTATGATGGGGTGTGTTGTGGGCCGGATGTGTTATGATGAGGCGTGTTGTGGGCCGAATGTGTTATGATGGGGTGTGTTGTGGGCCGGATGTGTTATGATGGGGTGTGTTGTGGGCCGGGTGTGTTATGATAGGGTGTGTTGTGGGCCGGGTGTGTTATGATGAGGCGTGTTGTGGGCCGGTGTGTTATGATGGGGCGTGTTGTGTTATGATGGGGCGTGTTGTGGGACAGGTGTGTTATGATGGGGTGTGTTGTGGGCCGGATGTGTTATGATGGGGTGTGTTGTGGGCCGGGTGTGTTATGATAGGGTGTGTTGTGGGCCGGGTGTGTTATGATAGGGTGTGTTGTGGGCCGGGTGTGTTATGATGGGGCGTGTTGTGGGCCGGGTGTGTTATGATGGGGCGTGTTGTGTTATGATGGGGTGTGTTGTGGGCCGGGTGTGTTATGATAGGGTGTGTTGTGGGCCGGGTGTGTTATGATGAGGCGTGTTGTGGGCCGGGTGTGTTATGATGGGGCGTGTTGTGTTATGATGGGGCGTGTTGTGGGACAGGTGTGTTATGATGGGGTGTGTTGTGGGCCGGATGTGTTATGATGGGGTGTGTTGTGGGCGGGTGTGTTATGATAGGGTGTGTTGTGGGCCGGTGTGTTATGATGAGTGTTTTGGGCGGGTTTTGTTATGATGGGGCGTGTTGTGTTATGATGGGGTGTTTTTGGGACAGGTGTGTTATGATGGGGTGTGTTGTGGGCGGATGTGTTATGATGGGGTGTGTTGTGGGCCGGGTGTGTTATGATGGGGTGTGTTGTGGGCCGGATGTGTTATGATGGGGTGTGTTGTGGGCCGGATGTGTTATGATGGGGTGTGTTGTGGGCCGGGTGTGTTATGATAGGGTGTGTTGTGGGCCGGGTGTGTTATGATGGGGCGTGTTGTGGGCGGGTGTGTTATGATGGGGTGTGTTGTGGGCGGGTGTGTTATGATGGGGTGTGTTGTGGGCCGGATGTGTTATGATGGGGTGTGTTGTGGGCCGGGTGTGTTATGATGGGGTGTGTTGTGGGCCGGATGTGTTATGATGGGGTGTGTTGTGGGCCGGATGTGTTATGATGTGGTGTGTTGTGGGCCGGATGTGTTATGATGGGGTGTGTTGTGGGCCGAATGTGTTATGATGGGGTGTGTTGTGGGCCGGATGTGTAATGATAGGGTGTGTTGTGGGCCGGGTGTGTTATGATGACGCGTGTTGTGGGCCGTGTGTTATGATGGGGCGTGTTGTGGGCGGTGTGTTATGATGGGGCGTGTTGTGGGCCGGTGTGTTATGATGACGTGTGTTGTGGGCTGGGTGTGTTATGATGGGGCGTGTTGTGGACCGGGTCTGTTATAATGATGCATGTTGTGGGCCGGTGTGTTATGATGATGTGTCGTGGGCCGGGTGTGTTATGATGATGCGTGTTGTGGGCCGGTGTGTTATGGTGACGCGTATTGTGGGCCAGTGTGTTATGATGGGGTGTGTTGTGGGCCGGTTGTGTTATGATGGGGCTTGTTGTGGGCCGGGTGTGTTATGATGGGGCGTGTTGTGGACCGGGTGTGTTATGATGGCGCGCGTTGTGCGCCGGGTGTGTTATGATGACGCTTGTTGTGGGCCCGGTGTGTTATGATGGGGCTTGTTGTGGGCCGGGTGTGTTATGATGACGCGCGTTGTGCGCCGGGTGTGTTATGATGACGCTTGTTGTGGGCCCGGTGTGTTATGATGACGCGCGTTGTGCGCCGGGTGTGTTATGATGATGCGTGTTGTGGGCCGGGTGTGTTATGATGACGCTTGTTGTGGGCCCGGTGTGTTATGATGACGCGCGTTGTGCGCCGGGTGTGTTATGATGATGCATGTTGTGGGCCGGGTGTGTTATGATGACGCTTGTTGTGGGCCCGGTGTGTTATGATGACGCGCGTTGTGCGCCGGGTGTGTTATGATGATGCGTGTTGTGGGCCGGGTGTGTTATGATGATGCGTGTTGTGGGCCGGTGTGTTATGATGACGCGCGTTGTGGGCCGGGTGTGTTATGATGACGCTTGTTGTGGGCCGGTGTGTTTATGATACGCCAGCGTTTCGCGGGGTGTGTTATGATGATGCGTTTGTGGGCCGGGTGTGTTATGATGACGCTTGTTGTGGGCCCGGTGTTATGATGATGTACGCCTTCGGCGTGTGTTATGATGATGCATGTTGTGGGCCGGGTGTGTTATGATACGCGCTTGTTTGGGCCCGGTGTGTTATGATGACGCGCGTTGTGCGCCGGGTGTGTTATGATGATGCGTGTTGTGGGCCGGGTGTGTTATGATGATGCGTGTTGTGGGCCGGGTCCGCTCAGGGCCAAAAAGTCCAGGGCCACTTTTTGGTCCCAGTTTACTCCTGATTATTGCTATTAATGCTAAATAATGTGTGCTAAAATTTTTAATATCACTGTTAAAACACTGAAATGAGGGCCCTATTCCTATATTTTGTCTGATTAGCTGATGGTTTGTAATGGTATTTGCAGAGGAAACCGTCAGAATTGCCTGTCCAGGGTGTACTCTGCCTTGTGTCGATGCTCCAGGTTCCCCGTGACCCTGAAAAACGACTAAGCGGTAGAAGATGGTTGGATGGATGGACCAATAGAATTGCTGCAATGGTTTCTACTGTTTAAAAATAATATATATTCAAGACTTGCACATTTGGAAAGGCAAGCATTGGGAAAGTTTTGCGTACAAGAGGTGCATCATGTATAACCGTGTGAAGCACTCCAATCTGGCAACCCTGTACTGTAGCTCACTGGCGTTAGCAGGCGGAAGAGCGGTGCGATTTGGCCGACATGGCTGCTGCTGGTGGCTCCTTTAGTATAGTGGAGTATTTCGGGGGTGACGATGGCCATCGCTGTGGTTACTGTAAAAACGCAAAAGGGAATTTTTCCCATGGTGAGTGATAATCGCGTTGTTATTTTTGTTTACATTCGAGTGGATGTACATCCGGATCTATCTGGCCATTTGATTACGCTTGTTCATCTTCACAGCTTCCACCTTCTCACCTCCAGTAATGTGTTCGTGTTTTGATGAGAAACGTCTTAAATATCACCAAAACCAGCCCGATCCTGTAGCTGTTAGGTTCAGCTTGTCATGACGTCATGTTGATAGTTTGCTAGCCAACAGCTGTAAGCATGCTAGCTGACTAGCTGGACAGTTAAACTTATTGTATTGTTTTATTTGGTCGAATATGTGTGTTCACGAGCTGTAGCTCTAATAATGTTATTTGTGTATTAGTTCATGTCACGTGGCTATAGTACGACGCTGCTAACAAGACTTGTCTAGTATGGGGTGTTTGGTAGAAGCTAGCATTAGCGTGGGTAGTACATTTGCCCATCCCTATTGACCTTTAAGTGTGTGTGTGTGTGTGTGTGTGTGTGTGGGTGTGTGGGGACCGTGTTTAATCCATGGCTGAGTTGTTCTAGTGAACACCCCGACAGTCCAGCCCGGTCATCCAGAATGCATTAGTGTTAGTGTGGAGGAACTCCGACTCTATAAACACACCTTCTTCATAATAAATCACAGCTAACACACTGCAGCCTGGCATGAAGTAACACCATGTCCATGTCTAAAAGCTGATACACACTTTCTGCTGAGATGCAACACAAAATAATTCCTTTGTACCATTTTAAAACAAACAAAGACATGCATGGTAGGCTGATTGGCGTGTCTAAAGTGTCTGTAGTGTATGAATGGATGTGTGTGTGTGATTGTGCCCTGCGATGGACTGGCACCCTGTCCAGGGTGTACCCCGCATTGTGCCCGATGCTCCCTGGGATAGGCTCCAGGTTCCCCCGCGACCCTGAAAAGGAGTAAGCGGTAGAAGATGGATGAATGAAAGGAATATTCTAAAAGCGACTCTTAAACACCTTAATCAGAATATTGTCTTATACAGAATAAGGTCAATAATTAGATTACTGCTGTCCATGTAGACGTCCTGAGTGATTTCTGATTACCTTACCCTGACTAAAGTCATACTCGAAGTAAACAAATCGAATTAAGTTGTGTGGAGTGTTTGTATTTTAGTCGCATTATCAACGTGCATTACGGACACAGCTTAATCACACTGTTAACAATGTGTGGGAGTTTTCGGTTCATTTTGTGACAGGACATGTTCACACACGGTCGCGCTCAACTGTTTGACGGTGAACAAGAGAGCACGACTCTTCTGTAGCTTTTAAACGACACTGAAAGACGCGGAAACCGGGCATTTTAGCTGACTTTGGAGCTCTATGTCTGCTACAGAGCTCATTATGTTTCTGTCAGTTATCATCCATAAGTCGGACGATTTGTTTATTCATTCATAATTTTGTGGATGTTTATTGTTAAGATATGGTGAACCTGTTGTACATTTTGTTTACAATATTAAACTTCTGTGTGTAGCAATATTTGGTTCCATACAGACAAAAATGCAGGTTGTTTTCCATTGGTTATGATTCAGGACCACAGTTTTTTTTTCAGTCATAATTTTTCTTCATTGAGATCAAATACGAATATTCCGAGCATCGTGACCGGAGTGTATTGTTACAACCCTAATTAGAAGGTTTGCTCTATTAGCGTTTAGCATTTAAGCTTTTGAGAACTTTTAAATGCCTCCCAGAGTGATCAGATATGAAAAAGAGAAACAAGAAAAGGCACTTCTATGTTATGGAAGTATTTAATTGAGACATTTGATCAATATAAAGTTGAACCATTATTAAATGTAAAATAATTTCAAAATCAATCTAAAACTGTTTAAATTCACTTTATTGTTGACAAAACGGAAATACTTTAGCTGTGTATACTTTCTCTGATCGCTGCTTCAGACTGGGAATATAATTTACACCAATCGGACGCTGCACTTTTGTAGTTTTAAGCTATGTTTAGATTAGAGAAGCTTATAAGCAGTGTTTTATTATTAAGGTGCAGCTTCTGAAATGTAGGTAATTGGTTACTGAAAGTTTTAAAACAAAAAAAATATTGTTTTTAGAGATCACTCAACCTCTGAGCTTCTAGTTCATTAGACATTTTGTGTTATTAGTTGCTTTAACCATATTTCCTTTTACAACGTATAACTTCTTGTCATTAGATTTATTGCTTTCTATCCGTTATATCCCTTTCCCCATTGCTGTTGTATCTGAATGCAATCAGCAGGCTATTGTGCGTTTGTCATCGTTCAGTGTTGGCCAGCAGGTGATCAGTTCATGTTAGCTCACAGCTGAAAGGAAAGGAAATGAAACCTTTCTCCCCGGTGAGGAGAATTTTACTTGAAGCAGTTCTTCTAAATACATTAGGTTTTCACTGCATACAGAGGTGCAAGGTCTGTCCTCATTAGCAAGATTATGCTGTTGATGTGATGCTCGAAATGAAACTCTATATGAAGAAATCCGTTTTTAAATCAGCTACAGAAAGAACTGTACAGTGTTGCGAAAAAGTATTTGCCCCCATCCTGATTCCTTCTGGTTTTGTGTATATCTCAAAATAACAGTTTTAGATCTTTAAATGAGATATAGCATAAAACTAAGGCAACATGAGTAAACACACAATACAGTGTTTATTTATTATTTTTTGTTTGTTTATTGAAGCAAAAAAAAAGTTATCCAAGACCTATCACTAATGTAAAAAACTAATTGCCCCCTAAAACTTAAAATCTGTTTGTGTCACCTTTAGCAGAAATAACTGCAACCAAACGCCTCCCATAACCGGAGATCAGTCTTTCACTTACTTCTAGGATTTACTCCTATGCTTTGGATCATTGTCTTGCGCCATAATCCAGTTGCGCTTGAGTTTCAGTTTGACTGAAGAACGGACTGAAGAACTGAAGATCGGACATTCTACTTTAGGATTTTCTGGTAGAGATTTATGTTTCCCTCAATTATTACAAGTTGCCCAGGCCCTGAAGCAGCAAAGCATCCCCACACCATCACATTGCCACCTCCATGCTTGACAGTAGGTATGATGTTCTTTTTGTGGAATTCTGTGTTTGGTTTACCCCAGATGTAACGGGACCCCTGTCTTCCAAACAGTTCCACTTTTGACTCCTCGATCCACAGAACATTCTCCCAAAACGTTTGCGGATTATCACGGTGCGTTTTGCCAAAATTCAGATGAGCCTTAATGTTCTGGGTTAGCAGTGGTTTTCAACTCACCACACTTCCATGGATGCCATTTTTGCCCAGTGTCTTTCTGATCGTGGAGTCATGAATAGTGACCGTTATTGATGCAAGAGCAGCCTGTTGTTCCTTTGATGTTGTACTTGGCTCTTTTGTGACTTCCTGGATCAGTAGTTGCTGTGCTCTTGGAGCAATTTTGGAAAGTCGGCCATTTCTGGAAAGGTTCACTACTGTGCCTAGTTTTTTCCCTTTTGAGATTATGGTCCTAACTTTGGTCCTTTGGAGTCCCAGAAACTCTGAAATAGCTTTGTAACCCTTCCCAGACTGATGTATTTCAATCACCTTCTTCATCATTGCTGGAATTTCTTTCAATTTTGGCATAGTGTGTTACTGGGTAAGACTTTTTAACCGACTTCATGCTGTTGAAAAAGTTCTATTTAAGTGTTGATTTGATTGAACAGGCATGACGCAAAGAAGGCCTGCTTGCAACTAGTCCAGCTGAACCACATTATGAATGCAGTTTCATAGATTTGGGGAATTAGTAACTAAGGGGTAAAATTCTTTTTCACAGTACTGTGTATAGATGTAGTTTCTACAGGGTGTGCCTTTCCAGGACAGAATAATAGATGACATTATTATGCATAAA
Organism: Ameiurus melas; assembly: GCA_012411365.1. Taxonomy (NCBI): domain Eukaryota; kingdom Metazoa; phylum Chordata; class Actinopteri; order Siluriformes; family Ictaluridae; genus Ameiurus; species Ameiurus melas. The sequence continues at coordinate 8,753,965 of CM022755.1, read as the reverse complement.
CAGGCTGTAGCTAAACTAAATTAATCCCTTAAAGAATGGTTCAGCCAAAAATGCAATTTACACTTTTCACTCGCACACCAAATACAGTGAGGGGAAAAAGTATTTGATCTCCTGCTGATTTTGTACGTTTTCCCACTGACAAAGAAATGATCAGTTTTTAATTTTAATGGTAGATTTATTTGAACAGTGAGAGACAGAATAACAACAAGAAAATCCAGAAAAATGCAAAAAGAGCTCCATTTTGGTCTCATCTGACCACCAGAGGACAACTGGGTGAAAGTGTTGTGGTCAGATGAGACCAAAATGGAGCTCTTTGACATCAACTCAGTGCGTCGTGTTTGGAGGAGGAGGAATGCTGCCTATGACCCCAAGAACACCATCTCCACCGTCAAACATGGAGGTGGAAACATTATGCTTTGGGGGTGTTTTTCTGCTAAGGGGACAGGACAACTTCACCGCATCAAAGGGACGATGGACGGGGCCATGTACCGTCAAATCTTAGATGAGAACCTCCTTCCCTCAGCCAGGGCACTGAAAATTAGAAGTAATTACTAAGTCATTACCAAGTTCTAAGTCATGTTCTGCAGAAGGGTCAAATACTTATTTCCCTCATTAAAATGCAAATCAATTTATAACATTTTTGACATGCGTTTTTCTGGAATTTTTTTGTTGTTATTCTGTCTCTCACTGTTCAAATAAACCTACCATTAAAATTATAGACTGATCATTTCTTTGTCAGTGGGCAAACGTACAAAATCAGCAGGGGATCAAATACTTTTTTCCGTCACCGTTTAGTTTCTCAGCCAAGACGTGTTTGATATTCAAAGTTTGCTTGTTATGCCTTGTAGCTATGAGGCCAACTAATAAGGAAGGCTTATAGCTACCAGTTTAACGTTATGTATGTGTAAACCTACACAGACTCACCTAAGAAAAAATTGTGTCTCAGTAAATTGTATATATGCAATTATATATAAACAAATATATACAGGTCAAACTTTATATATATATATATATATATATATATATATATATATATAAATAAATCAGTTCTAACTATGGCTGTAAAAACCAAATTTTTAATAGCCAAATATTCATTTGAACAATTTTTATGTGGCTAAATGAGTAAGTGAGTGCTGTAACAAAAATTATTTTGGCTTTTTTTTTGTTTATTGTATTTTTAATAATACAATGTAAAAAAAAACCAGTAATATAACATGAGGAACAATTTAATATTTAACATATTGTAACGTTACTGACTTTCCCTTCTAGGGCTAATTGAATGATAATGAATTCCGTTGCAGTGCCTGAGCTGTCATTTCAACCAGAAATAAAGCTCCAAAGTCGGCTAAAATGCGCGGGTTCCACAACCTCAATTTCTTGGGCACGTTAGACTACAGCAGCGTGGGGCTGGTATAATTTGAAAGCTAGCGAAAAACTCTTTCTAATTTTTTAAATGTAGCTGTGTAAACATATATTGTATAATCTCTGTCAGTTGTTGTGTTCTGGAGTGCTCTATATATTTTGAACTCTATGGGTTATGCAGATTAGGACCTATGTTATTGTTTAAGCAGTATAATTGCATTAGATGCACAATTAATAGAATATTGTTTTCCACAATGCTCATACTGTTAAAAAATGTATATATATATATATATATAAATAAAATATTTAGCCTCTTATCCATCACAGAACTTTTGTCCTAGAGGATATTCCCAGGAGTTTAAAGCTTGCTTGAGTTCAGAAGTACTATATCCATGATGGACATTATTATATACTGTTTAATAAGTAGGCTTATGCACATTACAAAACGTCTCCCCTCTGTTGTGTTTCATTAACCATTAAATAAAAATAATAGTAAATCATTTCAACCCGCCCCCCATTTTTATTTATTTCGTTATTTTTATTTATTATTATTATTTATTTATTATTATTTTTTAAACTTGTATACAGGTATGTGGGCCCATTCAATGACCGTTCAGGACTACCAAGACCTCATTGACAGGGGATGGAGAAGGTATGTAAAAAAACAACAACCAAACAAACAAAAAAATAAATAAATAAAATTCTAATTAGTAGTTCTTCTTCTTTTTTATTTATTTTTTTCTTTTTTCTTTTTTTTTTAAATACATGCATTTCTCCATGTGGTCTGTTCATGAACACATCATGATGTAATCCAATTTAGTAAAAAAAAGTACATCAGCAACATTTCTGATTTAGTACAAAAAATATAATACCAACATTATTTATGTAAGGAATTTTTTAAATTTTTTTTGTCATTTAATATTCACTACAAGACAAGTGAGTGTGTGCCATTGGGCTTCATCTTACTCATGTATTTAATGATGCTGTTCCTGAAGGTCTAGCTGCTCAATAATACATTAATATAGCAACTCGGTTCCAGAGACGCTCTGGGAAAACACAAAATCATTCAATTGAGCGTGAGTGTGTGGCAGACACAAAGAAGGGTTTTTATTACACTCAGTACTCCCATACTTTTGCCTCTCAGAGATATGTAATATTGCATTGTTTTTCTTAATAAATAAACGACCAAGTATAATATTTATCTCATTTGTTTAATTGGGTTTTCTTTTAGGTCATATTTGTGCAGATATATAGAACATTCTAAAAGGTTGACAAACTTTCAAGCATCACTGTATTTCACACAAATTTACACACGGATGTAATTAACAGTTTATGAAATCCAGTTCATTAAAGAAATAAAGATATGCCGCTGTGATGTTTTCCCAAATGATATCCAACATACCTGTTTCTTTAACCATGCTTTTATGTTTTGAACAAATCTTCTTACTGTTAATAATTCTTTTGCCTTTAGAAGTGGCAAGTATGTTTACAAGCCTGTCATGAACAAGACCTGCTGTCCACAATACACTATCAGGTAAATATTATCATCAAAGGGTGTGTAGATAGCTCATACCCCCGATATCGTGCTTCAAATATCTATACAGGTCATATATGAGATTGATATGTAATACAATAACGTCTAGATGTAGATTATATTTATATAAAATGTTTGTTGCGTTATATACGTAGGCATATGTAGGATAAACACGATGTACCCAAACTAATACTTGAGCTGTCTATTGAAGGTGCCACGCCTTAAACTTTCATCCTTCAAAGAAGCATAAGAAGATCTTGAAGAAGATGACGAAGTTCCTGTCGAAAGGGGAGAAGCCCGCAGGCCCGTGTGATGCTGACTGTGATGGTGCGTTCCTGCTTCCAAGTTCTAGACAGTTGTCTTCTGTGTTCACCTACAAATGTGTTTGCGACAAATTCTTCATCCTTTAAAACGGATTGGAAAATATTTTACGAATACTAGGGACACTGTCTTTTTTGAAAAATTGTGTTCCGTTATATAACAAACCTGATGGTCGGTTTACTGGCAGATTTAGAAATATGATGTAATATGAGATGATTCACTGACTGCGATCTGGGTATTTTTTGCTTTTCAACCTTATTTCAAGTGTAAACCTGAAATGATCTTGGGAATTCAAATAACAGTTCATCAATTGGTTGAGGTTGGAAAGTATTGGCACTTGTGGGGAAAATAGCAGTTTTTTTTCTTGATTTATGGATTCTTGATTAAGGTTGAGTATTGTATGAGCTTTTTTTTATATTGTTTTATAACTGATACCCCATATTAAAGTCTTAGAAAATAGTTTTGGAGCAGGTATTTCCTACAGGCGTATTGAGAAGTCTATTTGTTTCTGGTAATGCAATCTTAGGTCTGTTTGACATCCCTGGCTTCCTAAAGCCTCTCGCTTCATCTCTTCAGCAGACAGTGGCTATAGCTGCTGGAATATCCCAGACATTTTTCTCAGGTGCGCTTCCCATGCTGTGCCCTGCTGGAGCACCATTTCCTCCTGTCATCATTTAGATCTTTTTGGTTCATGAAGGGTTTTGTATATTATGGTACTTTTTTGTGTTTGTAGAGCTGCCTGGAAGATATGAAACAGGATCAGTGGGTAGAATTTTCCCAGGGAAAAGAGAGCCAGTGCAGACATTATTGAAATGGATGAAGATAAAATCACAGTAGCAGAGATTGATGATAATGTAGATTGTCTAATTCTGTCAAAGTATAGTAGTTGTTTTACATGCACATAACCTTTCATGTCTCCAAAGAGAAACTTTCGTCATACATGTTCTCATACTGCATGTTTGTTTGTTTTTTCTACCAAGAAATTACAGATTTATATCAAAAGTAAATCCCACCTAGCATTTTACATATGTTGTTTAGGGCTGTTTAGCCAAAGGGGGTGACTAAAAACAACTTGGGGAAAAAAAATATAGTGGTTAGTCAAGTTTGTTATAATACGAGTTCTTACAATCCCTTTAGTGTTTACATCTTCAGGGTTATTAAATGAGCAATCTCCTCCCTCGATGTTTCACTGATGAGCCCCACTGCATCTCCAGAGGGATTAGCAGCGATACCTGGTGTCCCTTTGGCCCCATTCAAACCTCGCATTAACTTATATCCTGGGTGATCCGATCCTAAATAAACAGCCCTAAGTACAGATGTGAACAGCATCCAGTGTGTCTCGGGTATAGATTGTTAACCGATCACTCAGGCCACTTTCAGAGGTGGTTTGTTATGCATTTGAGCACATGATATTTGTAGTGCGAATGCAAAAGCTTCTCGATGCATCCCGAACAGCAACAAAAAAACGGCTAATCAGCTGCTTCCTTGCCCTATCCTGAAATACGTCATCAAAGTCTCGACTGATTGGAAATTGTGTTGAATGGTAGAGTTCTCCACTGCTAGGCTAATGGATAAAGGCAGAGACGAGAATACAGTGGAAGATGTAATAAATGTACACAACACTTTTCCTCCAGCGATAATGATGTATGAAATCCGATCACAAGCGGTTTTTGGAGACCCTTTAAGAATGCCAGGTGTAAACGGCTATACGTTTCAGCTGTTCGCTTGTGATTGGATTACTCGAGTTGTTAATACCAGGTGTGAACAGGGCCTTTGATGCCAAGTGCCCAGGAGAGGTTTTTCCTCTTGAGCTGCTGGAGAAGGTTTTGATGGCTTCCCGATTAGCCTGGCCTCATACTCCCTACTCTTTTAAAAGCCTAGTCATTGACACTCTTCATGTTGATCTCTTCTAGACAGATCCTGACTCTCCAGCCACAGTTTTACTTCAGGTGTGAAGCCTTGGAATTGGAATTCTGGTCTTCCCTGATGTTATTAAGGTAGTTCATGTGAGACAGGAGTAGGTAGTGCATTGTTATGCATTCATTGTGTTTCCAGCATTGCATGTGAGCACTTTGTTGTACTGGTCTTGTGTTAGGCTTGTCTTGCAGCCAAGTAGAAAGTGGTTAATTCTTGCTGGGGATGGGCATAGATAGCATGTTTGCTGTTAGCCATACCATTTGTTGAGGTTTTTGTGGCTGTAATGATGAAACTTGATCTAAATACAGGTCTTTCCTAGAACTCATTCTCTTCTCTATTCCCTCCCATCCATTGCCCCTGCCTTGCCTGGGCAACAGCCTTTCTTTTTGCTGCACATCCTCCACCACAAGCCTGAGGCTTCCCTTCTCTGACTGTACTTGGCCAACAATGTATTTGTGCTGAAGTGGCCCCATTTCCTGCTGGGTTCCCTCTGCTAGTTTTCAAATTCCCTTAGGTGACAAGGTGGTCAAAGCTGTGGCTATAAGTAGCTCACAAGACTCTGTCAGCATCATCCCCAGCCTTATCTTGGTGCACTTGTACTCCCCTTCTAGACTGGAAAGGTTTAGCTGTTGGATGCCCCTAGTGTAGAGCCAAGTGCTGCATAGGCACCTGGGTAGACCTAACCAATTTATGATATTTGAACTGATCTTTCTCTCCAGCTTGTCAACCGTTGTGATTGGTGCTTCGTAGATAGATAGTGACCACATGAGTTAGGGCTAGAGTACAAGTTGGAGGCACCAGAGCTTCAGATTGCTGGAGAGCATGATAGTCACTGATGGTGTCCTGCCTGAGCTGCTCTATTTGCTCTGTGTCTTTAAGAGAAATGCACCATACCAACATCCCAGGCTCTTGATGGGCTTCTTGGTCACCACTGGAATTGGTTCAAGGTCGATAAGGAAATGTTGCGCTAATCTTTCCTGTGAAAATGGAAATGCTTCTGCATTTACTTGGTTTGATCCGAGCAAATTCTATAATTTACCTGAAGCTTTCTCAGAAGTCGCATGGTACTAGTTGTAGAGAATGTTGCCAGATTGTAGATGTATCTTTAAAAAAATTGTGTTTAGGTATACAGATATAAAGCTATATTGATTTCTGTCAAGCTGATATTGATATTAATGCTGAGTATCGATGTGTAGGTGAGCGGATGGACTCCATGTTTGAAGAAGGAGGGGAAGTTCCTTCAGTGGATCCTGGGAAAATCCAGCACTCTCAGGTGGAGCTACCCATCATCCCCAGCAGCCCTGAGAACGACAATGATTCCAGACCATCAACATCAGAGACTTCAAGAGAGGAAACGGTGTCATCAGGGACATCAGCAGGGAAGAGCCCACGCCTCATGCCTAAACCAGGTGAGCATCACAACACTTCAACGTGTAGTAGAAAAGAAAGGGGAAAAAACCAAACTTTGCTTCAGTTTATAAAAACACACACATTATGGTAAATGGTAAATGGCACACTTATATAGCGCTTATATGACCATGACAGTGTACTCGAGTACTATAACGACTACATGTAAATGGTTACTTTCCACCCCTGAATTTGAATGCATTTTAAAATGTCATGACCCATGGTGAAGTTCACTTTTAAATCATATTGTGTCCAAAATATATCCAACGATGTCTCTGTATTAAAGCAGATATTGAAGAAAAAAAAAAGTGAAAATAACCCAGTCGTTTTGGTTGTACAGAAACACTTGTGCCTAAATAAAAGAGTGGTCTGTTTAGGCAAACAACACTTCTTATTAGAAGTATCTTCAAACTACTGTCATATACAGTTATGGGGAAAAAGAAAGTACACCCTCCTTCAATTCCATGTTTTTACTTATCAGGGCCTAAATAACAATTGCGTGGTCCTGAAACAAACAAATAATTTCCAAAAAAGAGTGGGAGAGAATTTCTCCAAAATGTTATGAGAGGCTGTTGTGAGTAGTGGAACATTTTAGATTAGAAGATCTATATCAGTGCTACAGGGGGCAGCAGATACTCAGAAACGCACGAGTGCGCGGGGTAACTTCTTCCTGTCAAGCTGCGCCAAACTCATGTTTGCATTATTACAGTGTCAACACTGTTTAAAAAAAAAAAAAAAAAAAAAAAAAATTCATAAAGCTCTTTAACACAGGTCAGGTGGCAGACATTTGACGCTCGGTAAAAGTAAAATTAGAAATCTGATTCTAGAATAAAAAACTTTCAGGCTTCTGCATCGCTGAATGATTTACTGCCAAGAATATGACTAAATGAAATGTAGTACTTCCACACCTCACTGAAATGAGCAGCCCAGGAATGTTCCGGAAACAGCAAAGATTTAGAGATGCTCCCTGAAGGAGGAGAAAGAGCTCCTTTCTATATCCCCCCCAATCCCCGTCCCCCAATCCCCGTCCCCCCTCCCTTCTCTGAAACGGAAAACACCTGGTGACAAATTTACGGTAACAGATTTTATGAGCACCTTTACGACTTTATTACCCTGAACACAGATGGAGTTAAGTGATTGATACTACACAGGTTTTCTACATGAGCAGGAATTTCTCTGAGAGTTTCAAGTGTCTGGATATGCGTTTGTGTGCACACACACTCCATAGAGGAAATGAATAAGTCTTGTACAGCAAGTTTTGAGGTTTATTAATGGTTGTGAGCAAGAAATCAATTGGCTACAAATATTGCGTAAGTATGGGGCTGCGACTAAAGAAAAAGGAGGTTGTCACAATTATGAGCCTCGTTTATTATTATTAATATTCTTGTTGAATTGTATATTATGGCTTGTACTTTATTTTAAAGCTTGTTTTTATCTTGGGGTGCATTTGAATAAAAAATTTTGTCAGGGTTGTAGCTCCAAACAAAATTACTGCGAGTAAGGTGACACTTTATATTTCAAGCTTCTTGTGCTAATATTTTTTAAATGTTTCAGATTTTGTTGTTTGTGAAATTCAAAATTGAGTAGTTTTCTTCTGGGTTGTTGTCTTGTCTTGTCAAGGCTTCAATGGGATTTATGGTCATGGGACTGGGACTGATTCTCATTTCACTGAACCATTGTTGTGGTCATTTCGGATGTGTGTTTTGGTTCATTGTCCTGCTGGAAAAATCCAACCCCAACCCAGTTGTTGCTTTTTGCCAAAGGTGGTCAGATTTTTCATTTAAAATCTCCTGGTACTTGTAAGACGGTTCCCCAGTGCCTTTAGAGGAAAAACAGCCCATACATCTCAGATCCTCCACCATTCTTACCAGTGTCAATTCGAATGTATTTATTTGTTGTTTTTAATAACAATCCTTCTATTTACTCTTTTTAATCTGTGTTTAAGTCTATTTTTGTTTCATTGGACCATAAAATCCAGTTCCCTAAAGTTCCAGTAGCGTTTATTGAACTCCGGGTGCTTCCATTTGTGGTTCTATGACTATCTTCTGGCACACTTTCCAGCTATTTATAGATTTGGAGGCTTGGTTACCCCAAAATGCTGCCCTCTTTTACAAATCTGCACTTGAGACCATTGGAGAGTTTGCCTCCTAAGTAGGGTTATGTGATGTATCTTCACAAGTCGATATACCTTCACCTAATTATGGCACAGTCTTGCACACGTTCACACACTATGGACGGTATAGAAATGCCAATCACTTGTCTTAGGACTGGGGGAGGAAACTAGAGTACCCTAAGGAAACCGCCGAAGCACAGGGAGAACCCTCAACCCTGGAGCTGCGAGGCAAACATGCTAACCACTAACCCACTCTGCCATGCCATGAATCATCTTTTAAGCTTTTTTTTTTTTTTTTAATGCAATGCTACTATATTGAAGAATTGTTCCCAAACCTACATATCGCGTATCATAGAATGGCTTTGCGAATCTTGATCTTATACATAATTATATATAATCATGATATGATATATGATATTATACGATATATATATGTCATATCACTCACCCCTACACCCCTACCCTAATCCTTCTCAGTATGCCTAGCAGGAAAACACACGCATGTCTTCTCCCAGTCTGCTTCATCACTCCACCACTTTTTGTTCTATCAGTGGATGTGGGCATGTTCATGCTTGTAGATATAGACATTGCTCGATTTATTTTATTCTGTAATCTTCCATTCTCTAAGGTGGTGAATGCATAAGGAAAGTTGACCTCATATTTCTGTCATATTTAAAAATATGACGTGTATATATGTCCGTGAAACAGGAAGTCAGGGTCTTCTGACTTTTCTCTTATATTTTCAGTGCGAGTTACTTAAACGCAAAGCCACAAAGGTTTTTCAGAACTAGGTGCCAATATTTTTTGGACCTGATTCATATGTATATATTATATCTCTAATCTAAGCGCCGCTCGACAGATTATTTGGCTGTGTGTGTATGTGCTTATAATTCAGAGTAAGACCTTCTAGTTATTGCTAGTAGCAAGTGTCTTTCCACTCCTCCACCCCTCCATTCTTCACTTCCTGTGTTTTCTTGTCCTGTAAAATATCATGCCAGAAATATCACTCATCCAGAAATGCTTTGGCTCTCCACACTACATACAGTTTACACCACACTAACCCCTCGGGAGGAGGATGTTTCTAAGTATTTTATTTGTTTCTTCTGTCTATTGGATAGAGTGTTCCACGTTGCAATGGTGCATGTTTCTTAATGATTTTAATTTTTTTTTTTTTAGCAAGTGAACCACATATACATATATTCACACATGGCTCACATGGCCAAAGATAGTCCTGAATCTTTATGATGTGTTAATGGCTCAAGAGGGAGAATCTGTCTTCAGGAGGAACAAATCTGTCTGGCTTTATTCCCTCCCTGTACATTGTGTGTCTCGTGGGAGATGTTCATGTTTGGACATTTTTCTCCATTTTTATAAAACGCTTAGCAATTACAAACCTTCATAACGTTTAGCTCACATGCTATACACCATTTGGTGTGTCTGAAGCGGATCCACGATGAAGAAACGAGCCGTTTTGTCCCTGTTAGCGTGCGTGCGCTCAAATTTGTAGCACTAAAGCGGCCAGGGGCTTCAAGCAGACAGTAACAGGGCCCAGGCCTCAGCTCTGGAAGTGGCCCAGCATCTGCTCTGCTTCTCCTGCTCGTGTTTACTCTCCTTTACAGGAATAAAAAAAATAGTCCAGCGAGTCGCCCGTTCCCGTGCCGTGTTTATAACGTCCGTCGGAAACCTTCCTCTTCTTATTTAGCCGTTTGAATTTATTCACAGGAAAAGAACGAAGGTGAATGAATGTCGCGAGGAAAAATTAATCGCCGTCTATGCTGATAACTCACCGTCATCTGTCGTGCATTTAGAAAAGAAAATCCTGAATGCATTTTTTATAAAAAAATACATTTAAAGGAATATATCAAAAGCTTAAGCAAAGCTGGCTACAGTTTATGTCCTTGAATGAATAATAAACAGCATATTTGTCACTGTCTCATAGCTGTGGATGGTTCAGATATTTCTGAGTTTCAGTTTTGTAACACAATTAAGACCAGCACATCAACGATCGCATTAGTCCAGTGCTTACTTGTCCATTTCACCATGATTTATTATCGACAAATTCTGAATTGTTTTTAGAAAACTGTTTCTTTCATACACACTGTGTGTTGAGCAGCATTTGGGTTTCATTCTTCCGGCTCGCTCCGTCTCGCTCTTGGCGGATGACTGGGCCGGCTGTGGGTATGTGGGCAGCTGGCATGGGGCCAGGCAGGAAACGGCCTTGCTTTCCTTATTGCTCTAAACAGGATGTCAGTGTGTAAACTTTTGCTCTCAGGGTCTGGCATCAGCCCAGAAAGGATGGGAGGAGGAGTGCACATCAGTGCGCAACTCACAGTAAAATCAATTGAGGAAAGCCTCTTTCCATCCGCACGCATCGCGTCACTTTTTGACGAAAACATTAGCAGGAGTTGAATTTCAGGATTCCTAGATATGAGCTGGAAAACTATTAATATGTTGTATTCTTAGAGTTAAGTGCGAAGGTTTACTACATCCACTGCCAAGAGTGTTGGATGACACGACAGTTTAAACTACTATTAGTAATATACCGTAACTATACCGGCACAGTTGGTGTGTGGTGAATATTAATCTCAGGCTCATTACTCTAATCGCCTTTATTTTTTTTTCTCCTGTCCTCACACAGTCCAGGAATACCCAAGTTTTCATCCAGGGAGCCCCAGGCCTGAGCAAAGGTCTCCTCCCTGCTTCTATTTAAACGTGAGCGGTCTGGGGAGGGAAAAAGCCCTGCAAAAAGCAGCAGGAGCCAGTGAACAGAGTGCATGTTGTTTTACAGCCTCGGCTACGATGATGTCATGTTGTCGAAGGACGGGAAAATGAGTTCCATCTCCACGGAAGGACCAAATCCCGTTATTCACTACAGTGAGCTAGAAGCCTCCTTCAGCGATGGAGAGTCGGCTTTGCAGATTACACACATGTATGCACACCATGTGGCTTCCATATGCATACACATAGACCATCTTTCATTGCTTTCAGAATTTGCTGGAAGAACTATAAGAAAAGTTGTTTTTCCCCCCCTTTCTTTCTTTTAAACACGCAAGTATAGGCATGCATACCCATAGCCCTGCAGCTACACAGCACATAGCAATTGGAAACATGCTCTCACACCCAGCAAAATGGCTCCAAATGTAGAATTCACGCAGTATCTGCTGTCCATTATAGCGTTTTTCCTTTGGCCGTAATATCCTTAATTTCAAACTCTTTGGGGGGGACGACACCCGCTTGGATTGCAAGTCAGCGTGCAAAAGGTGGTATAAACCTCTCCACTGCCAAACTGCAGTAAAGACGCTTTCTACAAGGATAGTTTTTGTCAAAGATCCTTATGTAAATTTGTTTTCTGTAAAGTTCCTTTCTGTAATGCTTATTTTTTCTGCAACGGCACCGTTCTGCAACGCACCGTTCTGCAACACAGCGTTCTTTAAAGCCCTTTTCTATAAAGTTATTTATGGAAAGCTGCTTTCTGTAAAGTTCTGTTTTGTCAAACTCCTTTCTATAAAGCCCCTTTTTGTAAAGTAGCTTTCTTTCCTTTTTGTAAAGCTCTTTCCTGTAATGTTTTGTTTTTTCCTGTAAAGCTCCTTTTTGGTAAAGTGCCTTTTTATAAAACTACTTTCTGCGAAGTTCCTTTCTGTAAAGATGCTTTGTGTAAAGCTCCTTTCTGTAAAGATGCTTTGTGTAAAGCTCCTTTCTGTAAAGATGCTTTGTGTAAAGCTCCTTTCTGTAAAGATGCTTTGTGTAAAGCTCCTTTCTGTAAAGATGCTTTGTGTAACGTTCTTTTTCTGAACTACAAAAAAAATCTTACATTGAAAATAGTGAAAAAGCTCACCACTTGACATGGAATTTGTCCAATTTGTCTTGTGCAGTGACTCCTGAAGCCATCAGCAGTTCACCATTTAATTTATGTAGCCTGATTGTGAAGGAGATTGATAAACAGTGGTGTTAAAAAACGATATAGATGCAAAACACTGTAACCTTATGATTTGATGCTGTTTAACCACGTGCACACTGTACATGCCACTTTTTAGGGGTGTATAGTACTGGCCTATGACTATGACTGCTATAACACACATAACCGTTCAGACAACAGCAACTGGGCCCTGAGTCCTGATTGGTCAGAGCTACAGTATATGGCGCGAACGCATTATTTCTTGTCACAAACAATCTTTTCAGGACCATTTATTAATGGTTGAATTGCTTCTACTTAAGAGCATTGCATTCATAAAAATGGGGATGTTGTAATTTAAATCTGGACGTCTGATTTTTGGGTGTTTGGCGAGCGTGTGCAATTTTTGTTTCGTTTTGATTGATTGATTTTTGTCCAGTTTATTGTATTGGGTATTGAGAAACCCAATACTACACCTAGCATTGCTATCGAGGTTTAAAATTTGTATTTAAATATATTAAATGATCCTGCTCCTGGTTATTGCAGTCAGAGGTATGAAATTGAGGGAAATGGTGCAGTTATCCAGGATTGTCCAAGTAAATACGTTACTACTTCGATAGATGGAAAAGAGACCATGCAGGCTTTCCCTTCATCTTAAAGCATGTAATAAGTTCCCTCTTGGCTTGGTACACTAGTGTTGCTAATGATGATGAAAGATGAATCTTCTCTGTTTGGTTTCTGCTGACTCAGGCGTGGGAGCGGACCCAGGCAAACCTCCATGTCGCAAAGCGAAGGATATCCGGAAAGAGCGACGACTACAAAAGGAGCAACAGAAGCAGCAAGATGGAGGAGGCACTTTAACAAACCTGACGCCTGCTCCAGCAACCCCATCATCCGGGCAACCCAAACCGTTAGAAGAATTTATCACTGACTCGCTGCCTGATGAGCCTCTTCATCGTTTCGAGGTTAGAAATTGTCAAGATGTGGTTTTAAATCAACAAATAACAAATCAAGTAAAACATTGCAGAAGTAAAATTTTTTGCAGTTGGTTGGGTGAGATCAGCTTTAGGTAAAGAGCTTGTCTTTGCTAGAAACCACAGTGTATCATCCTCTTTTTGTCCCTTGAAACATTAAACCAGATTTCCCTCTCAGTTAACCAGTCTGCTTGAGTTGAGCCCTCTGACAGAGGTCATTCGGTTTTCCTAAGTAGATCGCATGACAATGGTAAGTGGCCTCTTTTCAGCAAGGTTACCGTGTGCTTTTTTGTCTGCTTTGCTTCAAGCCATTTACTTATTTCATCCATAAAGCATTCGCTCTAGCACACAAGGCGAAAAAACCAGCACCGGCTTTCCGGCGCGTGTTTGACATGTGGTAACTGTGTGCTGTTAAAGTGCAGTCCCTCCAGTGCGTTAGTATCAACCTATCACTCGGAAACGGAGGAGTTTCTGCTCGCGTGTGATATATCGCACACTTCCTCTGCAGGCTACTTCTCACTTCATCATCGCGCAGTTTGGGAATGCTGTCTGAGGCTATTAAACCTTTGAGGGGGGCAGGGGGGAGGTGAACGAACGGGACGTGCAGCACCAGTTTCTTAATGAGATGTTTACTCTGGTTCAATCAACCCCACTCCAAGTGCGCTTTATCATACACCACACGCTGCTCGCGATAAACCGAGTCATCACAAACACAAATTGGAGGCATTTCGTTTCAAATTTAAAGAAATTTATTATTATTATTATTATTATTATTATTATTTTACAAATTTCACTGACACTTTTCTAGTGCAACTGACCTTTGATAAAATCACAGCAAGAGGAGGAGAGCCAACAGAGGTTGTATATGTGAGCAAAAGCTCAAAGGAAAAGGTCACCGATTTTTCAGAAATGTCCATTAATGTCATCTCATCCCAAGTGGATGAGATTGGCAGGGACTAGGTTCATTACTGGGCTTTGACTCCAGATTGGAATCACGTCAGCCTCGTCTTTTATAGTTTGGAGTGACTTGAGGCCAGGGTTCTGATTGCCGTTTGGTCCGTTATCCTTGCACTGTGTCAACGTTAACAGACTGAAACCTGGGACACAAAAAAATCCAGACATATTCCAGCAAAATCCTGGTCATTTGTCACTGAGCTAATAAACAGAAGGTACTGATTTGAATTTGTCCTCTTTAGAAAAAATCCTAAATGTTAGGTGATGCAATATATAACGACTATAAACCATTGCTTTGCACAAATCCGAATATTTCACTTGCATCTAATATTACATTTAATAATATTGTATTATGTCTTCTGAGTCATATACATTTAAAATGTCTATAATTTACCGCTTCTCTGTGACTACTCCTGCACTGCCCCTCAGCTACCTTTGTGTTTCTTTGCTTGGCTGTCTTTAAAGAAACACTGAATGGCTAAAACGGCTGCAGCTGGATCAAGGATCCAGTATTTTCAGGATAACCGTTTTTATGATACGAGCTCAAACCTGATAATAAAATTGTTCACATTTTCTAGATATAGCAAGCAGATGTGAGATTACGAGCAGATTTTACATCTAAAGTGAAAAACCTTTGAACCTTCAAGCATTATCTTGAGGTAAAGACGATCCCATGAGTGAGATGCTACAGAATAAAATTCATGCTATGACCTACAACCTCCTCTAGGGGGCAGTGTAAGTACAGTGAAAGCTTCGTTCACTGCCCACTTCTTTAGAAATGCTGGCTTTTCACATTCCCCGAGCCTTTCCGATGCTGTTAGTGTTTATGAGGATGATGCTTGCTGTATCTTGGTTACTCCTTGTATTCTTAATCAATCACCAAATATCGCGAAACAAACAGCCAGGCCACTCGAAAGATACTACGTGTGTGCATCTCAAGCAAATGTTGCTAATCTTTTGAAAGCAAATGTAGTAGTTTCCCCCCATATTCATACAGGAATCTAAGGAAAAGCCAAACAAAATAAATCTTATACCGGTTTCCTTTTAGATCGCAGCATGAAGACTTGAGAAGAATAAGCACTTCATCCAACACAAACATGACAAGAAGGATTAATAATTAGAAGCTGGTTTGCTAGGCGTGTAAATATTTTAGCAGGACTACTGGAGTTCAGAAAGCCAAACTGCGCTAACATTTTGAACGTAGCGATGCTACAATTTGTCAATTCATTCTTTTTTCCAGTCAATTCAATCTTCAAACTGGTGAAAAAAGGGCTGCTTTTACCTCCAAAATTTCTGTATGCTTCATACAGACAACACAGTACACTTTCTGATAGGCTCTTTCTGATTCCCTTTCCATCGCCAGCTTTTGAAATCCATCCATTTTCTGGACCGCTTATCCTAATCAGGGGACACCCTGCCCCGTGTGCCAACCCATCGTAGTGCACAATCGCACACTCACACACCCATTCACACACTTTGGGCAATTTTACGGATGCCAAACTTTGGACTGGGGGAAAAATTCTTTTCTGCTTCTTTTTGTCAGTATTGATCATAATTCTGATTTATTCCTGTTGTGTTTGCTCTCGAACTGTACCGGTGTTGCCTCTTTTAACTAGCAGCACTCCAGTACTAATAACAATACTACTACTAAGTGCCAAAACAGAAGATAATTTGCTCTGTCATTGCGGGTTCGAATGCCTCCGATGACACAGCCATCCGAGGCAGCGAGTCAAAGAGGACAGAACTGGCCATGCTCTCTGGGTGGAAGGGACGATCCCGCCACTGTCAATCGGAGCGACACAAACCAATCGTGGCCGTGTATGAGCTGATGTATGTGGAAGAGGGCAGATAGCGCTTTTCTCCGAGTGTGTTACGCTGCCATGTGAATGGAAAAGATGCTGTTGTGTGTTGATGTTGTGGCGTGGAAGAGCCAGCTAGTGTGAGGGAATTCGCAAATTACCAATTTTTGGAGGAAAGTTGGAAAAACAAATAGAGCAATAGCTAAGTGAAATTAATAGCTCGTTCAAGTCCAACACACAAATGGTTATACAAGATATACAAGCTATTGTCTTTACAGATCAACTATATCGCCAAAAAGTTTGTGGCCACCTGACCATCACAATCATGTGTGCTTTTTGAACATCCCATTCCAGATTCAGTTCCCCTTTGCTGTTGTTGTATCCTCCACTCTATTGGGATAGGCTTTCCCAGACAGCTTTCCAGTTTAACCCAAAGGTGTTCAGTAGGGTTGAGGTCAGGGCTCTGTGTAGATCACTTGAATTCTTCCACACCAACATTGGCAAACCATGCCTTCTTGGAGCTCAATTTGTGCACAGGGTCACTGTCATGCTGGGACATGCTTTGGCCCTTTAGTTCCAGTGAAGGGAAATTGTAAAGCTGCAGCATGCAAAGACATTCTGTACAGTTGTGTGCTTCCAAATTTGAGGTAACCGTTGAGGAAAGCCTACATATGGGTGTGATGGTCAGGTGTCCACTAGAATTTTTGGCGATGTAGTGTACTTACTGTATGTAGTCAAAGAGAAGGGATTACTGCACAAAGCAGCTCTTAGTAAAACTAAATTAACATCAAACACACAAAATTGAAATATTCTCATATTAATGTAGGTTAGACATTGATCGTTCTGGGTGCTGGACTACCAATGTGTCCACCCGTGTGATTATATAAACAATGCGTCATTTGTTTTCCTTGAAGTGCTTATTTCTGAACAGTCGAAAATTTGTAATGTTTACTAACCGCTATAATGACAACAATAAAGCCTTTGAAATAAGTTTATATATGCTTGTTCGCATTGCAAGCAATTTCTCTTAAATATTTTGTTGATCAGTGTCAGATAATGGGTTTGTGTTTTAACTGCTTGTTGGTCATAACATTTCTAAAGCGTATAAATATTTAATAGGTCATGAATGTTCATCATAAAGTAAAATGTAGGCTAGTTAAATTGTGACTTTGCTTGTTCTCACCTAACCAACTCCTAAAACCAAAATCTTTTGGAGTGTACTGATAGGATGGGGTCCAAAATGCTGAGACCACAGTGAAAATCTGCAATTTTTTTGTAAAAATTTTTTTTGTCTATAATTATTTTTTATTTAACACTGGACGTAAGCAAAGTTTTAGATGCAATATCCGATGTTCAAGATTCATTATTTAAATGTAAGCAAATCTGTGATGTTGTCCATGTTGACTTCTTTGTACAAAAGCTCAGATTTTTATCATTGTTTTTTTAAAATTAAATTTTTTTTTTAAAGGTAAGAGTCTTATTACTTCTATTGAAGCACGTGTTCAGACTACACTCTGATGGATTTGATCTAACGTGGATCATCAGGTTTTACACCAACCTGTGGAGCGTGTCCGCTCGAGTCCACACGGTCGTTAAAGCATAAATAGGAGACGTACCCAATACTGAGAAATTCTGAAATTCATATAAAAATTTCTAAGATTCTACTTTTCATTCAAGTCGTTGCTTATTGTATCATTTGTAATAAAAAAAACAAACTTTTATGTTAAATTAAAACAGAATAGAATGCCAAGCAGAAGCATTTTCACTAGTGGGCCCAGACTTTTGCACCCCTCTTATGTGTGTTTAATATATATATTAGTGTTTTTTAAATAATATTCTGTTACTATCTTTTATTTTGCTAAGTATTGTGTAATATTGTTTTTGATCATAGATCTTTTGTGTATTTTGAGATTAGATTCACACCAAGTTGCTAGTTTATCAGGTACACCTACCATGGGCACTTGGACACCAATAAAACCCCAGTTACTCTCACTGTTTGGAGCACCCCTGACCACATATTATTTGTGTGATGGTTAGGTGCACTTTATAACCTGGCAACTCTGTGTATTTTTTAATTAGTTTGAGTGATCTGTTTATGTTCTTAATGTACTTTTCATGTCTCACTTAAACCAGCCTTTCTCTGTTGATAATGAACCTGATTTTTTTCCCTTGGTAACCTCCTCGTGAACATCCTCTTTTTGAAGGTGAGGCTAGTGCGCTCCATGCCACCGAGTCCACAGTTCAAAGCTTCTTTTGATGACTCTTACCAAGTGTACAAACTCTACCAGATGGTTGTTCACCACGACCCACCCGATAAGCCTAATGAGAGCCAGGTCAGAGGTCACACAGCTTCTATGTGACACTGGGGTGGGACTCAGGGTTGACATTTGTGGCTGAGCGTACATGACATGGCCTTCCTCAAGATTTAGTCTTTAGGTACAGTTATTAATAAATCTCTAGTAGTGGTGCATCAATTCGAGTGGACGGGAAGTGATATCAGAGTGGACACATGATACATTTAGACGCTAGCTCACCAGGCAAGTGGAAGCTCCAGCATGCTGGCCAATCCCATGCTTTGGTTGATCGGACTCCTCAATGGACTTGGCTAAAAAAGTTCTAGCTATTGTAAGGCAGTAACTTCTAGATCACTTTGACGGATATGAGATGTGTTGTTCTGTTCTCGCATCACGTGTAAGTCCTGGCTTCATTCACAACACGGGGTGACTGTGTGTAGTAAGCAGGTGAGTTATATGACAGCTTTGTGTTCATCAGTGTTTCCATATAGCTGTGTGTTTCGGGTTCTGAAAAGAACATTCGTCAGGAGTGCACACTAATCAAGGCGCCTCATAAAAATATGAATATACTGTATATTTAGAGCACCAGGCGGTGGTATTCGGAAGCAGGTGCTATAGTTACAGCATTGAGTTGTGTGGTACCCCCCTTGAAGCCCATTACATTTAAACATACCAAATCAAAATTTTTGTTTTGTGATTAAGAATAGGGTCATCCCCCTTGGTTGTTAAACATATTTGTCCATCAGGTAAGTATGAATTCAAAGGTAATGGCCTATGTTTTGTCCCCCATGCCCTCATGTTTAATCTTGATCATGTTCCTCCATTCACTTGTGAAGCTTCGGCATCTCTTCTGAGTGGTGGAAAATTTCGGCCACATTTAAGTTAAGGAATACATTGGCGTAACTTCAAACCACGGCATTTGTTTTAACGTGCCGATCGAAATGAATTTTGGAAAGCCCTGAGCTTTCGTAGTCTTTTAGCAAAGAGTCAGAGGATCTTAACTCTACATTGGACAAGGCAGCTGGCAGTAAACAGCACATTTGTTATTGCTGTCCATTCAAATAGAGAAAGTGACATTTTGCCCAGGGTGAGAATGGTGCTGTTTGTGCTGTGGCTTCGTCTGAGGAAGATGATCCTGAATTTCATCATCTAAGGGGGAAACATTGACGTGAAAGCAGCGATTCCAGGCTTTTGAACTTTTCTAAGAGACTTTAGAACTCTAGGGAAGATAAACAGTACATTGTATATAAATGTCTATGTTCATCCATCAGTTCAAAAGCATGTAGAGTTGCATTAAGAAGATGAAACAGTATAGAAGTCTCACTATTTATAAGTTAGTTGTATAGTTTCTCTCGAAACTACCCATTCTCTGTGAAGGTGTGTTTGGTAGTTTGGACGCTTCATTTATGGAGCGATTTTAGAAGGAATACCTGTCACTCAATCATGCAAATATCCAATCACTTAATCCTAAGGCTGCAGCACGGTGCCTGAAATCATACACATACAGGTCAAGAGCTATGCATACAGGTCAATCAAACAGCAGAATGGAGAAATATGTTGTCTTGGTGACTCTGGTGGCAGATGGCCTGGTTTAAAACTGCTGTTTGTCTTGGATTTTCATACACAACAGTCTCTAGAGTTTACACAAAATGGTATGAAAACCGAAAAAAAAAACCACTCCGTGAGAGGCAGTTCTGCAGGTGAAAATGCTAGACTGGTATGAGCCAACCGTGGTGAGCAGAAAAGCATCTCAGAAGCCACAACATGTCAAACCTTGAGCTAGATGGGCTGCAGCAACAACCTCAGGTTCCACCCTTGTCATCAGGAGCACAGGGCACAGGCTCACCCAGACTGGGCCGTTTGCTGGGGGGGTTGTTTTGTAAACAGTAACTTGAGCTGTGAGGCAGAAACACCACCGCTGCGCCACCGTGCCACCCATTTCATGTATCATTTCATTTGCAGCGAGGCCTTTGAATTCAGTTTATAGTGTAGGTTTATCAGTGATGCAGGGCCTGTGGGGAAAAAAAACCCAAAAGAAGTTGGGGAATTTTGACAACTTGAGCTAAAGTGAAAAAGATGCGGGGAAAGTACTGAAACGAAATAAAATCTAGACACATAAAGTACCCAGACATTAATAAGCCGAGCGTTTAAACAGAAGTGAGATGGAATAATCCGTTCAAACAAATCGGATATGAGGCAAAGCTGAAGCCTAGGGGAGCTCGGTGTTGGTTGTGAATATACGTGCGAGTAAGAGAGAATGAATAGTCTTCAGAAAAGGAGGAAGGAAATGACAAAACCGCTCCCATACGTTGTGCGTACGCAGTGTTTCTACAGGTGTCTCTATAAAATTGGGTGGTTGTTAGTCTTGAACTGCTTTTTCTCTGGAACGGGTATTTTGCCTCCATGCCTTTCACTGGCTGTAAGAAAAAAACAGCAGACTTCTGTCTGCCTATGCCCACGTGCAGACGAGCTTCATCCACAGTTTAGCTCTGTAAATTTTCCTCTGTTCAAGAGGCCGCTAATGTAATTTTCCTTTTAGCTGCACTTAAACCACCGGAAAGGCAAATTCTTCTCCATGATCGTGAGGTGGCTGTATTCTAACCTTGAGTTTTCCCTTGGATGCAGATGGATGGGGCACTAAGTAGGTTATATCATATTTTCAGGTCTGATTTTTAGTTTTCTCTGAGGTCTTTTTCCGTTCCTTGGGGATTTTTCTAACCCTCAAGCCAGAGTTAAAAGTAATTTTCCCTTACTGTCCCCTACATTTAACCTTTTCTTTCCTCTTATCATCATGGACGACCGCTACAATTTTTGTCTTTCATGCTTTTATGTTATGAAGTCATCTGTTATAAAGTACAATGTTGTTCGTGGCAATACACACGAGTTGGATACCAAAGATGGACACCATTTGTGGGCGGCTGTGGCGCAGTTGGTAGAGCAGGTTGTCCACTAATCGTAGGGTTGGCGGTTCGATTCCCGGTCCGAAGTGTCCCGGCCTGAAGTGTGCCGAAGTGTCCTTGGGCAAGACACTGAACCCCAAGTAGCGCCCGATGGCAAGCTAGCGCCTTGCATGGCAGCTCTGCTACCATTGGTGTGTGAGTGTGTGTGTGAATAATGGGTGATTGAGACACAGTGTAAAGCGCTTTGGATAAAAGCGCTATATAAGTGCACATTTACCATTTGGAAAATGTCTGGACAGGTTGTTAGCTACAGGCTAACTTTACGTCAGGTACGTACTAAATGTTAAATGTATTATGGACGTGCATTACAGACATGTAAACACCTTAGTCACATTATGAACATCGTGTGAGCGTTTTCACCGCATTTTGCGACAGGACATGATCACACATGGCAGTTTTACATTTTACGGCGAACAAGAGAGTTCGGCTGCGTACTGCATACTTGCCTACTATATGCCTGTAGTGGGGAAAAAGACGTGTATCTATACAGTAGGTAAGTATGTGGTTTGAGACGCACCCCACGGCTTCAAGCAGTCGTCTATTAGCACGTACAGCATGACAAATAATTAACTGCACTTAAAGTGTTCATAAAAAAAAAAAAAAAAACACCCAAAACTGTATACGGCACCATAACGACCGAACTGTATGTTGATGCGTGAAATTTTGGAGTGACGTCAGACGGCGTGGCGCGGTGACATAATGACGCGGGCTCTTAATCTAATTATGATCTATAACATGTAAAACGGGAACATGACCGGAGTATTCTAAAAGAGACTCATGTAAACACCTTAATCGCATTATTACCTTACTTAGATTAAGGTCAATAATTAGATTATTGCTGTCCATGTAAACGTAGTCATTGACTCCCAAAAGAAGGAACAGCTGAAACGAGTCGTTCAGTCGTTAGTAATTCCAGACTTTACTTCCTGTATTAAGCTACGTAGATTTGTAACAAAAATCTTTTTGTATCCAAATCCGGCTTTAAACTTCTCCACAACAGTATTACGGACCTGCCTGGTCTTCATGATGCTCTCTGCGCTTTCAACAGAACCCTGAGACTATCACAGAGCAGGTGCATTTATACAGAGACTTGATTACACACAGGTGGATTCTATTTATCACCATCAGTCATTTAGGACAACATTGGATCGTTCAGAGATCCTCGCTGAACTTCTGGAGTGAGTTTGCTGCACTGAAAGTAAAGGAGCTGAATAATTTTGCACGCACCACTTTTCAGTTTTTTATTTGCTAAAAAAGTTTAAAATATCCAATAGATTTCGTTCCACTTCACTACTGTGTCCCACTTGTTGGTGATTCTTCACAAAAAAATTAAATTTTATATCTTTATGTTTGAAGCCTGAAATGTCGCAAAAGGTTGAAAAGTTCAAGGGGGCCGAATACTTTCGCAAGGCACTGTATAAGGGCATCTGCCAAAATGCCGTAAAAAATATCCAGTTCTGCTGTTGTTTCTTTTCCATTAGTTTGTTTAGGAGAAACTCATTCCTGCTGCTTGTGAACTTTGGTGTGTGATTTTATTTTCCCTCCTCCACATCGGGCTTGTTGTGTGAAGCACTAAAAAGATACGAGTCTTCAATAAAGCAGCAGTTTCAAACGTGAATGATTCCACTGGATGTTCTTTGTTGTTTGTTCAGGTATGTGTATAATGTTGTGCAGTACAGAGCGACAATGCTAACTCTCTGTCAGCCACAATTGTAAGGATTATTCCTCGAATGACGCACAGTTGGATAGTCCGAAGAAAAAAAAAAACAAAGTTAGCCAGGAGCTGAGCAGAGTTCTAGCCTCACCTTCAGATTTCTGCTGTCCTCCATTCCCTCCATTATCTGCATCATTGTTCCTCTACTGTCGTATATGTGGTGAGGAAAATCAACAGCCGTTAGTCTTTAAGATCCATTAAGAAAGACAAATTAAGAAAAGTTTGTCATGGATCTTGTACATGGAAAAAGAATGCGCAAGGGTGAGATATTTGTCTTCTAAAGTTCAGTCACGTTGTATGTGTATGAATAGCCATCTTATTATCATCCCATTTCATTGCGTTCTTCCTCCACGCATTGCTTCTTATCCCCGTAATCCGGTTGTGTCTGGTAAATGAAACGTTTCTGTGTTCATTCCCTGTTCATTTCTGGTCACTTTGCCATTTTCCTTATTCCCACTAATCATCCTCCACCCTGCTGCCCCTGAAGGTGAGACTAGTGCCGAACAGCTTTGAGGACCCTGACTTCTTGGCGTCGTACGATCAGTCAGTGGAGCTGTTTGCCTGTTACCAGATGGACATTCATGGCGACGATCCATTCGAATGTGATGAAAGCCAGGTACGAGTCTTCTCCTGCATGCATTCTTTCTCAGATGTAGTACCACCGTGGACCACATCAACTCTTAGAAATGCTTTTCTAAGTTGAAGGGCTGCTTGAGCCACAGTATGTTAGTCAATTTCAGTTTATTTTTACAATCCTTTTTTACTACTATATATTAAGTACACTTTTTTTTTTTTAAACATTATAAAAAGTAAACTAGGCATTTCCCTGGGTAGAGTTTGTCTTAATACATACATCACAGTGAAAGCTATTCATGAATAATTGTATCCAGATATTGCATATACATGGGAAAGTGCACTGGGCCTGACACAGAGCCCTGTGGAACATGGACCTTTAATTTTGCATGCACCAAGGAGTTGTCATTAACATTCAGATACCAGCATTCAGGAAAGAGTCGTTCTCTAAACGCCAACAACATTTTCATAGTCTGTCAAGAAGAATATTGTGTGTCTATGGTATGAAAGGCTGCACAGTGATCACATTACACAAGAAAGTGAACACTTCCGGTTGTATTTGTTTAGAAAAATTCATAGGTGTTGGATCTACTAAACTAGTTCAGGAGGGAATGGGTGAAATGAATTCAGCATGTATGGATTGACGTAAAAGTGATTCTAATCACTGTACCTGCATGGTCTTATCGGTTTCTACATAACTAGTTATCAAATTGGCTGACTTGAAATGAATACTGTTTTCAGTTTTGCCAAGAAAATGCCAACATTTCATAAACTCGTTGCTATTAAATGCTTTTGGTGTTTGCTCCAGCTTTATAAAATTTGCTAGGGTTCTGTGTGTTGTCTAGGGTTGTGTGTGTTCATCTTCTGTTATGGTGCAACAAGATCCTTTTTATAGTAGGAAAAGTTCTCCTTCCATGTAATGTGGAATACAATAAGTTTAGCCTCACCACTAGGAGTCTTACGGTTTAATCAGAATTCATTTGAAAGAGCATTATGCATCGATAATTTGTCAAAGTTTGTGAGGATTAGATATCTTAACAGTTAAATAGGTTGAGTCGATTAAGATTGGTATTATTATTATTTTATTTATTTATTTTTTAACTCCTTGAGCCTGACCTCCCATTTCTATTGCTCCTCCCCCACGACCTACAGTGATTAAAGTTCGCTTGCTTTCAAGTGCAATCAACTGTTTGAAAGTCAAATTCTAACAGTACAGATACTTGACATTTGACTCGTACTGATTTATGAGAATGGTCAGGACTCAGGAGTGCCTTCACTGCCCTGTTTTTCTTCATAATAAAAATATCTACTTTATTATGTAAGGCAGGTCATTCAAACAGTTTGAAGCTTTATACAGTTTGTGTTTACATACCTGTCCAGGAGCAGCATCGTTCTTTTGCATCCAGTTTCGTCAGCTTCACCGGTAATAAATTACACTATCATGGTAAAGTCCTGATTTATTTTTATTTATTATTGTTTTTTGCTTATGAGAGAATTATTTGGCTGTGCTGGGTGCTTACCGAGGCAGAATGAAGACAAACGGGCAAGCCAAACTGGTTTTCTCGTACATTGTAATACACGTGTGCTGAGGCCATGGATTAAACTATACCACAAAGTTAGAAGTGCACAGTTATAGGCTGTCTTTGTATACTGTAGTATTACAGTTTACATTTACAGCATTTGGCGGACATCCTTATATGGAGCGGCTTACGTTTATCTCATTTATACAGCTAATCAGTTGAACTAAGGGCCTTGCTCAAGGGCCCAAACCTATTCCAGCATGACGATGTCCAATGACGTCAGTGAAGACATAGTTTGCCAAGGTTGGAGTGGAACAACTCGAGTGGCCTGCACAGAACACTGATTTCAACCCCACTTTACACAACACCTTATGGATGAACTGGAACACTGACTGCACCTCAGGCCTCCTCAACCAACAACAGTGTCTCTCCTCATTAATGCATGTATGGGTGAATTGGCGAAACCCCACAGCCACGCTCCAAAATCTAGTGGAAAGCCTTCCCAGAAGAGTGGAGGTTATTATAACAGTTAAAATGGATGTCTAAATCTAGAATAGGATGTTAAAAAAAAAATCTTTGACCATATAGCGTATTCTTCCACGTTATTTCTACAAATAAGAAAAAGGGATGCATCCATTCTATCTAGAGTTTTAGCCAGGAATTCTGGGAATGCTCGTTTATTCAAAAAGGCTGTTTTTCTCAGATGTTTACAATATGCAGACACTGGGGGGAAAAACCCCATCAGGTCAATGAATTCTGCATGGCCATTATCAGTTCCTTAAAACAGACCCAGTTTTTGTAATCAGTTGTAGTAGAATCTGATTGTTTCCAGGGAAAATCTGCAGAAAGACCTTTTGAGATACTGCACATCTGTCCAGTGTTTGGACTTTATTTTATTTATTTATTTATTTATTTTTGGTGCTTTTTGGTTTCACTGTTAGATTTAGCCCCTTGTTTTTGTCAGAAGAAAAAGCTGGTGCCAGTGCGATGGTGCTGTGAGCCCAAGCATGTAGAAACCGGTAACATACAGCAAACCTGAAAGCGCTTGAACAACAAGGCACTGTGAGAGAATGGTTGAGGGGAAGGAGCTCTCCAGCACTCTCTGTAACCTGTGAGAAGGTTTTTGTCCCCTCAGGCCTGGAAACTGGTCTGGCTCTGCCAAGGGGGCTTAGCAAATCAATAAATACTCCAGCTTATAAACCATGGCTATGAATACTAAAAGCTGTGAGAGTCACCGGTCCTGCCCAGATTCTTTCCTGGTGCCATAAGAGAGCAGTCTTTATAGCAGGGAAGCTGTATGTGTTGGTGTGTGTTTGCATTAGCTCAGCTCCAGTAAGTGTTTATGGCCTAAGTGGGACAAACACTCGGCATGGAGAGTCTGGAGCAAGAACCGGCTACATGCATGAAGCAAAACAAGTTGGATGTACTTAACCGGTTATTCCATCTCCAAAACCATTACACTGAAGCTTTCACAGCAGCCAGTACTTTAACCTGTGACGTTATTGCACTTGTATGTTATTGACACAGATGATGTTCATAGTAAAAGATCAGGCCATATTTATTTATTTATTTATTTATTTACTTATTTAGTCATAATTGAGTTGCTAGGATAGAGGTTTTGTAGTTGAGGCTACAAGTTAATTTGTTTGACTTTTCCCAAAAGTGTACTAGTTTATTCTAGTGTTTGGTCAGAATGGATTCGCATACTCAGGTCTGTATGGAGTTCCTTATGTTCTCTCTTGTTCACATGAGTTTCCTCCATGGCCTCCAGTTTCCAGTCTGCACATGCCAAGGGGGAGTGGATGTGAACGAGTGTGTGAATGTGAGTTTGCATGGTGCTTTGTGATGTACTGGGGTCCCATCCCAATGCGTATTCCTGTCGTGTGCCCACTGTTCCTGAGATAGCCTCCAGATACACCACAACCCTGACCATAGTAAAGCTGTTCCTAGAGATGAATGACTGGCTGGATATTTATGGCAGGAATAAAGTTTACACAAATTGAAAAGGTTGTGCAGCTGCCAATATACTGACTATCTCAAAGTGACCCATTGGTAAAAGTGATACAAACTGAAATATGTATTGCAAATAGAAATTACCATTAGTGACGATAAACTTATTTTTTTGAAACACAAATTTTGGAAGTTATGTTTACTATACGTGTTTGCAGATTTTGAAAAATGGATGCGAAACAGCTATGATGAATCTTCCGTTCTTTGAACCCCGACTATTCAAGGAGCACTTGACCATTCATGTTTGAATAGATATGTGACCTGAAATTAGCTCCAGGGTCTTATACCTTATGTCACATTTAGTGCTGCTTCATCTACAGGCTCAGCTCTTTCTCTTTCATTGATCGATAAGGTTTATTTTTGCGACTATCACTTAGGAGCGCAGATCCTCTGGATTTATAGCAATCAGAGAGAGGATCAATTCTGAACTGCTTTTCTGTGTCATTTTTTTTTCCCAAGCCACATTTTTTGGTCTAATAGCCGCACACATTAAGATGTATTTCAGTGTAGACATTTAATTAGTTTGCCAGTTAGTCTGTGTAAAGTCTATCAAACCTGATGAATGAGGGGACGGACACGGTTAAAGTACGAGCGGCATGACCGTTTAATGAGGGTAGAAGAGCTCAGCACTGAATTAGCCTACATCAGTGGTGTGTGTGTGTGTGTGTGTGTGTTTGAGAATGAGAAACGACTGCTTCCCTGTTGACTTAAAGGTTCAGTTTGTCTGGTTGAGACAACCTATCATAGCGATTCAGTCATGTGATTGTCTGTTGCAGTTACCTGCAACATTTGTGCCCGAATTTCTGGCTTCGCTGCAAAGTGGAAACAGCTAGAGGAGAAAGATGGTCCCTCACCTTCCTTCAGAAAAGAATACATGATACTGGGACAAACCCGATCAAATGAAAGTGTGTATGCAGTGCGTGTATTTTCCACCAAACTGGCAGAAAACCTGGTTCCGTGTTCTAAGTTGTTTAGCACATTTAGATTCACAGAGCCAATCGTGGGCATCAGTGAGTTCATTTACGTGGAAGAAGCCTTCACCATTTTCGATTGGTAGTTATGTGATCGGTGACAAATGGCTGATAGCTTGGATTTGGCCAAGAGCAAATTAGGGAGAAAATGGAGGGAAAATTCATTTAAAAAAAAGGTGACATTTATCCAGTGTGACATCACCTGAAATGCAAGGATGATACAGTGCTGTGAATTGTTTCAGAAATTAATACAAAATCTAAGATAAAACAACGGCATCCCGAATAAACACAACATACAGTTTTTAATCGATAATGTTATTTATTGAAGCCAAAAAAGTTATCCAATACCAACTGTGCTGGTGTGAAAATGTATTTGCCCCATAGTTACTAATTCCCTAAATGTATGAAACTGCATTCATAACAGGGTTCAGCTGGACTAGACGCAAACAGGCCTGATTACTGTTTAATTAGATCAACACTTAAATAGAACTTTTTCCAACAGCATGATGTTGGTTAACCCAGTAACACATTATGCTAAAGTTAAAAGAAATTCCAGAAATGGTGAGGAAGAAGATGATTGAAATACATCAGTCTGGGAAGGGTTACAAGTGAGACAGTGAGAGCCATTACCTCCAATAGAAAAATTCAGCACAGTAGCGAACCTTCCCAGAAGTGACTGACCAGAAAAAAACTCCTCCAAGAGCACAGCAACGTCTCACCCACCCAGGAAGTCACAAAAGAGCCAATGACAACATCAAAGGACCTACTTGAGCGCAACTGGATTATGCAGCAAGACAGTTATCCAAATCATAGGAGTACAGTAAGTCCTAGTCCTACAAGTGAAAGACTGATCTCCAGTTATCAGAAGCATTTGGTTGCAGTTATTGCTGCTAAAGGTGACACAACCAGATTTTAAGTTTAAGCGGGCAATTAGTTTTTCGCATAGGTGATGGGTGTTGGGTAACTTTTTTAGCTTCAGTCAAAAATTAATAATAACTATATTATTAGGTGTTTACTCAGGCTGCCTTTGTTTTATGTTGTATTTTGTTTGAAGATCTAAAACTATTTAGTATGAGAAACCGACTAAACCAGGATGGGGGCAGATTTTTGACATAATTTTAAAGATATAAAAGTTGATGTGTAGTATAACTATGTAATGGATCTTCATAGTTTCCTCATTTCAAGTGCAGAAATGGTTCTGGTTTCTTACGGATAGTACTCCGACTCTTTCTGCGTACCTGAAGGACACACTGTTGTTATAAATCCTGTACACAAATGTATGATTGGAAGCGAGACAATGCAAAATGCATGGAGAAGGAATCATTCTTCTCAGTGTTCTGTTTAGTAAAGATGGATACTTGGTAACAAAACAGTAGAGTTGTTGGTACCTCTTGTTCTATCTGCCTTGATCTCTACACCATTTTGGACTCCCCTCACTGTTTTTTTTTGTGTGTGTGTGTGTGTGTGTGTGTGTGTTTGCTAGAAAGACATTAGATGGAAAAAACAGCTGGGAGCTGACTAATTCTCTCCAGCCCTTCAATAAGAGACGTAGCCTACTGTCCTGTAGCATTTAAAACCACAGGAGCCTGCTTTCTCCAGAGCGTGTGTGGGGGGGGGCATGCTTGCCGGGTAACAGTAGAGATGTTATAATGAGTTATTTACAGAAATGGAGTTTTATTGACCTCTAATGTGTTAAATGTTCCCAGACACACTCATGTCAGCAGACTTATCACACATATAGTGGGGGGAGGGGTACGACGATGACTCCTCCTCCTCTCTCTCTCTCTCTCTCTCTCTCTCTCTCTCTCTCTCTCTCTCTCTCTCACTCACACACACATACATACATACAATTTTTTATTTTTTTTATAGTTGTTTGTCCTCCTTGGACTTATCAAAATCCTGTGGTCTGGAATGAAAAGTGTAATAATTGGATTGGGTTCTTGGCCTTAGAATGGGGTGTGCGTATATCTGTACAGTATGTGTGTGTGTGTGTGAGAGAGAGAGAGAGAGAGAGAGACAGAGACAGAGTGTTAAGGGTGTATGATCATCCTCTTGTCCGACTCCCTTACTCTCCTGCAGCCAGGACAACAATCCAGGGGGTAAGGGTAACACGCATCATTCTGGCGCCTGGAGGATGCTATTACACACACGCGCGCACATGCAAAAGGAATACAAGAATGTATGTATATATACATTAACTGGCCAGTGTAATAGGATCTTTATAGTTATACTTTAATAGGCTCATTGAAATTGCCCAATTTAGGTAAACCTATTAGAGGGAGTGTTCCTATTAAAGTGGCCAGTGAAATATATACAGGCATTCTTATTTTCCTTTCCTCTGTGCCCACTGTAGCCGTAGATTCATGTTCTCCATGTTTACCTTTTGCCACTGTAGACCATCTGCTTTAAGGTTCTATATGTTTTAACTTACTTTTCTTCTCACCATGGTTGTAAAGAGTGATTTATTATTATTATTATTATGATTATGATTATTATTATGATTATTATTTGAGTTGCCATAGCCTTCCTGTTAGCATCTCTCGAATCTCTCTCATCATCCAGCCTGTCTGGTACCAACAACCAGTCTGTCAGATGACATTTTCCCCCATTCTGATGTTTGATTAACATTAACCGAAGCCCATGACCCTGTATCATTGTGCTGCTGCCACGTGATTGAATAATTGGATAATCACACGAACGAACAGGTGTTCCTAATAATAAAGTGAGTGTATACAACTGCAGGACCATGCAGTTAGTGCTGTGTAACCACAACCAAACCAATCCCCCCCCCCCATCCCCTCGTGTTGCCTGTTCAACATGTTTTATATTCAGTGTTGCTTCATCTATCTTGACTACGATGGCTTTACAGTGTTTCATGTTGCCCTTGCCATTATAGTCAGCAAGATTTGTGCTTAGGCACACCTCATACATCATAGACACGTGTGTGTGTGTGTATCTATATGTGAATGTAGTGCAGTTTGACCGCTGTTTCTCATTTTAGTTTGGTTTGTGATCTCAACCTATAAACACGTCCAGCTTATCCACAAGACCTGAGGGTCACCCAGTCAGGTTCTAAAAAACATAAAGCAGATCCACCAAACACAGTGGAAAAAAAAAATTCAACTGGCAAGAGAACATGCCGACGAAGGCAATTTGTTGTCTTTCCATCTCCCTCATCTTCCACCACCCCGCCCCCCAGGCATGGTCTTTTATGCCAGAGTTGTTAATTCTATGCTGTGTAACCATGCACTGCGAAAGAAAGGTGTGCGCTTTACCGTTTGGAGAAATATATGGGAGTGCGTGGGACAGATTCATTCATAGGCACAGAACTAAGGATGAGAAAAAGTCAGGTTGGCCATGTCATGTGTATTGGGGTGTGTGTGTGTGTGTGTGTGTGTGTGTGTGTGGAAAGGGGGTTGATGCAAAATGTTTTAATAAATAACGCAATTCCACAATAAAAGATCCACAAATACGTAATTTTTTGTAATTCCCAAATAAGTATTTGGTTCACACACAAATGCAAAACCTCACTTGTTTATTTGTGGAGTTGAGTTTTGTGCATGTGGTATTTGTAGAACAACCTGTGTTTATCTGTGGATTTCTGAACCATTTCATATGTTGACTCGTGTTTTTTTTGTTTTGTTTTTGTTTTATCCTTTTCCCCTCGCTCTAGCCAATCAGATAGCGCCCACATTACTCCAACCAGTCCCAGCAGATAAATGCTCAACCAATCAGCAAGTTCTGCAGTATCAGGCTAATGTCAGATGAGTTTAGTAAACTTTCCATGCTTACAAAATTCAAACCCAAGAAAAAGAAAAGTTTATGTTTTTGGATGATCAGTAAATTACTTGCGTCCCTGCGTTGAACTGGTGTCCCATCCAGAGTGGTATTTTCCTGTGTTGCCAGGTCTAGTTCCCGATCTGCCACAACCCTGAACAGGATAAAATGCTTACTGAAGATGAATGAATGGAGGACAAAAACCCTCTCTCATTACTCGCATAATCTGAGAGGAAAAAATAATAACCCGTCGCTAGTGTTCCTGATAATTAAGACCAACTTTCATTGATTGGCACAAGAGCCTCGTCATGCTCAAGTCTTAATAATGGAAATAAATATCGCAATAAATAAATAAATAAATAAACACAAAATGAAAATGTCACTAGCCAAGGAGAGGCACAACTAAGCTACCACCTGTATGGGTTTAGCTGCTACAGTGCCATGACAAGTATATTATCTGTCCTTATGCTCTGCTCATATCATGTTCACATAACTTAGACCTCATATAGACATTTACACACCTTGTTTTCCTGCTCAGCATCAGGGGATGTTAGTGTTTCGGTTTCAACCCCTTTACCTATTAAAAAAAGAACCAACCACAAACAAAAAAATAAATAAATAAATCCGTATATATCCATTTTCCCCCTCACAATAACTGACCTATCTGACCTAGTGTTTAGCAGAATTGAGACTGTCAGCCAATAAGACACAAGTATTTCCACATATTTTCCTGTAAACCTTGTCTGATTGGTCTCGCCGCCGTTCATCGAAGTTACAAACTTACAACATTGCCGTCTTCTTTCTCTGAAGTTTTCGTTTTATTTTTTAATTTCGCAAGCGTCAAAAGTTTCCTAAGCTCATCTGAGACACGAGTAACATGAGCGTTAGCGCAAAGGTGTCTCGCTATCTGATTGGCTAGAACAGACCCTTGTTTGGATAGAACTGCATGAGCCGGTGCTTATTTGTGAATTACAAAAATATGCATTGTGCATTGCATATTATTTATTTATGGCTTTCACTTTATATTTATGAATTGTTTGTGCTTTATGACCATGTGCACTAACAGTTCGTCTGTGTTTCCTGTCTCTCCTCTTTGCAGTTTAAGAGGTTCCTGTGTGACTCACCACTAGAGGTAGGTTTCTTCACGCCAAAATCACATACTTTATATGCGTACATTTTCCTGATGTGATATCACTAATGTAGCACTGAAATATTCAGAAATGGTTGCGTGTCGTGGTGGAGGACGGGGATCTGGCATTGTTCGCCTGTTCTCAGTGTTGCAGAAGAATGACACTGAAATGTGTTCATCAGACAGGCTTGGAGAAATGCACATGAAAGAACACAGTGGTTTGGTCTGATTTGAAGTTGAACCAGTGTCAGGCAGCATGCAAAGATCAACACCGCTCGTTCTCTGACTGGCGCAGTCTCTGGATGAACTGGATCAAGAAAACAAAAATAATATAACTGGACCACGGCACGGTTGGGTCGAACAGCGGTTTAACTCTCCCGATTTTCCATAAATATGTAACTTGGATTGAACGTTAATAACACATTCCTTCTATGCAGTAATACAAAATATGTCCATTTTTGAACGCTAAGCTACAGACTTATGCTGCGTAATTGCATTAATGGTAGTTCCAATAAAGATTAGCTTATATATCTTCCAGGAGTTTAAGCTCTCAGCTGCAGATGGAGATTTCAACCAAAAAACGATGTCCTCCAGATTTCCAAATCAAAACAAAGACAAAATCATCACATTACAATGACAATCTCAGTCTCCAGATATGAACTCTGCTGAACTTGTGCTATGAACTGAAGAGGATATCTGCATTAGAGGAGCATATAAAGGAGCTCGCCACTACAGGAAGAGTCTCCATGCTGTTATACTTTCCAGGAAGAACATTCACCAAATATTCATTTTATTCTCCCCATCATTGTGAAAATGGTGGTTGTGTCCCAAAGTCTCCATTCATAGAGGAAATTAACACTTTTTAACAAAATGTCTTAAAAAATTAAATACTTAGTTTATAGTGTGGGTGTGTTTGTACATATTATATATATATATATATATATATATATATATATATATATATATATATATATATATATATGTGTGTGTGTAAAAGCTGTCGCAAAGTTGAGATGGATTGTAACAGGAAACATGGCAAGCACATCACACACGACACTGTTGCCAAACGTCTTAACAAATTCAGAAAGACTTGAAGTGTTGAGGACCAACCAAGAAGTGGACTTCCATGAACATCCATTAACAACGCACAACCGACGTGGTGCTTGAAAGTTTTAGTGTATATATAGAATTTTCTATATATCTGCTTAAATATTACCTAAAACATGATCCGATTTGTCCTAAAAAGAGACAAAGCGAACCCAGTTAAACAAATGAGACAAAAATTTTATACTTGGTCATTTATTTATTGAGGAAAATGGTCCAAGGTTCGAGGTCATAAAGGAACTCCGGTAACTTCTAAGCAACTAAAGGCCTCCCTCACATTGGCTAAGATTCATGAGTCCACAATCAGGAGAATACTGAACAACAATGGTGTAAATGGCAATGTTGCAATGAACATTGCTGCACATCTGCAGTTTGCTAAAGATCATGTGGACAAGAGAAGGCTATTGAAAAAAGGTTTTGTGGATGGATGAGACCAAAATAGAATTTTTGGTTTAAATGAAAAGAGTTATGTTTGGGGAAAGGAAAACACTGCATTCCAGCATAAGAACCTTATCCCACCTATGAAACATGGTGGTGGTAGTATCATGGTTTGGGCATGTTTTGCTGCATCAGGGCCAGGATGACTTGCCATCACTAATGAAACAAGGAATTCTGAATTATATCTGCGAATTCTAAAGTAAAATGTCAAGACATCGGTCTGTGATCTGAATCTTCAGAGAAAGTGGGTCATGCAGCAAGGCAACGATCCTAAGCACACAAACTGTTCTATTAAATAATGATTAAAGAAGAATACATTTTATATTTTGGAATGGCCAAGTCAAAGTCCTGACCTTAATCCAATAGAAATGCTGTGGAAGGACCTGAAGCAGTTCATGTGAGGAAACCCACCAACATCCCAGAGTTGAAGCTGTTCTGTACTGAGGTACGGGCTAAAATTCCTCCAAACCAATGTGCAGGACTGATCAACAGTTACCGGAAACGTTTAGTTGCAGTTACTGCTGCACAAGATGGTCACACCAGATACTGAAAGCAAATGTCCACATACTTTTGCCACTCACAAATATGTAACATTGGATCATTTTCCTCAGTAAATAAATGACTAAGTATATATTTTTTCTCATTTGTTTAATAGGGTCCTCTTCATCTACTTTTAGAACTTGTGTGAAAATGTTTTAGGCAGATACATGCAGAAATATAGAAAATTCAAAAGGGTTCACAATCTTTCAAGCACCACTGTAGCCCCCTGTGTACGGAGACTTTTGGGACCACCTGTAGTTTTTATTAAAATACATTGGCTCATTGGATAATGCTCCTAATCATGTGGCAATAGCACAATGCATACAATCATGCAGATACAGGTCAAGAGCTTCAGTTTATGTTCACATCGAACATCAGAATTGACAACAGAAATGGGATCTCGGTCATTTAACCATGGCATGGTTGTTGGTGCCAGACAGGGCTGGTTTGAGTATTTCAGAAACTGCCGATCTCCTGAGATTTTCACACAACAGTCTCTAGAGTTTACACAGAATGGTGCAAAAAAACCCAAACATCCAGTGAGCAGCAGTTCTGCGATCAGAAATGCCTTTATTGATGAGAACGGTCATAGGAGAATGGCAAGACTGGTTCAAGCCAACAGGAAGGCCACATTAATTCAAATAACCACTCCATAGTGAACATAAAAGCATCTCAGAATACATAACATGCCAAACCTTGATGCAGATGTATCAAGACATTTATCTAGTAAGGCGGAACATTTATATGCCTGCTGCCGCTGTCCTAATAGTAACTGAAATGCTGTAAAGTAAAATTACCTCAGACATTAACGTGACAACAAAGTCTAAGCTGCTACATTCATGGGGGACCTATTGTCTGTAAAATGTGGTACCTAGAATTTCTTTAAATCGCATACTATAGAATCCATGGATCAGATTAGTCTCTCTAACCGCACTGCCGTTTCTCTAAGTGTTTGTTACAAACTGGCATACAGAGCATGATTACAGAGAGAAGTGACATTGCCAGGTGTTTGCATTCTGTCCCTCATTACCTGCTGCACCAAACATCCACGTTCCTGTTTAAATTCACCCCCAGTTGAATGTTAATGAACCGTTTGGAATAGCAGGAAGCAAGCCCCGAGGTCGTGTAGAGTGCACCACTGAGACTGGAGGTCTTTACAGTCAGAGGAAAACCCTTACACTTACAATTTAGTGTAGCGACCGGTAGCTATTTTTACGTGGAGTTAGAGGGATGGTGAGAAAGAGGGGCGAAGGAGCAACAGAGGTGGACTCCCCTTCGTCTGGGCCTTCGTCTAGCCTGGCACTAAAAGCCATTAATGCCGTTTAGAGGCGAGCATTTAGCACCTCATCAAGCCCGCTTGCCAGGTGCCTCACAATCAGCTCAACTGCTGGCTTACACATGTGTGCATAGTGATACACATTCCACGCTTAGTCCTCTTAACCCTGAACGCACTTTCTTTACAACCTCTCATGACCTACACCATTTTGTGCTATACTACAGCTTTGAGTGGTCGATCTGTTCGTCTCGAACATGTGCATAAACAGTGCAAAGATGTATTAATGATTACATGGCTGAAGTGAGTTGGGAACGTTTTTAATCAACACACTTATGCCATATCAGTGGACATAATTTGATGTTTGGCCAGATTTAACCATGATGCAGTTGCATAACCAGATGCTTGAAGAATTCCAGTGGCAGATAATTAAAGGCAAAATGGTAGTTTTCCTTTCTCTAGAGTTTACACAGACTTAAAAAAAAACCTTCATTGAGCATCAGCTCTGCAGCTGGAAACACTTTATTGATGAGAGATCTCAGAGGAGATTGACCAGACTGATTCGAGCTGCCAGGAAGGCTATAGTAACTCAAATAACCGCACTGTACAACCATGGTGAGCAGAAAAGCATCTCAGAATACGCAAGATGGGCTATAAAAGCAGAATATCTGGTTCCACTCCTGTGAGCCAAGAACACCCGCTATAAGGTTGTTCATTTTGAGATGCTTTTCTGCTCAAGCGGTTGTAAAGCGTGGTTATTGAAGTTACCGTAGTCTTCCTATAGCACATGTAGTGTAGAGGTGTTTCTGATCAAGTGGATGGCGAGTATATTTATTGACACACTATTGCAATGGTGGACCTCATTAAAATGTTCATCCTGGTGCCATTTCTTCTTGCTATTCAGTTTTTGTTTTGCTCTTGACAATTAATTATTCATCAGTATTTTTATTTACTTTTTTTATTTATTTATTTATTTTTTTTTACAAACAAACATATAATGTAAAAAGAATCCCAGCACTTTATAGTGTGCACGTGATGTTAGGGGACATCTGTGTGGCCCTGTCTTTCTTGCTTGTTTACTTCATTCGATGCATTCAAATCACTGTAATTCATCGTGATTTATGAGCGAAAGGTAACGTGTGTGTGTGTGTGTGTGTGTGTGTGTGTGAGAGAGAGAGAATCCGCCCTCCAAAATGTACACAATGCGAGATGAACTCTGTTCAGAAGGTCAAAAGGAAACGAAAATATTGTAACTCCGCCAACAGAGTCTGCTCAGTTCATTCCCATAATAATATTTACCCAGGTGTTTTTGTGTGCTTCACGTGACCTAACATCTCTCCCCTTGCGTGCGTGTGCTTAAGCGTGTATGTTTGTTGCCACCGTGCCTGTGCTCGGAGATAGGCCTGCATCGCATTTGGGAGCCTGTTTCTGCTTGGCTTTGCTAAATGCCTTTTTATTGGCCCGTGATGTGTCTGTCCTTAGGGGAAATGCTCGTTAACAGTGCTGTTGTGTAATTAGTCGGCAAAATTTTATGGACATCGGGTACCACTTTTTGCTCCATAACCTCAATTTCTCTCTTATAGACACAGACACACTGATGTCACTGCTCCTTACTCAGCTGCTGTGGTAAACGCCCACCTGGAGCATATGAGCAGCGCGACTTGTGCAGCCGGGCACAATACGCGCTCAATCTGTGTTAAATGACTCTGACCTCTAAAAACCGCAAACCCAGCATCGGATTCAAACCCCAGCGTATCTGGCCATGCCGTGAGCCGCAGTCGTAATCACCCTCCGTAGTGAACGGCCGGTGCGTGTCGTATGGTGGTGTGCATGTTCGACATCCCGCTTGCCCTGTGTTTTTCCGTCTTTACTTTTCAGTTCCTTTTGATCACAAGAGCTAGATTTTCCAAGGCTGGGCTTCAGCTCTAAATGAACACATATCTTTCTCTAACACTTTGCGGTTTGAAGATTGCTGAACAGGAAGGGTTTGATCACAATTGGAACGGGATGTTGGAAATGATCTACTGTAGAATTGTAAAACGAGGTTTTCTTGCTTGTATAAACGAAACAGGTAGAGTCTAAGGGTTTATTAGTGTTTTAGCTAACATTAGTCTTTGTTTTTGGATGCTAATTCATGTGAAATATTAAACCAAAGAACAGAAAAGTCTCCCCAAATGAGGCTTTTATGGTCTGGCAAAACTAGTTTTTTGTAATTGGTTGACAATTTCACTGAACGTCATGAGAGAAAGGTTGGTGAGTGCATGGAAAATGTGATTAAAATTTGCACGCGACGAGGATAAATTTGAGAATGCACCCATAATTTTTTAAGCCTTTGTGCATGATCAATAATCAAAGAATTTATCTGTGTGCTTGACTTTAGTCACTAATTTATTTATTTATTTATTTTAAACCCAGAAACCCTAATAGCCATCTACATTTCCAGCGGCTTGTAGAACTTGTGGAGAGTATTGAGCAACCACCTCATATAAGCGACAGGAAATGTCTTTTCAGTACTGAGAGATGAGTGAATATTGGTAGACAGCATGCCAGGTCATGCCACGAACCGCAGCCATAATCAAACAGGCTGTTTTTTTGTTTGTTTTTTTCCCAAGCAAACTCAACAAGCTATCAGATTGCTTTGGTAAGCGACTGGAGTGTATTTATCCATCCGTTTTCTGTATCACTTATCCTATACAGGATCACGGGGAGCCTGGAGTCTATCCCGGGTGACCAGGCAGAGGACACCCTGGACAGGGTGCCAACCCATTGCAGGGCACATTTATACACACGCGCACACACCCCCATTCAAACAGATGCCAATCAGCATCTTTGGACTGGGGGAGGAAACCGGAACACCAGGAGTAAACTCCACGCACACAGAATCGGGAATCGAACCCCCAACCCTGGCGGTACAAGGCAAACATAGTAACCATTAAGCCAGTGAATTCATGTGACCTTGATATCCACCTTTATCTGTTTGAGAGAGAGAGCGAGAAACGGTTGATCATGAGAGCTGGTGTGTATGTTTGGTGTCGATCCAAATTGAAAGCACCTTTCTTTAACGCGTTGAGGAACGCATTTAATTGAATCAGGTGGTTTTGATTGCGACGGACTCTGTAGGTCTATAGGCAGCGTTGCCGATACCTGCTCTATATTTACTGTCGAGTAGTTAAATTGGGCCATTTGGTATTACTGTTGTATAGCCAAGGGTTGAGGAATGTTAACTACCTCAGGTTTCACTCCGTGCTTCTGTGTGTGAGTAACAAAGACCAACATAGAGAACCAAGGCGCCATATGCTAGTGATTTAGTCTCTGTTTTAGTGAGCGTTTTCATCCACCCACCTTGCTTCTTCTGTATGCGTTTCTGGCTGTCACAGTAGCTAAAGTGCAGTCATTAGGCTGTCCAGCGAGGTGATGCTCGGGTCACAGCCTTACGTTTTCTTTCTTCCGACATAAACACAGACAGCTTTCACAAAGACGGCGTTCGTTTTGCCACAGTATGAAACACAAAGAGATGATTGAGATTTAGATCATCGCACATGCACAAGCTGAACAGAAACGACCGTAAACAATTGTGCAAAAGTGAATGAGCCAAATGACATAAGCCTGGAAGACCATGTGTGATTTTTGCTAATGGCTATTTTTGTCAGCACTAATCTGGTACTGACAAATAATAGCTTAGACCTCATTTCTCCTTTGAGGAAAAAAACCCAAAAAAACTCATCTAAACCCCCTTCCTGATGATCAGTCTGAGGCACTGCACCTCATCTCGAATGTCCCGTAAAACATGCTTGAGTTTGAACGGCCACTTCAATAACTGTACCAAGGAGCCTGTTTGACAAGCAGACTGTATGAAAATAATTAGCAGACACATGTGGAATGCTGTTGAAAATAAGGAGAGTGTACAGTAATCGTTTTTCCCCCCTTTTTTTTCTTTCTTTCCTGTAATCCTGCAGGATTACTCCAGTTCCAGCTTTCACTGGGTGGGTTGGGTCGGGTCATGGCAGTACCTGGGTTTTAAGCGTATGCGTCTGTGCGTTATGAGTGTGTTTAATTTGGCTGGCAGTGGCATGGCGAGCCTCTCGGGGTGCAGGATTAGCGTGATAACGAGTGCATTCCAACACGGCTAACTGGGCCCAGATGGGTTGAAGTGGGGGGAGAGTGGACAAGATCCCGTTACCAGCGCTGGCTGAACCTTCGGCCTCCCACCGAGCCGTTTGAAGTCACAAGGGTAAAAACAAGAGCGAGACGTCCATCTCGTTCCGTCTTCTTGATTTGAAAAAGTCGGGATTTATGATCTCGGGTGGGGTAACAGGAGGAAACCGAATATGTGCTGTATTTGAACATTCATGAGGAACAATGCCAAAGAAAAAGCTGTTTGTAACGGTCTTGTAGAGACCAAGAAATAGATGTCATTTTCAACGAAGGCTGATGGTCTTTGATTTAGATTATTGATTTTGTCCCTGCTGGGTTTTTTTTTTATTAAAATACCTCACCCCTTCATTTATCTGCCCTGAAGAAAAGCCCAATACTCATACACACACAAGCACAGCGTTTGAGCTTGGCCCATGTTCAGGAGCTATTAGCAAGCTACTGTATGCCCTGTTGTGTACACCGTGTTCCTGCTGTACATTTGCAGCTTTCACACCGAACCTAATGGAATGGATTCTGCTTTTCCAGCACACTCAAACATGCATGCATGTGTTTTTCCAAATACTTTTAGTGGGAATACTGTGTTCAATCAGTGGTCACTGGGAAAACCTATCGCACCTTCACTACATGGGTGATGAACTGAAACTGCATAAAAATAAAACGTGTTGTTTTTTTTGTATTGAACAGTTACTCTACACAGTGGAAGGGGCGGATCCACTAGACTTTGCTGCAGTTTAAATTTAGCTGACGCACTTACAAAGAACACCACCACATTAAATATGTTAGTCAAGCAATTGAAACCAGACTTTTTGTGTTTTGAAAAGAGTTTTCCAATTAAAATGTATTTTTTTCTCAATTTTTAGCTGTACTGTTTCGGTGAGTTGTGCCCTCTGTAGCTTCAGCTCCTTGTTCTTGGCTGATTAGGAATGGAAACCAGTGTGATTTTTCTGCTGTTGTAGCCCATCCACCTCAAGATTTAACACTTTGGGCAATCTGAGATGCTTTTCTGCTCGGTTGTAAAGAGTGGTTGATTGAGTTACTGTGGTCTTTCTATCAGGTAGAACTAGTCTTTCAATTCTCCACTGAATTCTTTCTTCAACAAGGCATTTCAACCCACTGGAAGTTTTTTTTGTTTGTTTGTTTGTTTGTTTTTTGTTTTTCCCACCATTCTGTGTGAACTCTCCAGCCAGTTTCTGAAATACTCCGGCACCAACAACCATGCCACAGTCATCTCACATTTTTTCCCCCCATATTCTGATATTTTATGTGTACATTAACTGAAGCTCTTGGCCTGTATCTGCATGATAATATATCAAGGATAACTGCGTAAGGGAGAATGGTGGCTTAGTGGTTAGAACGCTTCCCTCGCACATCCTCGATCTCCGCCTCTGCCCTGTGTGCATGGAGTTTGCCTGTTCTCCCTGTGCTTCGGGGGTTTCCTCCAGGCATTCCGTTTCCTCCCCCAGTCCAAAGACATGCGCTGTAGGCTGATTGGCATCTCTAAAATTGTCTGTCTGTAGTATGCGAGTGTGTGCGTGATCGTGTCCAGCCATGGGTTGGCACCCCTTTTAGGATGTCCCTCACCTTGTACTCCGAGTTCCTTGAGATAGGCCCCAAGCTCCCTGTGACCTGTGTAGGAAAAGCAGTATTGGAGCTGGATGGATAGGATGGATACCTGCATACATTTCATATTCTGCGCAGTACATAATGCATAATGCAACAATTGAGATACAATAATCTATACAAGTGTACAAAATTTCTCGAAAATGGTTCATACCAGCACACAAGCGAGCAAGCACAATCCAACAGCTGTGCTTTGTGCACAACATTTGTGCTCCAAATCTTTCTGATTGTGAGTGCTGGTCATCAAATTGTCGTGTTTTCAATTCTCACTGAACACCTGCTTCTTTAATGTGCTCCCTCGTGTAATTATGACTGGATCAGGCATGTTTGGCTACGATTGTAATGTAACACTCATGTAGATCAGAAGCGATATTGTCTGGTGTTATTTTGTGTTCTTTTCTAGCACGATTTCATATTTTCCAGCTCACTCTTGGTTTCTTTTTTTATTTATTATTTATTATAACTAAACAGGCGGAGATGTCTCCTGATGGGCCTGATATGGGCTACGGCTCCTTCCACCAGCAATACTGGCTAGACGGACGTATCATAGCCGTGGGCGTCGTCGACATCCTTCCCAACTGCATCTCCTCAGTCTACTTCTACTACGACCCAAACTTCTCTTTCCTCTCGCTGGGCTCCTACTCTGCTCTCAGGTGCTTTTCACACCCTTATATACACCCCAGCCTTGTTTTGAATTCAAACGGTATATGGACTTGTATTTACATGTGTAAATTATGAGCTACGTTTTTGTATTTGATTTGTTTTAATATTTGATCATGCACAGGGAGAAGGCCCATGACTTGACACCCCGAAAAATAGCTTTCTCACTTTACTGGGTTACGTTATTGTGGTAGGCAGTGCGTTTTTTCAGTGTGTGTGTTGTAGGAGAAAGGGGAAATGAGGAGGAGGCCTTCTAAAAGGGAAAAGTGCAGCGTGGACTCTGGTCTCTGTTGTGCCTAAAGCAGCTGCTGTCAGCATTTGGGTCAGCTGCTTTGTGTGAGTGTGAGAGTGATTGATGTAGTGTGTAAGTGCTCCTGGGCTCAGGATGTGATGGTGTTTAATAAAAGGTCTGCAGTCCAGAAGTGTTGTTATTTCAATATCTGAAATGTGTTCCAGGGTTGTAGCTGTTAAATATTTTCATTTTCAGATATTTTATTGAAAACACTCTGTGCCTGTTGTTCAAATCTCTACACATATTTAAAAACTAACTGAATATTTCATAGTGTCACCAGGTGCCTTGGATAATGATAATGGGTAAGTCTACACCCACTGAGCACTTTATTAGGAACACTATACTGATACTGGGTAGAGCCTCCGTTTGCTCTCAGAACAGCATCAGGTCTTTGTGGCATGGATTCCACAAGATGTTGGAGACACTACTTTGTGATTCTGGTCCATGTGGACATGATTTCATCTCGCAGTTCCTGCAGGTTTTCCTGCAGGTGAACCAGCTGCACTTTCATGCAGCGAATCTCACGTTCTACCACATCCCAAAGGTGTTCTACTGGATTCAGACCCGGTGTCTGGGAAGGCCACTGAAGAACACTGAACTCATGGTCATGTTTGTGAAACCAATTTGAGACGACTTTTGCTGTTTGACATGGTGCATTATCATGCTGGAAGTAGCCATGAGAAGATGGGTAAATTGTGAGCATGAAGGGATGCACATGGTGAGCAACAATGTACTTTGCGTGAGTGCTAGCAAGGACTCTGGTAAGGCCAGCTATGACAGCATAACTAAAGGGAGAGCAAGAAGGGAACACAGACATGATTACGCCCTAGGACAAATGGCAGCCAGCCACTCCACCATCAACAAACCTGGATGAACACGTGAATGCTCCTTTACCTAAGAAAAAAA
Organism: Ameiurus melas; assembly: GCA_012411365.1. Lineage (NCBI taxonomy): Eukaryota > Metazoa > Chordata > Actinopteri > Siluriformes > Ictaluridae > Ameiurus > Ameiurus melas. The sequence goes on along the minus strand of CM022755.1, from coordinate 8,709,756 downwards.
ATATTCACAAAAAGCTTGACTAACAAATATATTCTTAGCCTGGACTTAGACACTGAGTCCTGAACAGCAATCGGAAGACTGTTCCATAACTGGGATTTTGTAAGAGAAAGCTCCCCCCCCTGCTGTAGCCTTCACTATTTGATGTACCAACAAATAGCCTGCACCTTTTGATCGATGTAGGCATGGAGGATCATAAAAGACCAAAAGTTTGCTTAAGTACTGTGGTGCGATACCATTCAGTGCTTTATGGGTCAATAGTAGTATTTTATAATCAATGCGAAATTTCACTGAGAGCCAGTGCAGTATGGATAAGATCGGGGTGATGGTGGTATATCTTCTGGTTATAGTGAGGACTCTTGCAGCTTAATTCTGGACTAAATGGAGCTTGTTTATGCTCCTACTGGAACACCCAGACAGTAAGGCATTACAGTAATCCAACCAAGTGGTGACAAAAGCATGAGCTAATATTTCTGCATCATGTAATGACATTATATTTCTTATCTTAGCAATATTTCTGAGATGAAAGAAGGCTATCCTAGTAATAGTATCTGCATGAGAATCAAATGACAGACTGGAGTCAATAATCACACCGAGGTCTTTTATTGCTACACACGATCGAACAGAAAGACCATCCAGAGTAACTACAGTGGTGTGAAAAGTGTTTGCCCCTTCCTCATTTCCTGTTCCTTTGCATGTTTGTCACACTTAAGTGTTTCGAACATCAAACCATTAAACAATAGTCAGACAACACAAGTACACAAATGCATTTGTAAATGGGTGTTTATTATTAAGGTGAAAAAACCAAACCATCATGGCCCTGTGTGAAAAAGTGATTGCCCCCTTGTTAAAACATACTATAACTGTGGTTGTCCACACCTGAGTTCAATTTCTCTAACCACACCCAGGCCTGATTATTGCCACACCTGTTCACAATCAAGGATCACTTAAATAGGAGCTGCTTGGACAGTAAGTCACCAGAAGATCCTTAAAGCTACACATCATGCCGAGACCCAAAGAAATTCAGGAACAATTGAGAAAGTAAGATGAGATCTATCAGTTGGAAGGGTTATAAAGCCATTTCCAAAGCTTTGGGATCCAGCGACCACAGTGAGAGCATCATCCACAAATGGCGAAGACATGGAACAGTGGTGAACCTTCCCAGGAGTGGCGCGCCAAATACCCCAAGACAGACTCATCCAAGAGGTCACAAAACCCCACAACAACGTCCAAAGAACTGCAGGCCCACTTGCCTCAGTTAAGGTCAGCGTTCATGCCCCACCATCAGGTAGACTGGAAAATGGCCTGCATGGCAGAGTTCAGGAGAAAACTGCTGGCAAAAAAATCAAAGCTCGCCCAATTTTCCACAAACATCTTGATGTCCAGTTTTGGGAACACGAGGAAAGTGGTTGAGGTGTGTGCAAATATTGGGGAGGAAATTTCATAAGATTACACAGTTGGTGGTGGTGGTTGGTTGGGTTTGCTGTTCATGGTTGGTGTAAGACTGGTGTTAAGAGTGGTACATTGTTCGTTTTTTGAGAGGTAAAGGACCTGTGGGGGGGTTGGTGTGTAGGTGGAGAACGGACAATGAAATCAGTGTGTAGTATGAAGTTTGGTTGTTGGCGTGGTTGTTCAATGTGGTTGATTTTTTCCTTATATAACATTCTTTACAATTGTTGTGTTTGTGTGTTGTTAATTGGTGGTAAAAGTGTAAAAACGAACAGAGAGAAATGTTGTACCGTAATTTCCAGACTATAAGCTGCTACTTTTTTCACATGCTTTGAACTCTTTGAACACACACAACATGGATAATTAGATATAGAGTTAGAATTAGATAGCGAATATAGTTAGTCTTTGTTCATGCCATGTGTCTTAGTTCTTGTTCATGTTTCCTAGCCATAGTCCATGTCTGAGTTCATGTCAAGGTTAGTTAGCTTATAGCATAGCTTATAGCTTAGCAAAATAAAATATATTGGGGCGGGGGGGGAAGAAGCTAATGGAAAGCTTAAAGCCTAGTAGCTTGTAGCATAGCTTATAGCCTAGTAGCGGATAGTATAGCTTAGAGTTGTATAGACTTAGTTTAGAATATAGATGTAGAAGTGGTTTATAGAGTATAGCTATAGAGTCTTTGTTCCATGCCATGTTCATAGTCATTGTCACGTTTCATGTCATAGTTAATGTTTAGGTTAGTTGGTTTAGTTAGCTTAGTTCATTGAGTTGAGCAAAAACTAACCATTAAAATGCATTATGATTCATAAATAAATTTGTACATTGAGCATTATTTTCAGATTTCAAGTCTCATTTTCCTCTTGACTGTACCCCATAGATTCTCTATTCTCTATGGGGTTCAGGTTAGGTGAGTTGGCTGGCCAATCGAGCAAAGTAATTCCATGGTCAGCAAACCAGTTACTAGTAGTTTTGACACTGTGGGCAGGTGCAGGAGTCCTGCTGGAAAAGGAAATCAGCATCTCCATAAAGCTTGTCAGCAGATGGAATCATGAAGTGCTCTAAAATCTCCTGGTAGGCGCTGCATTAACTCTCGACTTGAGAAAACACAGTGGACCAACACCAGCAGATGACATGGCACCCCAAATCATCACTAACTGTAGAAACTTCACACTGGACTTCAAGCAACTTGGATTCTGTATCTCTCCACTCTTCCTCCAGACTCTGGGACCTTGATTTCAAAATGAAATGCAACATTTACTATCATCTTTGACATTTCTGTATTATAAATTCTTTATTCTAATATTTTGAGATACTGGATTTTTGATTTCCATGGCTGTAAGCCATAATCATCAAGATGAAAACAACAACAACAACAAAAAAGACTTGAAATATTTCACTTTATATGTAACGAATCTCTAATGAAAGTACTATGGAAGTTTCTTTTTTTTTTCTAATTAAATTATGGCGGGAAAAATTAACTTTTCCACTATGGTCAAGTTTTTGGAGATGCACCTGTATGTTCATCATAGTAATGGGTGTCTGTGTGTGTGTGGAACTGTGGGGGTGTGGGTCTGGTGTGTAGATGCAGCGGTTTTTAATAATGACCTTTTCAGCCAGTTAAGAGTTGGATCACTTCATTTGAATATAAATATAGAATGTAAACAGGAAGTGTTGTATATTGTATAAGGAATGTTGAGGTGTGTGTGTGAGTAAGGCAGCGAGAGGGAAATGGCCGTCTACATTAATAAGAAGCAGGGCTCTCGTGTCCTGTGGTGAGTGCTGTGGCATAATTAGCTTGTGTTGGAGTGTCAGCTCACTGAAGAGGAGATAATGGGGGATTCAAGCTGCTGCCAGAATGGAGCGGGTAGGGTCAAGGGATGTGAGGAGGGGAGGGATGTGTTGTTTCTTTTCTCTCTCTTTTTCTCTCTCCAATCCCTTTTTTTTGTGAATGGGCCTCTCAGCCATCACCCCCCCACCCCTCATTCATGGATTTGCAAGGCTTTGTCACCAGGGGATGGGAACCCAGGAACCTGGCACCAACCGGCTGACCTTCTAGCACCTCTCTGTTTGGCATTCCTCTGTCTTCCTCGCCTTTCTCTCTCCTCTCACTCTCTTCCCGCTCCCTCATTCGGCCTCTCTTCTGTGCTTCTACTTTGCACTATATCTATTTTATTTTATTCAGCCCCCCGAAACCCACCGCCAAACTCTCTCACAATCACAAGCAATAGTTCCCTAATTTTCAGCAAGACACTGAAAGAGTGTGATGTTCTTTGCAGCAGGTTTTTTTTCTTCTCTTTTTGTCCTGCATTTGTTTCTTGAAATCCAAAGCACATTGAGATGAGCCTGGAAGATGGATGGGGGAAAAACAGAAAAGAGAAACAGGTGGTGCAAGCTCGCTGATTACACATCAGGATGAAGTTTAAGTTCATCCTCCACCCTTTTCCTGTGTAGCCTGTACTTACTATCTATAGTACTATTGTTGTCTTTTTTTTATTAAAGTGTGACACAGGTTACATTTGTGCTATATACTAAAAAAAAAAAAAAAAAAAAAATGAATGTTTTGGATTTCATATAACTGTCCACGTTTCAACTAAATGCTGATTGGTTGGTGAATAGTTGTGTCCAGTTGCGCACACAGAAACGTTTGCCTATCTTCCATGGGTTCTCACATCTTTTGTGAACAATAACAATGAACAATAAAGCGTAAAAAGTTTTTGCTCCTCACATGCTGTACTTCACATCTACTCTGTTTCCCAGCAGCCTTTTGAAAATGTAATCCTTAACAGTCTTGTACATAAAAGCTCAGAACCGAAACTGATGAAAAAATGCTTTCTAAAAATATCAGTTGAGACCATGCTAGATTCTTAGGCTGGTCTTTAATAAACGTTCTTCCTGCAGGGACAGCTGTTAATGAACAGCATGAGCGAGTGGATCAGTTTTGTGTATTGCTTCGCACACGTTGATGTGAGCTCATTACTGTATAATGGATTTATTGACAGAAAACTACAGTCATGATATTGTGGAAATTTCAACATGTTCAAATATAGTAAAGTGTTCCCAGTTTAAAATATCAAAAAAGAATGAAGGTGAACCACAACTACTTGATAAAAAAAATCCAGCTGTCCATCATTCCATGATTACTAGAATTGTGGATTTACGCACTAGTTAAGTGCTGCTTGATACTGCTGAATACATATCAATGAAAATGCTTCAGAAATGCTTTCAGTGAGAATTCACTTGGTCGATCACAGCCCTTTTCAAAATAAAGTTACACCAGTATTATTTTCTGTCCATTATTATTGGACCGTTGTTTTGTTTTTGCCGTTTGTCGCTGTCTATATTCGCTGTAAATTCTGGTTTGATTCATGTAACACAGTGAATCAGCCCCGACACTGTTATTTTACAAGAGTCAAGAATTATTTGATAGACGTTACAAGAGTAGTGGCTGTGGTGGTTGGGGCAGTGGTGGCTTGCCAGTTAAGGCTCTGGGTTACTGATCAGAAGGTCAGGGGTTTAAGCCCCAGCACTGCCTAGCTGCCACTTCTGGGCCCTGAATCATGGCTGACCCTGCGCTCTGACCCTAGTTTCCTGACATGCTGGGGTATGCGAAGAAAATAATTTCACTGTGCTGTAATGTACATGTGATCAATAAAGTCTCATTATCATTAAGAGAGTTCTGAAATAACGGCATAGATGATAACATCAAAGTTACAGATGTAGATTCTTTCCAAAAACTGAACACTTAATATAGTAATGTATCAAAAATGGGTAGTAAGTCCAATTTCCTGATTATAACCTGGTATTAAGGTAATCATTTTGCATTGTTTACCGTGTAGTTACTGGATAATAAGCTTTATAATTCGTCTTTTTTTTTTTTTTTTTGCTTTAGGGAGATTGCCTTCACAAGGCAATTGCAGAAGCAGTCACCCAAGCTCTCCTACTACTACCTGGGCTTTTATATCCACTCATGCCCCAAGATGCGCTACAAGGTACGTCTTTCCTTTCCTCACCTCTCCTCCATTTGAAACGTACACATTATCTTGTTTAAAAAAAAAAAAAAAAAAACTGACATGGCTGTCTCTTCGTCTTCTCTTACTTCTACAGTACCTCAACCTCAGTAGCAGTACATTTTATTCACGCTGTATCTTAAACAGTTGAATCCTTCTCCTTCTAAAATGCTGTTAGAATGAGGATACACACCTTGTACACATTATGTGTGTGTCTCTAGGCTATAAACTGTATGCCAGAAGGGACTGAGGTAAGAAGGCACTACAAAAGCCAAGTCTAGTGCTCCTACATATCTGCACACACCTTCAGTACAGCCTCAGTTTCCTGTCCTCTCTTTCTTTTTGTTAGTGACTGTTATTATCAAACACAAACGTTGTGTTGCCTGGGCAACGTTCCTTATTAACGTCAGGAGCAATACAGCAGCAAACTGGATTTGGGCTTGTGAAAGAGTGCTTGAGACGATTTTATGATGTTGAAATTGTCATGTGGTTTAAGCCGCAGTGGCATGTGCTGGTTCTCCAGGTTCACAAAAAAAATGGTTGATCCATTTTTCAGTCATCTTGAATCGTTTTGTTTTTGAACAACCAATCATAGCTTCTTTTCAGCTTTAACGTGACCGAAAACAACAAAGCAGCCACATGCTTACGTTTTAGCCGGTCAAGCTTGCTGTAGTGGAAAATGTTTGCACCAGCATGTGACAAAGTAACCAGAGATCATTCATTTTCTATACGTGTGAACTACAGAGCCTGGAAAGCAGCAAGCGACAGAACTGGACTACCGGTTTAAATGATTCCTTGGCGCAGTCTTATGGTGCCTGTCATCCAATATTTCTTCAGTTCCCTTCTCACAACCTACAACATTCCTTACCTGCAGTTGGTTCCCATTTACTGTGGTAACCAACTGGCAGCAAGCAGTAGCAGAGCTCAACTTGTATGAAGCCTTGCATGTAACATTGGAATCAACCAATTTTTACACAGATTAGTGCATTATATAATTTGTATTCAACTAGTTCTATTTTACATTCTGGCTGCTACCGTTTCACATCGGATCTAAAAAAAACAACAACAACAACTAACAACCCAATGCTGGACAATGCAGGTCCACAAACGACGACAATAGCTGTCACCACACACCCAGAAGAGACAGACTACAAGTGTCACAACTGACTTGTTGCTTGCTAGTGTGAATGTATGGTCAGTCAAGAAACTTGTATCTTGTATTGCTAACACTATCGGTTTTGGTGTAGATGGTCATTCTCTAGCCATGTTTTTAGTAAGACTAGAGGACTCGGGTTATGCGTGACCAGTGATTATCAGTATGTAGTGAGAGCCACTGAGTTGACTCTGGGATTGGCTGTCTGTACTGAGAACATGAGACTGAGGATCATGTTGAACCTGGGATAAAGAAGGATGTTGGAGAAAAAAGCCATGTAAGTACTAACACAGGTGGAGGGCGAGTTGGGGATCGCTTGACAGACGTAGGGGAAATCTGAACAGCTGATTCATTTACAGTGGTAGGAGATGGCAAGCAATGAGAAGAATGTAAATAAAAGTGATGAGCTGGCCTAGAGCAGAGGGAGCACACATGTCAGAGAGAGTACAGATGGGACTGGAGAAATCATTAGCAGGTGAAGAAGGGGTCAGGATATAGACTGCTACTGTAGTTCATAGTGTCACTTGAAAAGATGTCTCTCGCTCGCTCTTCATCATGTATTCCCTTTCATCGGCAAATCCTCTCTCATGTCCGTGGATGTTGCGCCGTAGAAATCCGAAATGCCTTCGGATTATTAATGCCTACTTTTACGTGCAGTCAAACTCCGCTGATCGGTTTCCGTATTACTTTATTCATTTTCTCCACACGTTAATTGTGTATCATTCTTAACTTTTTCACTCCATCCTGTAATCCTGCATGGTGGCAGGTCGGAAACCCTTGGACACGTCCAGTCTACTTCTGGTGGAGTTTTTTTCCTGTGTTGTATGGATATGAGAAAATGACCAAGAGAGTGAGTGTGAGAAGCATAAAATAGTTTTATTTCAAGCTGTATCTACATTTACATTTATTCACTTAGCAGACGCTTTTATCCAAAGCTACTTACAAATAAGTATCTGTGTTTCGATGGGATTTTCCTGCATACAGGTCCAGTCTACAAGGCTATGTGGCTGGAATCCTTAGGGGAAGCCTGCTGGCAGATCAGTTTCCAAAACCCCAGGCCCCTCTCTGTTAATCTCACCAACTGCGGACCTCAAATCTAAGACGACTGCCACTCGCCTCTCTGTTGCCTCTCCACCTATTGTGCTGAGGTGACAAGGTCGCCCGTTTCACACCTCCACACACCCACTTGCGGCTTTTCCAGGAGGCTTGAATTGCTCATTAATGCATCCGAAGGGTAATTGTGGTTTTCTCAAGATGCCTAACCCATTGAAATTCCTCTTGGGGCCTTGGTTTCAGAGGCATCCTCTTGGGCACTGCGCCCTTCAGAAAAGCAAAGCGCCCGCTGTCCCTTCATCAAAGCCATCATGGCTCTCACAATTGAGCCCTGCTGGAAGACTCTCAGTGGGCCCAAGTACCTCAGTTGAGAGTTGCTTGCCTCTTTTTTAAGCAGGGGAACACTCTGTGCTCCCTTACTTGTGTCGTAGGTGCCAGCTGAGTACTGGATCCTGTTTCTGATGTTTTGATAATTTCTTTGTGCATAGCAAGAATTATGAACCAAACTATGTATTGTATGTATTATGTATTGGCTCTGTAGACCAGCACTTTGGATTTGAGACCAAGCAATGCTAAAATACATAATGTCAGTTTTGGTAATCCACACAGGAACCACAACTCTTTATATTAAATAATTGTAATGTTTTTAATGGACCATGAGTAGTTGGACAGTGTGCTTCAAAATTGTTTATAAAGATCTGGAGCTATACTTTAAATCACAGGTTCCCAACCCTGGTTTGGAGTAACCCCTGTCCTGCATGTTTTCGTGTTTTCCGTGCTCCCAACACACCTGAATCAGCTAATTAAAAGGCCTTCTTGAGTTGAAGTGGCTCTGCTAGAGCTAGGAAAACACCAAACTGTGCAGGACCTGGGGTTCTCCAGACCCAGGGTTGTAAACCTGTGCTTTAAAATGATTACAAAGGCACTCTAGAACATGGATAGAAGTGTACCAGGCTACTAGCTTATGTGTGTAAATAGCTCAAATGGCAAATATTAACTAATAAAAAGTTGAGTAAAATTAAACAAACAGTATTTTCAGTTTTTAGTAGTTGAAGTGAAGGCTTGGCCTTGAAAATTATTGACATTTTTTCATGTCTATCTTAATGATGTTAAGATCTTAATGATGACATAAATGATGTTGATGTCTCGCTTTCATTTGGACTCGATCTTGACTTGGGCTTGACTCAATCTCTGCTAGTCTTGGACTTGTCTTGGACCTGACAATGATGGCCTTGACTACAAGGCCTGCTTGGCAACAAATATATAATTATTTTTAATTTTTGCAGAAAAAAATAGAAGTCGGATATAGTTCCAGTCTCAAACTGTGCACGGAGACTTCTAAGTCATAATATATAATGATCATCATTCAGGAAATCTTAAATAGTAGTGTTTGGTCAGTTAGTTTATGGCACCTTTGTTGTAATGGAAAAAAATGTATTTTAAAAGATAATGTACATAACAGTTAAAAATCAATCGGAAAACACAGTCTTACTTTGCAAACCAAAACACCCAAACCCATTGCCAAAGGCTTCAACAACTGTCCCCTCAGGGGACATAAAAGCTCTGTCTGGGCACTCTCCATGAGGGGTATGTGGAGTGCCAGCTCTGTCCATTACTCTAAGTCCAGTCTGGCCAGCGTGCTGTCCAGTTTAAGATGCGATTTCCTGGCTCTGTCTCTGCCTGAGGGGGACTAATGGCCTCTTGGCCCCCGGTCGCCTGTTGCCTGTTTCCAGATTGCTGAATAGCTCTAATGGAGTGGAATGAACCATTCTGTGAGCTTCTGACTGGAGTGTGTTTCAGAATATCACAGAGGGCTTCCCATTTTCCCGCCCTCAGCCAGGTGTTTCCCAGTGCTTCCTGTTCATTCAGTGTCCCAGCCAAAGGAAACAGTTGTATTGGAACTATGTTAAAGGTGGTGTTTAGTGTCTGGCAGTGTTCTGGAGGTGCACTCTTTTACCCCGGAGGCCTTTTCCGTACTTTTGCCATCTTCTTACAGTTTCACGGTGGTTTGATGTCTGTAGTTGTGCCAGAGCTGATATGGCAGTGTATAAACTTTAAATGGTCTGCACTTATATAGCGTGTTTTAACCTTTACACTGTTTCTCATTCACCCATCCATACACACACTCGCACACCAATGGCAGCAGAGTTACCATTAAAGGCGCTAGCCTGCCATCGGGAGCAACTTTGAGCGTGTTGAGTGTCTTGCCCAAGGTATGTGGAGAAATATGGGCTGCCAACCCTACAATTAGTGGACAACCTGCTCTACCACCTGAGCCCCTTAAACTTTAAGGGTTTGTGTCAGTGATCCAGCTAGGATTAGAACATGAAGAGCTGGACTGTGCAAAATGTAGATAGACTGTACTATACTAACAACGATGCAGGTCATTATAATGAACTGTAATGAAGGTTTAGATTGGATAAATTGGTCCACTGGTACAGAATAGTAAATGCAGAGCCCTCTACTGTAGCACAAAGATATTGCATTTGAATTCTTCAAGGTTATTTTGGTCATCACTGTATTCCCTCCATTTGTTTCCTTCTGCCTTCCTGTAAAAATGTTTGTTTAAAATTTTGTTTAAAAGTTTTTGGAATGTTTAATTATATCTGTTTACTAATTTTACACCTATGGCTAGAAAATGAAACTAAGTGCCCATGACAGGGTTGCCATGTTTGTGTTATTCATGCCAAATAGAGTAGTTTAAAACACCCTGTGACTGTCACATATCTTGTTTTATAGCAAATAATTAGAATAAAATTTAAGTTAAAGTGCAGACAGTGTGTCTATGATGGACATATGCGTTTCTTTTGTAAGGTACTGTATATTGAAAATATTGGGACAGGAGTGGCACGGATAATGTCCGCACAACGAAACGCATGTGCACCACAACAACCTCGTTTCCCACGCAAAGGCTCAGGTCTTTTCTGAGATGCTCAAAATGAGCTGCTAATCATTATAGGCTTACTCTAAAAATTCACTAGATAATTGCCTATAGCAGAAATAAAGTGTGATAGCCTCTCGACTTGAATTTTATTAATGCTGTCCTGCCTCACCAAAATCTACGGCCACAAGCTACTGCTGCACACACCTACACACACACTACTCTACCTTGAAAGTGCAGGGAGAGTGTATGAATAACACTAATGGTCTTCGTTTTATCACTAAACCGTAGTCATTATTCATAGCTAATTGTATTCAGATGGTTTTGTCATTACTACGCGCTCCACGTTTGTCAGAGTCTGACAGTCAGTTATAAACTGTTTCTATTTCTCTGCGGTTCTATTTAGCTGTAATCGTAAGAACAGAGAACTCCAAATTTATTATCTTTGTCAGGCTTTTCTCTCCCTTTCTCTGTAGCCTTGCACTGGGCCCCTCAGCTTTTAAACATGTTTTCACATAGCTACATTTGACTCCATTTATTGAAGTTTTTTTCATTTATTATTATTATTATTTTTTAAATAAATGTCATTCTTATTCCAGAATGTGTGATTGGCTGGCTTTTTAATTATTAAAAAAAATATTTTTGCTGAACTGTATGTTAAAAGGTATACACTTATTTTCATGTGTCTAATTGTTTTCATGATCAGTGCACTGAAGTTGATTGGTTAAACAAAACATTTTCGTCAATTAAAACGTATCTCACTGAAGTTGTTGTTGTTTATATCTGAGTGCAGGCTTTACTCAATCAATAACAGATGAATTGTTCGTGGTTTACATACCTACTATGGGTGTAACACAGTGACGCTATCTGTATCTGCATCGGTTTAGAGCTTCAAGTGTTCAGATTTGTACTCAGAATTAAGCCCAAAGTGTGCGTGGTCCAAACCTGAAGGGTTGTTTTCTTCTTTTGTTGTTTTGATGATTTTATTGTTTTAAACCTACCACTATTCCTACAAAAACACTAGGGAGAAAACCAGGACATGAAATGGCAGCACTGTCAGCATCTCTGTATTCTCCACACTTAATTCTGTTTGCCACATCACTCAAGTTCACAATTGGCATCAACTTGAGATTATAAAGTAAGTAGTCATCAAGTAAATCTAGAACTTGTAATCTAGTATACTAGTAATTCAGTGCAGTTAAATTCAGTTGGATTTGTATAGTGCTTTTAACAAGGGACATTGTCTCAAAGCAGCTTTACAGAAACATATATTAAGTGTGTGAATTTATCCCTATTGAGCAAGCCGGTGGTGAGGAAAAATCCCTAAGATGATATGATGAAGACTTGAAAAGTAAAATCCTCACATTCATGGGTGGGTGATTCGTGGGTGATTGCAGTGCCTATACACACCTTTTAATCCCCCCAACAAACCCCCACACCCCAAAGTAGTGCCTTTCCTGCAGTTCGTACCTGTAGTAGTATCTGTTCAGATCACATTAGCTTTTCAATGAAAATAAAGTGTCTGTATTCAGTTACATTCCTAATACCTACAAATCATTGGTAATTCGCTATTAAATAAAGTTTACTGTTCAATAATCACCCAGTACCACATAAACAAGTTATTTAAGCTTTGACTTCTGCACTCTTTCATTTAAACCCCCCCCTTCCCCACAACCCCCAAGTACACATGCACAAGTCTGTCCTTTGGGTGTAAATAAAGCAGTTCTTATTCTTGTTGTTATTGTTTCTGTGAGAGAATGCGGTGTGTTTAGAGCAGGAAGCCATTAAAGTTTCCACTGAGAAGGAGAAAGGAGCAGGGGAGAAACGCAGAGGGAGGAAGAGACAGACAGAAAGCATTAAAAGACACCATGGTTTCAGTGGCCAAACGAGGAGAAAAAGAGAAATATTTGCAGTCCTGTCACTAAGCGGGTTTTTGGGCCAGTCCTCATCCTTCTCCTAGAACAAGCCAGAATATTTTTGAGTCCTGAACCGGCAGAAAACATTGAACCATTTGTTTATTTCATGCTTATTTGAATACACTTTATGGTATTTGTTCTTGTGTGTATTCAATTAGTTGGATTTCATTTTTTTCCCCTTCCCTCTAAAACTCATTTGTCAGAGAGAACCTTTGTCTAGACCTACATGTGGAACCCTGTTTTCCCTCCAGAATGTCTACCAAACATTGTAGCAAAGTTCCTGTCCTGTTTTATCTCACTGCTCTGTCTGTTTGTCTCCCTCTCTCTGTACACTTGTGTAAATCTTGAGGAATGTCAAGGCAGGTGGGAACAAGTGCATCTGAAAAGACACATCTCTGTCTCACTCTCTCTCTCTCTCTCTCTCTCTCTCTCTCTCTCTCTCTCTCTCTCTCTCTCTCTCTCTCTCTCTCGTACAATAACATATTTACTTCTATGAACAGATGTGTGGCAGATTAATGGAAAAACATTCTTTTAACTGATCACGTTTGATGATTGAAACATTTGAAGTAAGGATGCAACTAACGATAATTTTCATAATTATTTTTTTTCCAAATAATCGGAATGGGGGGCCAAGCTTTCAGTGCCATTGTTTAGTTTATTTAAAATAAAATCCACAAACTGATTATATGTATTATCCTTCTAAAATTCATACACCCTTTAATTTGTCACCCTTATGTGTATACACTGGACGATGTCTGGACACTGGCCAATTATTGCGCCGTTTAACGCAGATTTATATATATATATATATATATATATATATATATATATATATATATATATATATATATATAAATATATATATATTTTTTATATCTGGAATTCATGTTTCTGTAAAGCTGCTTTGTGACAATGTCCATTGTTAAAAGTGCTATACAAATCGAATTGCACCTCCCAAAAAACATCTAAGTAGGTGGATTGGCTACTCTAAATTCATGTGTGTTCTTGTCTCCAAATCCGTCAGTGCAGTCACGCCGAATGATTGAATGAATAATATCTGAAGCCTTGGGGTTGGAGCTTAGGCTCTAATATAGCTGCACTGGTAGCCAGCATCTCTGTTCTGTGAGTCAAAAATGTATAATAGAAGACATCTGATGGTGGACCAGGTAGTGTTTCGTGAAGGAGGCTGCCTGAGTACATTTGGATAAACTTCCCAAAGCACCTGAACTGTTAAAGCCATATGGAACGTGTAGATCTAAGGGATCTAATGTCAGGCTGCGAAGGCCTTTAAACTCCTCAGCGTGACATGTGAAGAGCGCCGTACCGAGCCAAGCGCTCTCGCTAGCCGCTCTCTCTATTCTTCTTCTCCTCCACGGCCATCCCATAAACCGCATGTCACCAGCAGAGCACACTAGATGAAAGCGATAGGAAGGGAGTGAGAGGCAGCGATTCGGCGGAATGAAAGAGAGCAGCTCGGACAGAAAAGATAAACAATTACCACACGTTTTGTTTGGCAGGCGCTTGCCTCCTTTTTTTCCCCCCCTTTTTTTTTGTCCTCCAGTGCCGCTGTAGCTTTGAAGTGGAGTCATTTTCACCATGTAATCTGTTCCATTTGTGCTTCTTTCATTAATGCTTCACAGTACTCACTGGATGGCTGTTACCTGCTCCAGTGGAGTTCACACTTCAGGGTGCGTTATGGTTTGATCATGGATGATGGCTGTGCACGTTAGTGCAGAGAACCAGCTGTGTCATATAGGACGATTCGTCAGTTCACTCTCCTGACTGTACTTTTTCATACCTGTCAGTTTGAGGGTTTTACTTTCTGGTTTCTGCTAGTATAGGACCCTTGTTTTTTTTTTTTTTTTTTTTAAGTAATCCTTATACATTAATTTTTTAGTATGTTTAATTTTTTTTATATTTGACACTTCTGTTAAGATCGGTTGTTTTTCAAGTACAATGCAAAGCCAACAGTACTTCATGGTGCCCCACCCATTTTTTTTTTTTTTTTTTTAAACACTCTCTGTAAAATGTACAATTTAGCACTTCCTGGCTCTCTTATTTTTACTAGTCCCTTACCACTGGCCTCCAGTCTTACAAAAACCAGTTCTATATGTTTTGAAAAGGCTCACCCATTTGGTAATCTCTTCCATTGTTTTCCTTCCTTTTCTTTTCTTACAGTATTCTTTGCTGTTTGGAGAGCATTGGATGTCTGCAAATCTTCATGCTTGCTTTGTAGACCTCTTCGGCGATGTAATGCGTACAGGCAACCAAATTAAAGAAAAGAACAGTGGCTCGGTTATCGGAGGTTGTTTTGTTGGCATGGTTTTAGGTCTACTTGTCTCCTTAGACAGAAGGAGAAACAATGTAACTCACACTCCATGACTTTAATATTCACCAGATTATTAACTCTACTCCATCTATTACTGTTGTGAGATTTTGGACCTATGTTTTAAGAAGCACTCTTCACCACCATCATCAACACATCAACTGAGGGAATGTCAAGGTGCATTGAAGATGTTCTGGTGGTTTGTGGCAATCCAACACAGTACAGTCACTTTATGTTGGTTTTTCCTTTCATTTGTCACCCATCTGTATCAATATATTGTAATTTAGATGAGAATGGATGCTGCTTCCATCTGGTTCTTCTGCAGGATACTTCAAGTCGTCTTTTTCAGATTGATCATCTGGCTGGCTCATCAGGAATTTTTTTTTTTGGCAGCATGTCTGTTGCTAAACGCACTATGCAAATGTAATTTAATTTAGTTTAATTTAATTTAATTTGAAACTATGTAATTACAGGGTGTCCAAAAAATCTCCATACATTTCGGAAATGTACACATTTTAGCAGGTCTTCCGAAATGTTTAAAAAAAAAAGTAACAAATAAATAAATAAAATATTTTTTTGTACATATAAATTTTAGTTTTCTAATGAAAGAAATGAATATGTTGGCACAATTCTTTTTTTTTTTTTGTCTACAACACCGATTTTAATAATTTAATCATACACCTTCAGATCAAAAGGTTTTTACGATCATGAGAAACATTTCAGTCGAGTATCTCCAAACTTTTGACCGGTAGCGTATATATAATTAATTTAATGTTTTAGTCTGAAGTTTATATTACAGAAAGTTTGCACATTAGCACTACCAGTGTTCAGCCTGACAGTGCACCATGTGACGAGGCATTTGTCGTCACTGTGCAGTTCCCAGAACATGACAGGATTTCATTCCCATGCAGTCGATGCATGTTAACTTTACTGAGTATCTGTGGGATGAAGTGGAAAGTGTGTGTGTTGCAGGAAGACGCACAAATCACAGCAACGTCACAACACCATCGTTACTGCACAGTGTACTGTACCAGGATCCTGCAGAACCCAGGCCGAGGTGAATTCGTGATGTTCTTCTGACGGCTGAAAGATGCGCAGTGCTGGGAAGGAGTACCTAATAAAGTGGCAAATCACTCAGTATAATACTTTTTCCCAAGCTTGTGATTATTCATACTTTCCACTAGCATCAATGACCCATTCACATAGCTCTCTAATAATCTCCCATTTTACGAAGCATGTTCTTTTAAAGGTTGTCAGAGTGTGACATGGTAATGGTTTATGTGTTTTGATTGGGGCCCAGTCGCCAAGCATTTACTCCAGCTCTCCCCGTAAGGAGCGCTGACAGGGCCATGGACCCGAAGGGTCAGAGTTCAGAGGTCAAACCTTACAACTGAGTGTACCTTTTGAATGAGAACAGTGCGTTGGTGGTGTGTTGTGGTGCGGGAGGTGTGAAGGTCACAAGGTTGGTAGGCGAGAGTTTAGATCCAATGTCAGGGTGACCGAAGCCAGAGAGGTCCAGCAGAAAAGAGGTCCCGGCATGTTTGCATTGCCGTTAATTCGCTCGGCGTTTATTTTCAGAGCCTTGCAGTTTGGGGGAGTCTGAAAGCATCAATCTGCCGAAATGGCACCATATGCAGTAACAAAGAATGACTGTTTTAGCGCGACCAAATGAATTCCAGGACTCCCAAGCCATAATTTTTTAAAATCATTGTGTATGTTTAGGAAAGTTGGTTCCTCTATTTGGCCCTCTATTTTCTTTTGCATTCCCACACCGAGGACTTCATGGTAGGTCCCGTTTTTCAACTGCGTTTCAACTCGATGCACAGAGTGCGATTATTTTCTGTAATAGCACCATTTTTGGACACGCATCAGACATGTATCTCGGGCGAAAACCAGAATAGAGCAACAGTCTGGAGCAGGGTCGAGCCACTGTAAGCAGAGTCAGACGTAAGACCCTGGCAGTAAAGACGCCCTTTCTGAGCTCAAACTGCCCACCAATAAACGGTCAGAGTGATAGAGAGATAAAAACAGGCCTGGGGATCCTGTGCCTGTAAAACGCTGCTCTGCCGAAACACAATCCTGTAAAAATATTTTCCCATCATTAAGCTGTCATCCGTAGAGCCCCTGACACGTAGCTGGGCCCGTGTGTGTGTGTGTGGAGGAGAGGAGCCCAGGGCTGCCAAGATGCTGTGTTTATTTGAAGTTTGTCCCTCTGTAATATGTTGTCTGGTGTGAGAAGTCTTGGCTGGACCCACGTGTTTGAAAAGTGGCGGTTAGTGCAAATGTCTCGATTTCAGACACGACTGAAGACACATCCGGGACTTTGTGTGTCAGGGGAAGGAAAGAGGGTGTATTTTTACAAAGCGAGCAGCAATGCAGAGTGTTTACACTTGTCTTTCATAGACTGATTCTCCTCTGTCCATTAATGACAGCCTCTCCAATCACTGTGCACGTGTGCTTATGCGTGTCACTCAACGGCACACACACACACCCTAATGTTAGCCTTGCAGGGAGGTCTGAGCGTGCGTGTGTGAGGGAGAGGAGGGAGGGAGGGAGGGAGGGAGGGAGAGAGAGAGAGAGAGAGAGAGAGAGAGAGAGAGAGAGTACATGGCAGTGGTAGTGAAAGTGGAGATTTAAAAAAAAAAAAACCCTGGTCAGTGTCTAGCTGTGATTCAGCCCACTTCTGATTGACACATTGCTGTGTAGTAGTTAAACCTGATCCTCACTCAGCCTTTTCCTTTCCACGTCATGCCAGACTGCGGTATTTACTCCAGTCCTAACAAAGGACTTTAACCCCACAGACAAAAAGAACAAACACTGTTGCTATGTTAGCAACAGTGTTTGTGCCTTTTGTCAGTGTGTTAACGCAGGGGTGAGAGCACTCACGGGCAAGTGAGCACATGTGTGTCTGCTTTTGTGCAGTGGTATTTTTTCTTTTCTTTTTTTTTTATTTCCACCGTTCTTATATATTGCTCTGAAAGCGTTTGCCTTGTTTTACGGGAGGGATAGGCCTAGCTATTGTTCTGGACTGTATAGAGTAGAGGACGACTTGGTAAATGTTTTGACTGGTTGCTATTCTACGCTGTGACCTCAGAGTGCACACGCTTCACCTGAATGTCCTCTACCCGAGTAGTTAAGTGTGGATTGACATTTTTTTTTTGTTTTTGTTTTTTGTTTTAGCGTTTTGATTGATGGCTAGTTGGGTAGGCGGGGCTCTCTCTCTTGTCATTAACACACCTAGTACCTGCTCTCTTCTCACTCATCCATGCCTAGTAGAAAGTCAAAGCACATGAGTATGATTGAAAGGTAAAATAGTGATAGTGGAGGAAATAGAGCCCAGATGTGCACAAAATCGCAGGGTGCAGCGGAAAAGCTAGCACCCTCCACTAGTCGTATGTGGACACTGACCGTCCGAACTTGCCGAGGGACAGGGCTAACAGGCTTTAGGGGGTTCGGTTCACCCTATGGTCTGTCTGATTGAAATGAATCGATTGTGTCCACCGCTGACTAGTAACATCCCATTGCATTTATATTATAAGCCAAAATCACAAACCTTATTAGTTTGAAGGCTTACTTTAGTGTGCAAACACTCCTAAAAATTAAGGTAGACTTTTTGAGGTTTGCTGACTAATTGTGCATTGATCAAAGCTTCCACTGAACATGCAGTAGGTCAAGGGTTGCATTTGGATGCAGACCCGACAGTGCATTTTATTGGAATGAACAAAGTACGTGGAAAACGCTGTAGCAGTGACGGTCAATATGTTGTTGGAACATCCAATATGGGGTTGGAGTTGGGGGGGCTCTGCGCCTTGTGATGACGTCACATGACGCGTCTTGGCCCAAACCTGCTCAAAATCTGCGGTAGTTTTTTACATTTATTTTTAACATTATTTTTCCATTTTACATCATTGCTAATTGATTGGACTGTTCAGTTCCTTGCATTATGCGCGCAAGAGTGATGAGCTCTTCTTCAGCAAATGACAGAACTGAATATTTATGGGAGATAAGATCAACCACCAGGGTGTTTTCTTTGTGTCATTTTTTGTTTTTTTTAAATTAAAAAACACATCTCGTTGGCCTTGTGCCTGTATTATCAGAACCTCCCTTATCTAACCTAGTTGAGCTTGTTGACCTAGTTGAGCATGTTGAATTATGGATTGCAGAAGTCTTCGTCGTCGTATTAATTTATTAATTGAATTAAAAAATAGATATTATTGTCTGTTTAGTCTTGGCCCAAAATTTGGTTCGTTTTGAAAAATTGCGATCTCCTCTGAATATTCCGGAGTTTGCTTGATTTTTGAGTTCATTTTTGCGAGTGGAAAATCCTGAAGGGACTGAATAACCACTTTGAATTTATAACAATAACTTTAATTAAATTAAGCATTAAAAGATGCTCATACAGTAGTTGACATCCAGTCATGTTTGTTGCTCATACGGATCTTTGTAAGCACTACGTTTATGTAAGTTTACCTTCACAAATTTTAGTTGACCGTGCTAGATTATAAAAGGAATGCATTACATTTCAACAATTTCAGCAAATTCTACTTATTAAATGCGCAATAGGAGCCATACGTCAGATTTCGTTTCGCAATCTCTTAAAAAAAAAAAAATACAATAAAAAATTTCAGTTTGTGTCAGGAATTTCTGATCACAGATAAGTTCTTTTTCAGGGCTCCCATGTGCACACAGCTCTGAGGCTTTAAGTTGGAGAGGTAAGGGGTTTTGTCTTTCACAAGAAATTCCTGGCCAGCAGTGAGCTCAAGGATTTATGTTGCTGATGAATTGCTTTTCAAGTAAACCTCAGGTATGGGACTTTGGGCTGGAGGGGGAGGTTGCTGTCAGAGCAAGTGAGAGAAATTAGGTGACACTTATGCGTTCGAGTGTGTTTTTTTGCTTTAGCTCACACGAGCAGTATTTTAATTAGTCCTTTTTTATTTTTATTGCACGTATAATGTATATCTTGCATTTTGTTTCCTTTCTATGAGTAAGTGTTCAAAACTAAAAGTCGTAAAACCTGGTCTCTACAACATATCTTTCCAATAAATCAAACAAACATTCACATGGACCGTGACCCGTATCAGATTTTGAAATAGTTGTCCCTTAAAAACATAGTGGTAGCATCACGGATCCCAACTGATAGAGAGTTCATACATGCACCACTTCTCTCCAGCTCCATCCACACCAAATTCCTTCCCCGTCTTTATCTCTGCCCGATCTATCCCACCTCTTTTCTTCTCAGCTATCCATCCATTTCTTCTCATTCAAAAAACGGGTTATTTTTTCCCCGATTCTCGACTTTGTGTGTCGAGAAGCAAGCCATATGACAAGTACTATAGAAATGGAATGAAATTTGGGCTTTTCCTCGTCGTTCTCATGCTCTGCTTTGGCGAAGTTAATGAGCCTTGAAGACGAAGGTCCGTCTGTCATCGTTACCTTCATTGCTGTGTCATCCAGGGATGGAGCGAGGGTCGGAAAGACGGATGACGCTCCGTGGGTCGAACTGTATTATTTAAGAAACGCATGGGAAATGGCGATAGGACAGTTTATATTATTTCTCCAGCGTGCTCATTGATCGGACTGCAAGAGCGATGAGCTCTTCTTCAGCAAACGACAGAACTGGATATTTGTGGGAGATAAGATCGTCACCAGGGTGTTTGCCTTTGCGTCATCTTTTTTTTTTATTTTTTTATACAAAGATCTCGTTGGCCTCGTGCCTGTATTATCACATCCTCCTTTATCTAACACAACCTAGTTGAGCATGTTGATTTATGGATGGCAGAAGTCTTCGTCTCCCCACGCCAACCCCCACCCCGCCTCCGAAAAAGAGGAGTTGCAGAACCAAAAACGTTTTTTTTAGGTCTGCCAGGTAAAAACCCTCCAGAAATGATTCGAAAGGATTAAACGTTGAGTTGAAGACGACGAATACGAGCAGAGAAATGCCTGTGGTTGTGATCGTAGTGCTGAGCTCAGCATCCAGATGTATGGCCAGTAGAGCCACATACGAGGAAATGGAGCAGACATGGAAATAATGAACAGCCAGATATCTAGCGTTTTTGTCTCAGTTGAATCTTTTGCGCGTATGACAGCGCTTCCTTGGTGCCTTTTCTGTTGCGTCTCTATTTAATATCCAACCTTTTCTTTAGCTCACCATCACTTTGTCTTTCATCTCATGCAGCTGTGCCTTTTCCTGAAAGATCTGACTTTTGATTCTGTGTTTATGGAAAGTGAGTTTCCTGTCATAGTCGTGGGGGGTTGTGGGGGATTTGTCTCCCCGCACCTCCGTCACTAGACCTGTTGGAACAGGCAGTCACTCCTCTCACATCATGGCTGTGATGGCAGGAAGTGTGTCTGCAGTCTAGTCATACGCACTAGCCCTTCCTCTCTAACCTTCTCTTAAGCCGGGTTTATACTTCTGCAGCCGCGTATTTGTGAACACATTAGTGCAGTGGTTCTCAACCCGGGGGGTGCGGAAAGATCGGAAGAGGGGTGCAAATTGTTTTTAAGGAAAAAACAACAGACATTGCATCATTTGTGTATTTTATTGCTTTTCAAATAGAATGTGCATAAATGAAAAACCCTGTATTCCCTCTCCCTCTGTATTTTCTTTTTTGCAAGAGAGAGGCGGAGCTTAGTCTGCCTTTTATCTAGTGGTCAGTGCAGACCAGTGTGGCCAACTTAGTGACTTTTCAGACACCTTAAGCGACTTTAAAAAAAAAAAAAAAAAAAAAAAAAAAAAAAAAGCGCCTAGCGACATATCTAGCGACGTTTTGGACAAACCATAGCGACTTTCCCAATATCACCAGTACTGTCCTGCAGGTCCGAGGTCTTGCTTTCCCGCTGCACTCGCACCTCTCTGTGACTGCTTTGTTTTAACAACGTAATGAATAACGAAATGCGCTCTTCTTCCCAATTTGCATAATTCGTAAGCGGATGTTTTTAGAACACAAGACAAATGGAATGCAACATGTTTCACATGTAAAATAGTACATGTTATTACTGCTTAGTTCTCTTGTCAAAGTAGTTATAGTGTCCAGACACTTTTTTGATCATTCATGTTCCATACCTGTCCGTTATATAGTATTATAAAGTTATGAAAAATAATCTTTTTAAAAAGTACAAAAACACAAAAGCAAAAAAAAAAATCTATCTATCTGAAACAGATGATAGATAGATAGATAGATAGATAGATAGATAGATAGATAGATAATAGATAGATAGATAGATAGATAGATTTTATGTAGAATACGTACCTGGTCTCCTCCAATATGGGGTGGCGGGGAGCTTGCCACATGATAGGGGAGGGGCTTTAGTTACAAAAGGTTGAGAACCTCTGCATTAGTGTATCTTGATCAGGCAGTTGCATAGGTGTCTGCCTTCATGCTTGCAGTAAGATTAAATACTTATATCGATAATGATTACTCTGAAGCCCACGATAAAACTTGTGGAAGAAGGGCCACAACACTCTCCCGCCTCAACAGATCAGTGTTCTCCTGAATGCCGGTTGATGCGCAGCACCATATACATGCACGGCACACTGTAACGCAACCTTCCCTCCAGGATTCCGCGTGTTTTGTTATTGCAGAAATTAACAAGAAACCAAGCAGTATTCAGAGGATCTCGCAAAGGTGTTTTTTTTCTTTTCTTTAATTATTATATGTAAAAAAAAAAATTAATTACTGCAGAATTTCCGCAGATTCGGGTCAAGACGCATCATGCGAAGTTGTCACAATGCACGCTCAGCCAAAGCCCTCTTCGATTTATGTGTGTGTCGAACACGAGTACAGCTTGAAGCTCTCCTTTACCAACAAAAACCATGCAAAACAATTTCCTGCAGTTTCGCCAGTTCAAGCACAAAAAACTCCTGAAAAAACTGAAAAAATAAGCCGCAACAGTCACAAACAAAAACTCCATGAAGTCCTGTACGGACTAATTATCCAGCCTTTATTCATCTTCCTATAGTGACTTTTGAAGAAAATATAACACACAAGACTGTCCTATTTGGTAAAATAATTCATTTATTTTCTTGGTGTTTATTGATGTTACCTCTGGAGCAAGTGTGATCTTAAGAGAGCTAAAATAAACAAACCGAGCTTTTTCCATTGGCTTTTCCATTAGTATGTGTAGGGACTGGGTGATATGATCATATAATCATGGTATCATGAAAAAATATTCAGACGCACAATACTCTTTTCTGAAAAAATCGTGGATATCGTGATATATTTTTGTTAAATGTTTTAATTCTTTTTTATTATTATTTTTTTTTTTTCAAACTGACTGGAAGCAGCTGGTGTTAAAAAAAATGTTTGAAATAGATTTTTAAAGATTTTTTAGTGTTACGTTTTTCTTTCTTTTTTTATTATGAGAGTATAAAAAAAGAAAGTGAATTCATATTTGAAGACATTAAATAAAGTTAAATGAAGTCGAACAGATTTTTCTTATGGACTTGCATGTCATGTTTCATAGAAATGTCCTAGAGAATCGTGATTTATTTTTATTCTGTTGCCCATAACTAGTGCATATCCAACAGGTAGAGGATAAGGCAGCACTCTGAGCATAACTATGGATGCATAGACTATCATTAGTAACCCATGCCTCAGATATATTACAAATTATTACATAAAAAATATATAATGTAATATTTCTTAAAGACAATTGAATTGATGAAATGAATTGATTTGCTGTTTAGTGTATTGAATTATGTGATTGTTTAGTAAAAAAATAATAATAATTTTCTCTCTAACATTAATACTTCTGTTTAAATCTTAACATACCAAATCCTGATATACCAATTGGTCTTGGGTCACAGTTTATTCCCGATGCTTCTCTATTTACAGAAAGCTACACTGTTGTACTGTGTCTTGCACTGTTGACTTTAGATTTCTATATTAGTGATGCCTGTAAGCGTAACGTCCGATAACACAGAGCCAATAAATTTGTTCGCTGCTGCCATCACACACAAGCTGGAAAACCAGTCTTATTTGGTCCTGAGCCAGAACCGGCGACCCTTAGTTGTTGATGTGAGGTTCTTATGAATAAGTCTGTTCACTCCATAGACCCTGTCTAGTGTCGCAGTGCTGACAGAGTGACTGTGAGAAAATGGGGCGTGAATACCTCACCTTCACCACTCGGTGTTTAGAATAAGGGGCCCAAGCACCCGATTCTCATAACCTCCTGCTTGTGGAAACATGGCCCGTAGTATCTGCTGTGGGGTAATGACGGACAAATCCTGTTTGCGGAACCTCCGGGAGCCATAACGTGCCCATGAAATCAAGTGTTTTCGTTAAGAGCTTTTCGTCTGAGTGTCTTGGTTTAGTGAATAGAGTCTGTTTATATTTATTAAATATTTATTGTATTTAAAAAAAAAATGTTTTGTAGTTAACTTTATAGGTAACACATACTGTACTCTGATATCCAATCAGATGCTCTCTTGAAAGCATTTGCTTTAAACGAACAGCGTTTATCACTCTACAGTGGCATCGTAATTCATGTACACAAGTGAGAATTTGTACTGAGGTCTGTGTGTGTGCGATTGAATAATAGAATTGCTGTTTATGTAAAATTAGTTAGTTGAATTGCACAGAGGGGTATTCTGTCGGCAAAGTCCCGCTAGAAAAGTTTTCATGTTCTGTGCCTTACTGACGGACGACCTTTCTGGAATTCCCATCAATTTGACAGGGAATTTTCAGTGAACACAACCCCTAGTTTGAGTGAGTGAGATGTACCATTTTTATTTCACTGCCTTTTGTTAAATCATATTCTTTTTTCTCTTGGGAAGCCCAATGCACCAACACTCACACTGAAGAGAGTGATACCAATCCGTGTAGCATTGATTGGACACCTCAGAACACGGCAGTCGGAAATCTGGAAACTGCATTATTTATCATTATTCATCAGGGTTTTCCAGGTCAATGTTTTTTGTATAGATATGGTGTATCTCCGAAGTTATTGGCTCGCCGTCTCTGACTTCCTCTTTCAAAAGGAATCAATTCACACCATTTCATTAGCGCCTCGACCAGACGCGCTGCTAATCCCACCAAGGCCTACGCAGTGCCATGAGTGGGGTGCGTGTCCGTGCGTGCAGGGGGTTGATGTGTGTGTGTGTGTGTGTGTGTGTGTGTTTGAAGAAAGACAGAAGTGTTGAAGGCGTCTGCTTGTTTACATTGTAGGAGAGTTAATTTGACTTTCGGTCATTGCATTCAGGCCTCTGATAATGAGGGCTCTCAAGACCAGGAATCCATTTGCACTTTCTACTCTACACAAAACAAAATGAGAAGGTGCAAGTGAATATATCACACGTTGAAGACGTTTAAGAATTTATGGCTGTACTGAGATTTAGTGTACTTTCGTGGCAGAATCATACATGTAGGCAACAAGGAAATTGCTGGGAGAAATAGCTTTGTTTTTATGTATTATGAATGCACATCATGACCCTTAAACTGGGTTTGCCTCACCCAGGCACTGACGAACGGGTAGTGGAAACTTTTGCTCGCACTACTGTAATTCTTTATCACGTAACTAGCTCCTTCTTGTCTTTCTCAGGGTCAGTACCAGCCTTCAGACCTTCTGTGCCCAGAGACGTACATATGGGTGCCCATAGAGAAATGCGTCCCCCGCCTTGACGCCTCAGTGTACGCCCGCCTCAACGAAGACACCCGAGCAGGTAACTCTTTCTGAAAATCATGGCTCTATTTCACCAGTTTTAGTGTGCGTTATAAGCCCGAGCACTGCGTCAACACAGATGCACGTATCTACATGCACGCAACCATTCAAAAGGACCTTAAGATTGCTTTTGTTTTGGAATCTCTTTGCTGAACACTGTTATTATGTGGCAGGGCAGCTTTTTGCCGTAGCTTGTTAGCTCATTAGTCCTCCCCCCATCCCTTCCGCCTCCGAGACCTCACGTTGGAAGAGTTTACCATGCTGTATGTATTAGCTTTAAAAAAAGAATAAGGCCAACGTATGGCTATCTATTATAGCTAATCATGTGGCAGCAGTGCAAGACATAAAATCATGCATGTGCAGGTCAAGACAGTTAATGTTCACATAAAACATAAGAATGAGGAAATTATAATCATGGCATGGCCAAGTTTCTCCTGTGCACACTGCAGCGTCAGATTCCTGTTCTTGGCTGACAGGAGAGGAACCCGACGTGGTCTTCTGCTGTTGTAGCTCATCCATCTCAAAGTTTAATGTGTTTTGCATGTTGAGATGCTTTTCTGCTCACCATGTTTGTAAAGAGTGGTTATTTAACTGACCAACGCCTTTCTGGCCGCTCAGACCAGTCTGGCCATTCTTCTCTGACCGCTTACGCCAGGGGTTTCCAATCTTATCCGGAAAGGGCCGGTGTAGGTGCAGGTTTTCATTCCAACCAAGCAGAGGCCACCACACCTGAGTCTATTGAAAGCCAAGATTAAACAGGTTTAATCAGGTGCTGCTCCTGATTGGTTGGAATGAAACCCTGCACCCACACTGGCCCTTTTGCGATAAGATTGGACACCCCTGGCTTATGTAAATGTTTGTTTGTTTTTCCCCCCACGCCATTCAGTTTAAACTCTAGAGAATGTTGTGTGTGGAAATCCCAGGAGATCAGCAGTTTCTGAAAAAATCGAGCCAGTCCATCTGGTATCAACAACTGTACCATAATAAAGTGTACAGTGAGTTCTACGTTCCCTTATATCACTATGGCGCTTGTTCACTTTACCAGGCTGAAGCGATACAAATCTGATTTTTGGACATAATCAGATCTTTCCAAAACAGCTGAGCTATTTTCCTATGCAGTCCTAGATTTGATGCACATCTAATACGTGGCCATGTGACATGAATGATGACCGTTGGATTCGACTTCATGTGGCTTTTTTCCCCCATGAGCATATCACGTCATCGTCCCATGTCGACGGTGCGGCAAATACAAAACTGGAGGAAAGATGAAGCAACTATTATATTCGGAAGAAAGATGAGGAAATTGACGATTTACCGCCCAAGAATTGGCGACGCACGGGCAAAAGTGAATGAAATGAAATGTTCTCCCATATAAATACCCCCGTGAATCCCTCCACACCGCCATCCTACCATTGCTGGCTCCTGTCCTGTATACCCACACATCACTCATCGCAACAGTGCCAGCAAAAGCTAGCCATCTGGACTGTAACAGCTGACACGCTGTTTGCTGACCATCAGAGCAAATTGTGACACAGGCTTGGGCCAGGTATTCATTTGTTGCTTCTACTATGATGGATTGTCTCACAAACAAGTCTTTATATGTTGCTCGTGATGCATTTCAGGGGACAGATGTGGGCCATGAATGTAACCCACATCATTCCTCACATCTTTGCTTTGGATCTCGGTTTGTAAGCCTTCATCTGTATTTACAGATGGATGCTCTGTTAGCAGAGTAAAATGTTAATAGGACTTGTTTATGCTAAAACAATATGAATGGGAGTCAGTCTCTGACAGGACCCAGGACCCAGTGTGGAGCAGTTCACCCGGGTCATGGATGTGGTCATTCCTGGACACTGAGCAGATAATGGCCATGATGATGGTAATAAGAACAGAAATAATATCATTGCCGACTAGCAGACGCCGGAGAGGGGGTGGGGGCGAGAGAGCGAGAGAGAGCCTGACAGCCTGTGGAGCAATTACTCTTTCTTTTTGTTGAGTGTTTTCTTACACTGATTCGTTTTCTTCTCAGCCGTTTGCGTTAGTCAAGCTTCTCATTCTCACATTTCTATTCGTTTGTGTTCGCTGTGTTCGTTGGAAAAAAAATACATCAAATACTTGGAAACTTTTGAAAATAGTTGGTCTGGAAAACTTTCAGGCGTAACCGTTTGCACAATGCACTATGCTTGGCTCAGAGGTGGATATATTTCAATATTTTTCTTTTCTTGCTAGTACAAATAATGTGGAATATTACTGTATGTAGAGCTGATTTTTAAAAACAATTAAGTAAAATAAAGTTTAAGCCATTATCTCAGGACAAGTGTATTACGTAGATGGAAAAAAGACCCCGCTTTTGAAACCTGCATTCCGGTCCAGATTGTGTTTGTGTTTGGATAGGCCTCTTGTCAGTCATTTTATCATTATGAGGAGAAGTTGCGTGTTTATAGAGTCGTAACTTGGCTTTGCAGAAGTCGAATGTCAGAGTTCGCTTGAAAGTGATGTCGTGACAGTCTAGTTACTACTCTAACTCCGGTTGAACCACCATACAATAAGTTTACTGGGCGGAGCTTTGTGTACATGGGTGAAAATCATTCAAAATCTTATTCAACTCCAACCATGAAAGCGTTAGAGACTTATTTTCCACACATTCAACCTAATGCACCTTTACTTTAAGAACACTTTATACACTTGCTTCTAAATCCTGATAATTAACTGCTTTAGCTGCATTGTCAGTGAGACGATTACACAGCCAGAGACCTCCTACAGGTTGAACTTTTTTTTTCTTTTCAGATTGAATTTCCACTTAAATCAGAGGCTCCAGCCAACGTTAGAGGCTTGTGTCAGATGTTAAGTAGCAGTCTCAACACAAAGCTCTTTGTTTTCCCTTTCTTAAGAGTGGTTACAAGAAACATGGTGAGCGACTAGCATTCGGCAAACACAGTGAGGTCATAGTTGGAATCATTACCCTCCTGGCAGGTCATGTCAGGACAGAAGCAGATCTGCCACTGGGAATTCTGAGACACCAGCAGGAACAGAAAAAAAACCCCGATCCTGACGATTCATCTCTGTACTTATCTTGGCATGTATTTTGTGTGTGTGTGTGTCTTTGTGTCATTGGTTGGGCTAGGGTTGATTGGCAGCAAATTTCTGATGCTGTCTCTCTTAGATTGGCTGATATCCTTAAAGAGCAGCTATTTTGATCTCACCTGAAACATTGGGGGAAGAAAAATGGGGTTAAGTGTAGATTAAGCTCAGCGTTCTGTGCTTAAGTGTATTGTTTGATGAGGACAGTTTTGTGCAAATGCTATATGAGCATGTCATTCCTTTCTGCTTTACGCCAATGTGTAAACTAGTGCATGGAACTATGTATATTGAATATTGTAAAAGTGTGTGGGGGTGTACATTTATAAATCACTACAGTCCTGTCGGAACAATCCTTACTATTGAAAATGAACTTCATAGACATTGGTGTGTTACTGCAGTGCATGGGTCCCAGCTCAGCAGTGCGGAACACTCAGACAAAGTCTGTCATTGCTTGCAGTGTTTGTGAACCTTTCTTGCGTTACCTCCAGTCCAGCTCGGCCTGTTGTTCTTGGCCCGGAGGACACCAGCTATTTCAGACTTTTACTTTCGACGCAGAACCCGGGCTCTCGCGCTCAAGGAGTCCCTTGTATAGTTTAATGTATTTCCCTGCCATCCATTCTCTTGGAGTTGTTAGAGGAGGAGGAGGAGGAGGAGGAGGACCTTTGCCAGTTGGAGACCAGTGAGCGTAATTATTCAAGGCACTGAAATTGTTCTAACCACATTTCTGCTGTCAAACCCCGAGCCAGAGGCATTGCCCATTTACGATTTAAGCGAAACACCACTCCAGTATGAAAACACCAAATAAATGCAGTAAAGTGTCAGAGTGCCGTTTGTGTCGGCATGACAGTTGCTGCCCGTGTTCATGTTAACACTGACGTGTCCGAATGCTGGCTATGGAGCCTTTTTTTAGTTAACAAACTGTAATGTAGTGGCATACTCCCAAATACTACCACCGCAACCTCTTCTAATCTACATGAAATATACGAGTGAGGCCAGTACATCATACTGTGTTAGGAATAGCAGTCACTGCTGTATGTCAGTGGCCAGAGCAAGGTTGGTTTTTGCGTGCATGCATGCATGCATGCGTGAGTGTGTGTTGTGTGTGTGTGTGTGTGTGTGTGTGTGTTTGGCTGGGTTTATTGAAAGCGTATGTGGAGATCGTCAAGTCAGGCAACCTTGTCCTATTGAGCAACAGAGGAGGCGCCGTGAAAAAAAAATCATTCTGACCAACAGAGCTCAGTGGTTTCAATAAACTCCTGACTGTTTTTTTTTTTTAATTTCCTGTGTTAACTCTTTCGTGCCTGGTGCCCATGCTTGTGAACACTTATAGTACACATCATTATATAAGAGAAGAAGAACTCGCATGTCTTACTGCCAACAGTTTTAAGAATTGAAGTTTCAGAGCTTTTTGTAGCTGAGCCTTAGTGTTATGGACACCAATATTATACTATATTTGGAGAAATAAAATGTTTTGGAGATATTTTTGTCTTTTTTTATTTTATTTTTATAGTTATTCACATTATATTTGCACATCATCATGATCGTCTACTTATACGCGGTCTTTAACCATATGTCCCGCCCCCCCGGAGGCATGTCTTGCTCTGTAGCAGCAAGTGTGTTTTTGGCTATGTGTGTACACAGTGCACACACTGTCCCCCCAACAATAATAATGGCTTGGTTGAGAAACAGGGGTGCTTTTTTTTTTTTGAAGACAAAAAGTGTTTTCGCAAAGAGAAATTCTTTACATTAAAGATTAGTTATGCAGTCGTGCATATACAAATTAGTGAATGTTGACAACGCAAGGAATTTGGTACTCCTGTAATTTTGGGGGAAAAACGCTTCGGATCCTACTGAGTGTGTGCAGATAACTACATCTGAAGACGAAACCAACTTTTAAACCTCAACTCGATCAACTTCAAATCATATCATTTGCACAGATTACTGTGCTTTTATATACAGAGTGTACTGTCGATGTGGTGGAATCGCTTCTTTTTATTACGTTGACAGTGTTTAACAGACGCGCTTATCCAGAGAGACTTATAGAAGAGCTTTGGAGTCTCTATCAAAAACACATCCTCAGGCTAGTTCACCAGGTCAGGGACGGAGAATACCATCGAGAACGTTTTTGTGAAACCCAGTCGTTTCAGTGGAATTAACAATTAAAGTAATTAAAGAATATACATTTTTTTTTAAAAGAAAATGAGCCATCATAAACCCATAAATGAAGACGCATAAATCAGATCATATAATTATGACCAAAGAAGTGATGGTGTATATGTAGACAACAGGACGCTCTGTCTGCTCACAGTTCTGAGTTGTACACAAATGTCTGGGATAATCTCTACTACTATTTCTACTACTAGTACTATTACTACTACTAGTACTATTACTATTATTACTACTATTACTACTACTATTATTATTATTATTACTACCACTACTACTACTACTACTATTATTACTACTATTATTATTATTACTACTATTACTATTACTACTACTATTATTATTATTATTATTATTATTGTTTGTTATTGTTATTAGGGGGGCACAGTAGCTTAGTGGTTAGCATGCTTGCCTCACATTTGCAGGTTGGGGGGTTCTATTCCTGCCTATGTCTATGTCTTTCGGGTTCTCTGGTTTCCTCCCACAGTTCAAAGACGTGTTGAAGACTAATTGGCATTTCCAAATTGTCTGTAGTGCGCGAATGTGTGTGATTGTGCCCTGTGATGGGTTGCCACTCCTTCCAGTGTTTCCCCTGCCTCATGCCCTCATGCCCTGAGTCCCCTGGGACAGGCTCTATGCTCGATCGGGACCCTGTGTAGGACAAGCAGTATAGAAAATGAATGGATTGTAGATTTGAATTATGCATTATTAAAATATTTTATTGGCATAGAAGCTAGTCAAAATCACGTCCTCTTCTGCCTTTCTGCTCAACTGTTGTGGGCATCACTACATGCAAATGAGCTGGAGCACCATCATCATGAGATCAACATATGCACGCAAAAACGAAGAAACTCGCATTTCCGAAGCTCTTGTAAGTTTTTGTTTGGTTTGGCTTATGCAAACATTTATACACAACACAGCTAAAAGATACCTAAATGAGGTCCAGTGTGTGTGGTTTTAATCACAACTGTTCTACTGTCATTTCCATTAATGCTTTGGTGTCCATAGACGCGTTAATTAAATAGAATTTTATATCATTAAAAACGAAATTCTGGATCAGATTTGTTATAATTTATGAAAGACAGATTTAATTAAGACACATCTTGCCCCATGTCCTTGTGTTTTTTCTCTGTCCTGTTTACCACTGATGTAAACTGGTGATGGCGTTTCCGAAACCCCACGGTCAGGCCCCACCCTTTTTTTTTTTCCAGAGAAAGTCTTCCTTATCATTCCCTTTGACCTCTGACCTCGAGCCGTGCAGGGAAACCTCCGGTGCCACTGACCGAGAAAGCCTGCTGCCCCTCAGTAGGAGCTGTAAACGAGTAAAAGGATGGATGGAGCAGGGGAGAGGGGTGTTTATATGCACAGCGGATGTTTGGATTGTTCAAAAGAGAGAGCCCCTGACACCCTTGACAGCTCTGCGCAGTGTTATTGGCATGCTTAATTGTGGAGCTAAAAGCCGTCTGTCTGCCCTGTTTACTCTCACAGTTTGACATCTCGTCATTCTCAAGCGATTTTTTTTTTTCCCTTCCCATCAGTGACTTGTGCTCTTCAAGGCTTATAGCCATAGCCATGTATCACTGCACCTTCTTTTTCTTTCCATGTTTTTATGAGCGTCATGTACTCCATGAGAAATACGCTGAAGCTCAGAGTTTCAATTCTGAGCCAGAGATGATGCTTTGATTGATGTCATGCAACTTGTTTATTCCCATAGGATGTCTGATCACATTTTCCCCCTTCTTCTTCTTCTTCTTCTTCTTCTTCTTCTTCTTCTTTTAATTTCGAGACTAATTTAATATGCATAATCATTGCGCATGTACATGGAAAAGTTTGAATGTCGCCAGCGTGCCTTATGAAGATTCTTTAAACAAATCATGAAAGCCCAAAGAAATTCTTTCCAGAGGAATAAACGTTCATTTCTGCCAAATGTGTTGAAAAAGAAGAGAGAGGGCCTCCAGGGTTTTCTGGGACCTTTCTATTTCCTGTTCTTCTTCTTCTTCTTCTTCTTCTTCTTCTTCTTCTTTTATTTTTGAAAAGCGTTTTGCGTGAGAATAACCCGCACACTGTTTAGGTTTGATGGGGAGAGTTTTGGGGTACAGTATAAGCGCTCAGTATGAGAGAATATCCACAGTGAGTGGCACAGTTCCTGCATGTACATCTCCACTTCCTCTGTTTTCTCCCTCACAGTTTCGCCTGGTACTCATTTATCATCATTCTGTTCAAACACTGGCACACACTCACACTGCCAACTTTCACTGACTGACTGTCTTCGGAAACTAGTTATCCTCTCTCTCTCTGTCTCTCTCTCTCTTTCTCTCTCTCTCTCTCTCTCTTCTCTGTCTCCCTCTCTCTCTCCCTCCCTCTCTCTCTTTCTCTACTATATTGGTACAATAATTATTTTTTATTTTTGAAAGTTTTCTCTCTCTTCTTTTCTCATATTGTTTCTCTTTTTCTATTTCTTTATTTCCTTATTTCTATCTCTCTCTATACCCTCTCTCTCTCTCTTTCTCTCTCCACCTTTCTCTGTCTTTGTTTTCTCCCTTTGTCTGTCTCTTTCTTTCTCCCATTCTCTCTTCTGTTCTCATTCTCTTTCTCTCATTTTCTCTTATTTTCCCTCTTTGTCATTTTCTTTCTTTCTTTCGTGTCTCTCTCTCTGTCTTTCTTTCTCTTTCACTCTTTTATTCTTTTTATTCTTTTTTTCTCTCTTCCTTTATCTCTCACTTCCTCCTTTTCATCATCTCTCTCTCTCACTCATTTCTCTTTCTCTCCTGTCTTCAGTCCGTCTTTCTGTTTCTTTCTTTTTCATTTCTTATTACTTTACTTTGTACTCTATATCATATCTTGTTTAATTCTTATACTCTGTATTCCCTTCTTACTGCACTCATTAGGATATAGATTGATATTTTGATCCACAGGCAACCATAAAATATAATTTCCCCTCCCTTCTCACCATATCCCTACTTTTTATTTTCCCTCTTTCATTCCTTTTCCCTTTCACTCGTTCTTTTCTTCCTGAGCTGGTAATTCCCGGCTTTTGACAGGTCTTTGATCTTTCATTTGAGGAATGTGCTGCAAATTGAACTGTACTCTCCATATGTGCAAAATGATGGAGACTAATTTGCACCCATATATCCCCCCCCCCCCCCCCAAACAATCCCAAATACACCCCCTGGTCCTTTTCAGCTGGCCTCCAGATGACTGCAGCACAGACACTGGGGGGAATCATGGGTGGTGGACGTGGTGCAGTTTATCTATTAATAATAATCATAACGCTCCACTTGGCTCATCTGTCGCTGCTGCCACCACCGGCTTCAGATAGTGTGTAGTCAGTTTGTTTGTTTGCATTATTTATTTATTTATTTCTTTTCCCGCTCAGTGCGTGGAAATCTGTTGGCTTTTTAAATGCTGCACAAATGATAGATTTTTATTTTATTTATTTATTTATTTATTTATTTTTATCTGTGTTTGCCACATTTGGGTTAATTCCAGACTGAAACTGTGCCACTTATCAGTCGCCTGCTTGCTAATGGTTCGCTCACATTACCACCGCTACTTCTTAGGAAGGTTGAAGGGAAGTCTTGTGTTGTTTTAGCGTACTTGCTTTCCCTGTTTGTTGTTTGTCCCTTGTTGGTGTGGAACATATACCTATATATCTGTAAATCTTCTTTTAATTAGTTAAATGCATTACATAACATACTAATCAGTGTGAAAATGGATTATTTTTATAAACATGTTACATGCCAGGCTTTGCGCAAGCTTACTGTACTGGCTACAAACACTCTCCAGAGACACCAATGAATAATCTCTGATACTTCCTTTGTCTTTGTAACATCGCTATACACATTTAATGAGAGAATATACAGTATGTCTGGTTGTTAGTGTACCAGTGGTTTCTTCCTTTCTTCAGCACGTTCCAAATTGTTATATTGGTTATGCCTAATGCTTGTGCCCTGATAGAGTTTCCCTCTTTTCACAGCTTCAGAACGGCTCACTTTTCTCCCATAGACAGCTCTTTGGTCTTCATGTTGGTTCATTCTTTTTAACAACAAATGTAGTCTTCACAAGTGAAGCCTAGGGCTCGAATGAAGATGAGACATTCAAAGCTATTAATTCTTTGAACAATCGATCAAACAGGGCACACCTGAACAACAAGAAACCCCTGACATGCACACATTCCGATATTTTGGATCACTTGAGTTCCAACAAAAGCTGCCATGTTCCAAGTTGTTTAACAGATCTAGGTGTAAATACCAGGAAATGAAAGCGTCTCATATGCATCTTTTGATGAAACAAAAGGATTGTCCTTGCCGTTCCAGATACCTTCAGAGGGGACTGTGACTATACTGTATGTCCTAACCTAAACTGTTTCCACAAAGTAAGCACACAATTGTCTAGAATGTGTTTGGATGCAGAAGCATTACATTACAATTTCCCTTCACTGGAACTAGCGGGCTTAGCCCAAACAAAGCAAGCTCCGTGAAGACATGGTGTGCCAAAGTTGAGTAGAAGAACTCATGTGGCCTGCCCAAAGCCCTGACCTCAACCCCACTGAACACCATTGGGATAAATTGGAACGCAGAAAATTATAAAATGACCTGCAATTTTTTAAAAAGCTTTTTTTTTTTTTTTTTTTTTTTTTGTTTTTTTGTATTAAAAAAGTGTGGCTGGAATAACAAGTAAAATGAATATCTCTGGATGATTGATCAACATCCATGGTTCTATATACTAATAAATGTTGGTTTTGATTGAATTGCCTGAACATTGTTCCTGTTTCAAATACGTGTAAATGGTATTATTTCATTTCTTGTTTTTATGTGTATAAAGCATGGTAATGATTTTGACAAGAGGATGATCCTGCCTTCGCGAAAAAATGAGAGAAGAAAGGCTTCAACAGATGCAGAAGCTAGTGGCGACAGAACCGTGCGGAGAAGATTCTCCTCTACCGATCTTAGTGTCTGCATTCCGTCTAACTCACCTCTGATAGTCACTCTGTTTATTTCGCCTTTCATTCCCCATCGTCTGTCTGTTTTTTTCCTTGTTTTCTTCCAGTGTATTGTCTTAAAGCTCCACGTCTTGTTCAGTACATGTAGGAGGAATTGTAACGCTGTGAAGCCTCTCTCTATCCCACTTGCTCACAAGTGTTTTCTATTTAAACCCTCGCAATATTGCTGCCCACATTCACAAACTATACCCGTGTAATCAACCTCACACAAATACAGAACTTCAAATATAGAATTATTTTAGCGTTGGATTAGTTTTTATTGATAGAATGACAAACGAGGCTGTGACGTGATTAGATGTACTTCTCTAGGGTCTGCATTCTTGCAAACAGGTTTGTACCAAAGCTAGGACTGTGACTGGGACAGTGCTAACATGTACACCACGAGGCAGCCCTGAGCTACCAAAGCCACAGAATACGTTGTGAAGGAAGAAGTTTGTGTGCATGTTTTTTGTTTTTGTTTTTCAGAACTGCTAAAATGATTACATAGGCTACAGTATGCATCAGTGTCCTGTGTGCCATACTGGAGGACTGATATCAGAAATGAGGATTTAAAGTTCTGTAAGCTCTCCAGATGTGAAAGGTACAAAATCAACAGCATACTATGTTCTGAGCAGCTATATTCTGTCAATTCTGTCATGCAAGAAAAGCTTCGGTGCTTTTCTTTTGCATTCTGTCACGCTTCAAACACATGAATAAAATCATAATTACACTTGTTTGCTTCTTTTTCTGTCAGCTGTAACGCAATATGTAAGACGCAAGCAAGAATAGTCTGCTTTCCTACTGAGCAGTGATAAAGATTTTCCCTACACAGCCAAAACATTACAGTGTGGTGGGTCTGTTTGTATTTGGGTCAGCTCGGTGTCAGTCGGTCATGTAAGGCGGGAATGCCAGTAGGCCTGGGCTGAGCTCCAGTGCTCACCTGCTGATGCTAGCTTTGCTGACGCTAACCCTCCCAGCAGCCTTAGCCAGCACCCTCATTAAACTGTGGTTGAGAATCAGGCTGAGGGTGGGTGGCCTTGGTGGAAACCCAAACGAACTAATGTTCTCGTAACCTTTCCATCACAATAGCACAGGGAGCATTTATTTTTCCTGACCTTAGCTAGTCTGGCCCTGTATATTAGATCTGCTGGGAAATTAGCTGCTCAAGCACTGAGTGGAGGTGGTAGAGAGCTTTTCTTATAAATTAGTAATTCAATTGTTTTCTCATCCAGTGCTACAGTTGCTTTGAAGCTTAAACATCATTAAAAAAAAAAAAAAATAAATATTCAAGAAATATCCATCACTACGTAAAATTTAATATCCTATCTGGCAGTGTCAGATCGCTTACTACTTCCCTTTACAGGTTTTTTTTTTAACTGACCTTTTTTACACTACTCAGATTAACAAACCTGGCATGGCAATGTAATGTTTAATAAAAATAAATAAATAAATAAAATAATATTAACTGTCTTCTCATTTAACTGCCTACTAACATGCCAGTGAAGGCAAGATCAGATTAAATTCTGTTTTTGTTTTTTCTTTTTTTATTACACAAATGTGAAAAACATTGTCTTATCTATTCCCACTTGTATACGAGTATTAAAAAAAAAGTAGGTCATGACCATTTCAATCATAGTCCTTTCCAAGGAATGAAGAAGAAGAAAGCAGGAAGGAAGAAGTCACATTAGTTTTTGTGAT
Source organism: Ameiurus melas (assembly GCA_012411365.1). NCBI lineage: Eukaryota > Metazoa > Chordata > Actinopteri > Siluriformes > Ictaluridae > Ameiurus > Ameiurus melas. The sequence continues at coordinate 8,672,389 of CM022755.1, read as the reverse complement.
TAGATTGCTGATGTAAGTGGATGAATCATTCGGATAGTCATTTATAGAAAAATTTTTCTGTGTTATTTTACATTTACAGTATCTCACAAAAGTGAGTACACCCCTCACATTTTTTTTGGTAAATATTTGATTATATCTTTTCATGTGACAACACTGAAGAAATGACACTTTGCTACAATGTTAAGTAGTGAGTGTAATGTTAAGTGTGTGTGTGTGTGTGTGTGTGGGGAAAAAAAAAAAAATATTATATATATATATATATATATATATATATATATATATATATATATATATATATATATATATTAGTGCCAATAATTGTTGCACACCTATATTCAACAAAGATACTTTTTGGAAAACCCTGTGTTGTGTTTGCTTTTCTTTGATATCCATGAGAGCGAAGTATCTTTGTGAATTCTTTTAACAAAATATCAAAAGGTTAGACAATAAAGAGATTTTTTCACAGCATTCTATGCTCATATTTACCCAGGGTGCCAATTTTAGTGGAGAGTACAGTATACCATACTGGGCAAACTAGATTTTTATTTTATTGCTCATTGGCAAACTGTGGTCTTGCACAGGCTTTTTCCTGGCACGCCCCCGTACAGGTCAAATTTGTGCAATCTCTTTCTGATTGTAGAAGCATGTACTTGGACACCAACAGTTGCAAGACTTACTAGCAGATCCTGTGATGAAATTCTGGGATGCATGGAGACAACTTCTTTTTGCACCAGACTGTCTGCTCTTGGACTGATTTTGCTGGGACAGTCAGTCCTGGACAAATTGGCAAATTGGCTTTTGAAATCTGCGCCACTTGACTCCACAAGACCTCTGAAGGTGTGCTGTGGTTTCTGGCACCAAGATGTTTGCAGCAGATACTTTAAGTCCTATAAGTTGCAAGGTAGGGCATCCATGTATTGGACTTGTTTGTCCAGCACATACCACAGATGCTCAACTGGATTGAGATCTGGGGAATTTGGAGGTCAAGTCAACACCTTGAACTCTTTGTCATGTTCCTCAAACCATTCCTGAACATTTTTGCAGTGTGACAGGGCGCATTATCCTGCTGAAAGAGGCCACTGCCATTAGGGAATAAGGTTACCGCGAAGGGGTGTATTTGGTCTGCAGCAATGCTGTATGTGTCAAAGTAAGTGAATGAATGAATGCCAGGACCCAAGGTTTCCCAGCAAAATGTTGCCCAAAGCATCACACTGCCTCTGCCAGCATGCCTTATTCTCATAGTGCATCCTGGTTGCATCTCTTCCCCAGGTAAGTGACGCATATGCACCTGGCCATCGACATGATGTAAAAGATAATGGTCCATGGTCCAGATCTGATACTCACATGCCCACTGTAGGTGCTTTTGACAGTGTACATGGGTCAGCATGGACACTAACCAGTTTCGGGACACCTTCGGCAATCCATCGCAGGGCATAATCGCCCACACACCCACGCCCTCACAGACTATGGACAATTTAGACTACCATGTACTGGGGGAGGAAACCCCTGAAGCATGGGGAGACCATGTACACACAGGGCAGAGGTGGATATCGAACACCCAACCTCTGTGGTGCGAGGCAAACATGCTAACCACTAAGCCACCATGCGCCACCAAATAAAAAAAATAAATAAACATCTGCCACTAATAACAAAAAAAAAATATATTTTAAGGTGGTTGCTGAAAATCCAATCAGATCAATCTCTCCGAACTACCCTAAATAATCTTTTTCATCAAGTGTAGCCTTCTTCCAAACCAAGCAACTACTTCATTGGTCCTACTGATCAATAAAAGCAATTTCTTACTCTTTTTCTTTCTATGTCTGTGCCAGCATTGGGTTGACTGAGGCTGGCGCTGCTCTGCTCCCCTGTTGCTCCTGTCATCCTGGGTTAGTCTCGCTCTCCTCTGGCAGTGTTGCTTTGTGCCAGCGGCCTGGAGAGGTTTCGCCTGTAACCCCCCCCCCAAAATTATAGTCAGCATACATACCTACTCTGTCACTTATCTCCGATGCAATTATACTAATGTGCTCTAAGTCGGAGCAGCCAAGCAATTTGGCTATGTAAAATACAAGTAAAAAATGCTGCGTGTGATTTTTTTTTTTTTTAATGTATGCAACATAAAATGGATAAGGTTAAATAAATAAATAAAAAAGAACTGAATAAAGCCAGAATGGAAATTTTCAAGTATAACTATAGCCATTGATGTATTAAGGATGGGTTTGTTGTGCAGCAAGCAAAGCTGAATAAGATTGCACCCATTGTGACCCCCATTGTGCATCGATAACTGCAACTAAACGGTTCCAGTAACTGTTGATCAGTCCTGCACGTTGGCTTGGAGGGAACTTGGACATGAACTGCTTGCTTCAGGTCCTTCCACAACATTTCTATTAGATTAAGGTCAGGACTTTGGCTTGGCCTTTCCAAAACATAAACTTTATTCCTCTTTAACCATTCTTTGATAGAAAGACTTTGGTGCTCGGGATCATGGTCTTGCTGCGTGATCCATTTTCTCTTGAGATTCAGTTCATGGACAGATATCTTGAAATTTTTCTTTCAAATTAACTGGTATATTTCAGAATTCATTGTTCCATCAACGATGGGAAGTCGTCCTGGCCAAGATGCAGCAACACATGCCCAAACAATGATACTACCACCACCATGTTTCACAGATGGGATAAGGTTCTTATGCTGGAATGCAGTGTTTTTCTTTCTCCAAACATAACTCTTCTCATTTAAAACAAAAAGTTCTATTTTGGTCTCATCCATCCACAAAACATTTCTAATAACTTTCTTTAGCTATCTTTTGGAGAGGAGTGGCTTTCTCCTTGCAACTCTGCCATGCACACCATTGTTTTTCAGTGTTCTACTGATGGTGGGCTCATGAACATTAACATTAGCCAATGTGAGCAAGACTTTTAGTTGCTTAGAAGTTACCGTGGGTTCCTTTATGACTTCGCATACTATTCCACGTCTTGCTCTTGGAGTGATCTTTGTTGTTCAAGCACTCGTGGGGAGGGTAACAATGGTGTTGAATTTCCTCCATTTGTACACAATCTGTCTGACTGTGGATTGCTGGAGTCCAAACTCTTTAGAGATTAATTTGTAACCTTTTCCAGCATCAACAACTCTTTTTCTTACTTACCTGGCAGGGGAGATACCATGATCATGAAGGTGGTTCACCCAGGGCGAGGCTCAGCCATTGCACTCCGGTTGTGCTGACCCCTGCGAATTCCCCAAATGTGGGAATCTCGACTGCATAATTTGTTTTTTCATAAATGGCATCCCTTTATTGCCTACTTTATGGAGTTACAGACACTACCCACTTAAAGGTTGGCGCCTGATGTTGAATTTTATAATATCTCTATAACCAGCGACAGTTAATGGGTAGCCATGATGAGCCGGAGGGGTGGGTTGTGGGTTCAATTTTGTTTTTCTTTGTATAAAAAGAAAAAAAATCTGTGAATATTTTCTGCTGTTGCTAATTTTGTATTTTTGGGAAATGGTGGGGAGGACAGAACAGAAAAGGCAATTTAGATAGCCTTAGCAGTTCAACAGAAATGTTCATCAGAAATGTTTAATAAAAAAGAAATGTTATGCAGAAATGTATAGCAGAAATGTTTAGCAGAACTGGTTTAGCAAAAATTGTAGAAATGTTCTGTAGAAATGTTCAGCAGTAATGTTCAATAAAAATGAAACATGAAAAAAAAAAAAAACTCTTTTTCTGAGGTCCTCAGTAATCTCCTTTTTTCATGCCATGAAAATTTCTTCCACAAACGTGTTGTGAAGCTCAGACTAAATAAAGGAAACTTACACCTGATTGTGCTCCCATTGACTGAAAACACCTGAGTCTAATTTCACTTTCAAATTTACTGCTAATCCTGGATTTGCACATACTTTTGCCACTCAGATATGTAATATTGGATCAATTTTGTCAATAAATAAATGACCAAATATATATATATATATATATATATATATATATATATATATATATATATATATATATATATATATATATATATATATGTATATCTTATCAACAATGGTCACTGTGTTTTTTTTTTTTGTTTGGGTTCTGTGTAAACTCTAGAGACTGTTGTGGGTGAAAATCCCAAGAATATAGCAATTTCTGAAAAACTCAAATCAACCCATCTTGTATCAACAACCATGCCATGATCAAAGTCACGGAGAATTCCTAATTCTGATGGTTGATATGAACATTGAGCTGTGTATTTATTTAAGTATCTAACTATCTTTGCTAATGTTACTAGACGGATGTGCCAACTTTTTAGGCACACGTTTTTAAACTCTGGCAAAAGTGGTGACCTGTGGTATAGTTTTTGAGTTCAAATCAGGATCACAGGAACTTTTGGTATCTGTTTTTCCCCCACCATTGTGGTTGGCTCTTTTCCTGTCATCTCTCATCCAAATGGCTTTTTTTCCGCTCGTTTGCCTGTACATTAGTGTACCACTGTATCCTGGAGATCCTGTTCTCAGGCCATAGACTACTTAAATATATTGTGTATAGCCACCAAACCTCAACCACTGAGCTTGGATTCCTCGCCTCCATTGGGTTCAAACTGTGGACCATAGGAGCCAGTGGTTATTCTGTGGTGTTGTGGGTGGCTTTATCTTCTTCCAGTTCCCATCACACTCTGCTGAATAAGCCGCTGCGTTTGGCAAGTGCGTGGTGTCGCAGGGGAATGCTTAACCCCCTTTGAAGGGGGAAGGGAAAAGGAGAGCATGAAATCAGATCAGAAAGACAGGTCTAAACTTCGAAAAAGAGATTATCGTGACTGGAGTCAAGCTATGATCTCTTTGATCAGCAGAACTATAGCTGTACGTGCTTTGAGTTCTCCAGTTACAATTACATTAAACTGTCTCTGTTCCAGATAGTTTATCGATCCAGTAAAGGAAATTAAATTGTCTTGGTACAGCAGTCAAACAAAGGCGATTACTAATTAGCAATCGATAAATTGTCCTAATCAAGTCAATTTGATTGATTTTTAGGAGGTGGGTCGGCTGTTACCTCTTTCTTCAGAGCCAAAAATGTGAGGATAGCATCTTTCAAAACAGTCAAAGCAATATTATATAGACTTCTCAGCACTGATATGATAGAAATATGATTCAAATGTGTTTGATCAGCTTGTTTCTGTACTAAATACTTCATTTGACTAATCACTAATAAGACTCCACATCTTAAGTGTTCAGATTTTATTAAAAAGCTTCTTATTCACCATGTGTATGGCCAGATGTGTGTGCGTGGCTTATCTGGGGAAGAAATGGCACCAGAATGCACTATGGGAAGAAAGCAAGCCGGCATAGGCAGTGTGATGCTCTGGGCAATGTTCTGCTGGGAAACTTTGGGTCCTGGCATTCATGTGGATGTTACTTTGACACGTACAACCTACCTAAACATTGTTGCAGACCAAGTACACACCTTCATGGCAACGGTATTCCCTAATGGCAGTGTATCTTTCAGCAGGATAATGCGCCCTGACACACTGCAAAAATGTTCAGGAATGGTTTGAGGAACATGACAAAGAGTTCAAGGTGTTGACTTGACCTCCAAATTCAGCAGATTTCAATCCGATCAATCATCTGCGAGATGTGCTGGACAAACAAGTCCAATCCATGGAGGCCCCACCTCTCAATATACAAGATTTAAAGGATCTGCTGCTAACGTCTTGGTGCCAGAAACCACAGCACACCTTCAGAGGTCTGTAAACATGTAGAATATACAGTATATTTTCCCCCTTGTTTGCTGACGTTTGATGTTGTCATGAAATCGAAACTCACTCCACTCCATCTGCTCCTTTTGTTCAGCTCTGTTTATAAGTATCATCTCTGCTGTGGCCTATGTGATCTTTCTTTCAGTGTTTATCTGATCAATCATAGAGCATTTAGTCTCTTCTCGCTGCAGGGGCTGAAGGTAAACTCTCACAATGCCCCCACTTGTCTGTGGTGTGTGTGTGTGTGTGTGTGTGTTACATACATGTTTGTACTGGCACCCACGCAAAACCCAATGATAAAGTTTGTGTGTGTGTGTGTGTGTGTGTGTGTGTGAGAGAGATACAGAGATTATGCCTTGATTCAACTGTGTAAGTTTTGTATGGCCCTCAGATTTTCTGATTGTGTGTGTGTGTGTGTGTGTGTGTGTGTGTGTGTGTGTGTGTGTGTGTGTGTGTGTGTGTGTGTGTGTGAATTTTGCAATCGAGGCAGCGGAAGCTCCCAGGCTGGAGGAAGTGCAGTGCTGTATTGTGTACTGGGGCCCCTGCATTAAGCATATCATCGCTTAAATGCAGCTCTATTCTCCTGGGGATTAGGCTGTGGGACAGAGGGACGCCCTCCCTCACTGAGCTCTGTCACAAAGATTCATCTTCCCGCCATGCTGTGGAGTGTGTGTGTGTGTGCGCGCCAGCGTGTGTGTGTGCGTCAGCGTGTTGTTGTCTTTGCAGGGGACCAGGACAGTAATATCTGAAAGTCTGCATGTTTTGACCTTGCAGCGACATTTGGTTGGTCCTCACAAGAAAAACTGATTTATTTATTTATTTGTTTATTTTATATATAGAAAAACTACAGCTTTCACTTAAAAATTGTAAAGTGTCAAAAGGTTTCTTTTTGATTAGTGAGGTTAAAGTCAGGCTTACACTGCAATTGTAGCTATGAGTCCAGTTTGTTTTCAGGACAAGCCCTTATATGACAAGTGTCTTTATACTTTGGTTTTTGAATTGGGGAAACCCTGAGTATTTGAGATATTTTGTATATGCAGTTCTTGTTGGAGTTTGAATTGCCTTTGATGTGTGTGTGTGTGTGTGTGTGTGTGTGTGTGTGTGTGTGTTGGTGGTTGTCATTTTATTGTAATTTTTTGATTTCCTGGTCAGCTCTGTTGTTTTTAAATGTGCTACAGTATATAAATACATTAAGTTGAGTGAGTCGAGAGTATTCATAAAGACATCCAGTTTTCTAATATTTTTCTTCTTATCACTCAATGATATTAGCCCTGGTTCATCAACTATGTATTTTTTTCACATCTAAAAACTTCCATCTGTTCTATTCTCTCTTAGCAGGATCCTTTTACATATTTAAAACATAAATAAATAAATAAAAACAGTTTTGTCATTTCCATTTAATTCTGCATCACCTCACATGTCACTTCCTTCTTCCTCCCTTCCTCCATCCTCTCCATTCCTTTCCAGGAAAGATGGATGAGATGGATAGTCTCTCTGTCAGCTTGCTTCATATAAAGGTGAAGATGCATGGAGCTGTCTGGGATTTTCTACCTGTTAGTGCAACTGGTAGTACAACTGGTTCGTTGTTTTTGTTTTTTGTTTTGCTGATAAGCTGATGTATGATCACTGTGAAAGCTTTTTTGACTGCTTGCACAGCATGTAAAAAAAAAAGACTCATGCACTACACTGCTGAAAAAAACAAACAACAACAATAGAAACCCTCATAGAATTTGTAATGGTTTTAATGGTAATTGCATGGGTTTTTAATGAAAGCTGTAATGGTCCCTGCCAGTCTTTACTGGTAATTTGTTGCCTTCTACTGGTGGTATGTTTAGGTCTAGTGGATACCATTAAAGACCTATGACCTTAATACTTTCTACTAAGGGATGGAAACTGTTTGGTGATGGTTTTAATGGTTAACAGCTGATGGTTTGTAATGATATTTGGAATTTCTGTGACAGTTTCTATTGACGTTTTGTTTCCAGCACGATGATCAATGACTTTCAACCCTCTGTAGCTTTTTCCCCTTCTGTAATGGTTCTGTTTGTTTTCTTTTAAAATGGAGCTTAAATTGATTTATTTGTAGTTCTATGTATACAAATGTGTTGATTTGAATCAAACCTTTTCGGACAATCTGAACAACTCTCACACTCTGTGTGTTTGTGTGTGTGTGTGTGTGTGTGTGTGTCTGTAGCTTCTCGGTGAAAATGATCTCTCAATCAACTTTCTCTTACTTTTTTTTTCTATGTATTTTTTAACTTTTTTTTTTGGTGTGTGTGTCCATCTTCCAGAAACTCATGCATATCCACATGAAGCTTAAACCTCTAATGGTGCGGGTAAATGATGGAGGGAGTTTGGGATCATCTCCAGGCCACTTCTAAAGAATTTTATTGCTTTGCATGAACAGTAGTGCTTTTATGATCTCTCACTCCTAGCAATCATGTTCAAAATTCCCCTCTAGCTGCATTTACTCTATTTCAAATGCTTACTGGAATTTTCCTCACCTTCTTACAGTGGGCCAGACTGAAGAAGATAAACACTCCCTTTCAAAAAAAAAAAATGTGTTTTTTTTTGTTTGTTTTTTTTTTAAACCCAGGTAGAGGTGAAAGCATGCACGTATCCCTCCTAACTTTACCCCTTGAAAAGCCTCATGAAATGGAGTCTGTATCTAAAAAGCCTTAAATCTCTTCCCCCTCTATGAACCTACGTCTTGTTGTTGTTGGGCCGTTGCTTGGCCCTGGCACGGCGACCTGCTGAGTCTGAGGGGGAGCTGGCCCGTGGATGACAACAGAAAAAATGGCTGTATAATTAAGATTATAAAAACCTTTATATTTATGGCCTGACTGGAGTTCCATTGCTCCAGTGGGATGGTTTAACATTCAGCAGTGAAACCAAATGATCCAGTCGGCTGTTGTTTCGGATTTGGTTAATATGTTTGTCTTTGCCTGACTTTAAAAAAAAATAATAAAAAATTGCATGCACGAGGTCATGGCAGCTTAGAAGAACAGCAAGCATACAACTGTACAATCTTATAAATCCTTTCTTTCTCACCTCTCTCTCGTGCACTCTCTCTCTCTCTCCATTTTCCGCTGTTCTCACCTCATTTGATGCTGTAAATTTGTCTAGTAAACTGTATTTTCCCTCACTAATAGCCTGTAATGGCTTGTTGTTATCAAAAGCTGCTATTGTTCTGTCCATTCATTTTCAGTCCACTCCCATGTCTGCCATTTTCCCTCCGCACCCCATTATGAGGCTTATATTGTATTCTATCATATGGAATGAAGAACAGTTGCATTTTTTTTTAAATACCATGATGCAAGTGAAATTATTGCAGTTGGCTTAGTATCTGTAGCTGGGAAAGGACCTAGGTCCTAGTAAAAATATCCAAATTGATACTTTAATCATTATTTCTGACTGATAATTTTTCAGTTACTCCTCAAACATAAGCAAATAGAAACAAAGTCACTGGGAATATACTGTTCAGCACTGTTTTAATCTAGTAGGTGTTTTTGTCTTGTATAAACCCAGTGCCAACTAGTTGCTGCAAACCAAACTGTGATGTCTAACATGTATGTTTTGTAGATTTAAAAAACAAACAAACAAACAAAAAACACTTTGCGTTGATAATGCTCATGTGCTGCGCATGTACTTTATTAATTTCTTTTTGGATCATTTATTGGAAGTCAGATGAATATCTCTGAAAGTCTCTGCTTTCCTTTGTACCGAATGTGTTTCATCAGTCAGGGCGTGGCATGCTCGTTGCTGTCTGCCTTGTTTAGGTGTTGAACAGCGCCTTGTTATTGCTTGCCCACCGCACAGCATGAAAACATTGGGTAAATAAATGAACTGAAGCTTATTTCATGGTCAGGGGTTTAAATCCTCTGTTCAGAGGCCAATTCTCGCACCTTTTCGCAAGTGTTTGCATGCATGCTTCGAAACATTTTCCTCACTTGTTACGGCCAGGGGATGGAAAATATTTGAGTAATTGTTTTAGGTTACTATACTTAAGAATTATTTTCAGCATATTTATACTTTCTACTAGTTTCACTGCAGCTTCGTTGCTTACTTTTTACTCCTTACACTTTTATTTAGACCTTCAAAGTATTTGAACATCTCGTTTTCTCTCATCTACCCCTCGACTGGGCACTACACATCGACAGAACGAGCATTTTATTTGCATTTCAGTTTTAAGCGTTCAGTCAGGTTAATCCATGTGGAGTCAAGAATAGTGCGACCTTCTCTTGCTACACAATGCAGCAGTATTAGTTAATTATTAAATGAGTTATTTACAGGATATCTTCTGATTAATTCATTAGCAAACTATGTAGCGTTAGTCATGTAAATGACTAAAGATTTTAAGATGTTTCCAGGAAAACAGGATAACAAAAATCACCCTCTAACAGTTGTAGCTAAATAACGTTTAAAAATCATGAAAAGACGGCTGACTTAATTTCTTCAGTTAAAAATATTAACTTTTTTATACTTGAGTACATTTAACAATAGCAAAAAAAAACCCAAAGTTTTTACTCCACTGTTGACTGGATACTTTAGACAGATATGCATAAAAAGTGCAATATAAATAAACATTTTAGTTTTTTTCAGTCAGGCTAAAGTGCTGATAAAATCGTAAATAACTGTTTATTTTTCCCCCTCAAACTGTATTAATACATAACAGTAGAGTAAAATAGTGTCTGTAATTGCTGAAACGCTCAATAATACAGTGCTATAGGGAAAAAAATTAAGTTTTGTTCAATGCAGCTCTTATTGTTCCAAGATCCTGTTTGTTATGAGAACGTAACACCTAAATCCAGCTTGTGTATGTTCACTCGGTCTCACACAATATGGGAAAGTAGTCCTGTATGCTTGGCTTAGTTTTTGAAATAAATATGAAGAATAGTTTTTAATAAGAACTTCACATTATGGAGATTTTTTATTTATTTGGACATGATGCTATAAAAGTGTAAAAATAAATACAAGTTCAATGGTTTTTTGCTACAAAATTCACAGGAGACACTGAAATGATGTGCGCAGTTCTTAAGTTCATTCACACATTCAGAATTATTTGATTATGTTAAAAATTAATTTGTTTAAATATTTCTTAAATTAGTATAGTATAATAGCTTTTTCTATTTATATTATCGAAACAGTATCACCAAAAACACGTAAAGGATCATAATTACTCAATGATGAAAAAAAGACAATATTGAAAACTGAGTTCACAGTACCATTTGAATGAAATATGACATCACGATTATTTAAAATGAAGTTAAATTAACATTCTGAGATGTTTCTATTTCATACAATCATTTCTTTCGGTTTTATTATTACTATTGAACACAGATTTGTACATGTATCAACTTTTTCAGATGTTGTGGGGCAGCAGTAGGTGCTCACATCCCCAATTAGCTTCCATAAATTTATGCCGAATCATGCTTGGGGAAGCAGCTGTGACCAGGAGAGTTAATGGCAGCGTTGCCAGACTGGACTAGTTTATAAATACTGCATGACCTCCAAGACCTTGTTTTATAGCAAATCACTGGAATTAAATCTAATAGATATGTGCCAAGGGAGGCACGGTGGCTTAGTGGTTAGCACGTTTGCCTCACATGTTTGCCTGTGCTTCTGGGTTCTCCAGTTTCCTCCCCTAATCAAAAGATGTGCTGTAGGCTGATTGGCATCTTTAAATTGTCCATAGTGTGTGAATTGGTGTGTATGTGTGTGTGTGTACAATCGTGCTTATCGATGGGTTGCCACCTCGTCCAGTGTGTCCCCCACCTTGTGCCCGAGTTTCCTGGGATAGGCTCCAGTCTCTACCATGACCCTGTGTAGGATAAGCGGTACAGAAAATGGATGGATAGATGGAAATATTTGCCAAAAAAGGCTAAATGTAAGTGCAGCCAATGTGTTTGTGATGTACAGAAGCATTTCTATTGTAAGATATATGACAAAGATTGGGAGAGTGGAAGGGGGGGTTGGATTCTGGAGTGGATAACATCAGCATAACATAAGAAATACGTGTGAAATACTTGTTTCCCATGCAAAGGCTGGGAAAAGAAGAAAAATGTCTCCTTTTTACAATGCCCAAATTTGCTGGGCTAGTTTCAAGGCTTTTGTGTACTGGCAACTCTCTTTAATTGCCTCAAACACGGTTGTACAATGGTACATCTAGAAATGCTCAAAACAAGCTGCTAATCTGTATGTTGAATGATTTTATGTTGTCGAACCTCTACTGCCAATTACAGGTTGAGTCTTAAAAAAATTAAATAAAAATGTCACTAGATCTATATAAACCATGAATCAAGTGTGAAGACCTCTCATCTTAATTTTATTTGAGGCTATGTTATTATTAATGTCGTCCATCTCAACCAAAATGGTCAGGAGCTGCTGCTATGAAATGTAATCATCTATTCTCTTTCTCTGTAGAGCTACACATGTACTCCTGCAGCTGTGGATCCAACGTGGGTACCCTAAAGATTGCACTTCTCAGAAACAGTTTACACTCTTATTTCAGTGGAGAAATTCACCTGGATACTGTAGACTACTTACTGCTGTAATCATAAACATGGTCTGGCACTTATGCCAATGATATTCAAATCGTACACATACTGAACTTCCTTTCAACACACTTAGTACTGATTTACTTATGTTGATGTACAACACACTTAGTACTGATTTACACAATCCAGTGCCCCACAGAAGATGATGGGTTGCCTTTTGAATCTGGTTCCTCTCAAGGTTTCATCCTCATTTCCCTCCAATAACAATAATGCCACATGTGTGATCTTTGTGAGATCCCAAGCACCTCTACTTTAAGTGAACAGGCAGTGGGGAGAGTGCCACTTTTAATTGAAAGTCATTCGTTGAGCAGAAAGGAGTCATGCTCCATTAAACCACACCAATGCAAGTCTCTGGGAAACCAGTGGAGCATGCTGGGCAGCGTGGCTGCTCCGTTTCCATCACGATTTCAGTGTTTCAAAAGCTTGTTGTTAGACAGCAAGGAAATTGTTAAAAACATACAGTTTCATCTATTGGTTGTCCAGGAAATTAAAGACTGGTACTTAGGTGTAACATTACTAAATGTCTAGTGTAACTGTGTGTAACAAGACGCGTCCTGTGATTTCCGCAACAGTGTTAATATACTGTACACTAGAACTAGGTGCAAAGCACCTAGTTCTAGTGTACAGTATATTAACTGTACAGTATATTAACTATAGCACCTAGTTCTTCTACAGTCAATATTTTGAGACTTTTTAGGTTTGTAAAGCATTCAGGAGGTGCATGGTGAGCTAGAATGACAAGTTGTTTTTTTTTTGTATTATGGTAGAGCCTAGAGAGGGCTGTACAATAGAGAGACATGAATGAAATAACACGGACAAGATACTTAATTGCCTGGTACATTTTAACATCTTTGAACCTAAACATTTTTTTCTGAAGTAAAATAAAGCTAGGATAGAATGCTTTCCAGGCACAGACCTGAGCAGTTAAGGGTTAATTGTCATGTTCAAGGGTCCAGCAGTGGTTTTCTGGCACACATGGGTTTTGAAATCACTAACTTGACACTAACCTTAACAACTGAGCCACCACCATATGATCTTCCCATGTACTTGCTTCAATAGTTTTGTTTTATGAGAGAATAGTACACTTTTTTTGTGTTAGTGAACTGAATCGAAGATACATTGGTCCAGAATATTTTCAACAATTCATTAGTTTCAGGACAGACACATGTGAAATCTGTATTGGTGTAGCATTTTCTTCTTTTCACTCCATTTTCACCCTAAAACCATCTCTCCCTTACCATACAACAAACCAACCTCCAAGACACTTGAAGCCAACCAACTGCATCTTTTCAAATTGTCACACAGCAGCGCAACACAGTTTGGAAATGCTATCTACCCTCTTCCTCATAAATCAGTTCACAGATTGGCTAGTGGTGCTGTGATTGACATAGAAAAAGAGCTCACAGAGACCATGGTCAATTTTGCTCTCTAGGCTTCCAAACCACAAATTGATATTGTCAGGATTCAAGCTTGCAACCTCCTGAGCCTGAGGCCAACACTTTTCTGTTGTGCCAATCAAGAACCCCTTTATGGCATCTCTTGTAGCTTGACTTGTTGCAAATCAGGTTTCAAAACCCAAGACTATGGGTTTGAGGTTTTCTAATGCTGATGAAAGTGCATATCAATCCTACAAATGGTGGCTCAGAGTTAATGCTTTAGGCTACTGATTGGAAAGTTTAATTCCAAGCACTTCAGCAAGAACCTTAACCCTCAACTACTAATTTTATTGGTCTGTTGGTTTGGATAAAGCATGAATACATGTTATTGTTGTATTGTTCAAGTGCAGTATAGAGGAATTTTTCATGTTCTTTTATAGTGTTGCTTTGTTTGAACGATCACTCATCAGTGAAATGTACTGACTCGACTGCTCGGAGCCTATGCTGTGTATTAAAGTGTATTAAAAGACATACAATGCTGGAAGCTTTCCTCTCCCTCCAAGACCCAGATCAGCAGAGAGATCTCAAAATCTCTGAGAAATTACGCTCACATTATATTCACATTCTCCATAGCTTTGTGGGTTATAAACCATGGCATCCATAATCTCAACCAAATATGGAGCTCTCTCAGTAGGAAGGTCTCCTTTGCACTTTATGATGTTCTGTGGTTTCAGACCTCAAAATTAGAGTGGATTGATCCCAAACCCCTTTCCGCTCCGGGGCTTGCATTCCACTTCCCCAGCGGCTGCGGCTCTTGGATAGCAGCACATTGGATCTTCAAGGACCAGATTATGTGGGAATGACTCTCACTTCTGAGTGCGTGAGTGAGACGACTTAAGAAGTCTTCCAGCAGCTCACTTGCTGTGTTTTCCAAAGCAAAGCCTAGTGGCTGGAGTGCCAAACTCAACAAACCCTCTGCTTTGTACTGCGAGCCTTTTTTCATTGTACCTTTTGTATCTTTTGTAATTAATGGTTGGATCTGCCTTGAAGATGCACTTTAGTTCAGATCTTTTTTTTTCCCTCACAAAATCTATTTCAATGTATAATAATGCTAAAATGTTCTGCTGAATCTAGGTGTTGGTTATCCTTTTATATGACTGCTGCTTTATTTTATTACAAAGCTCCAGTAAGGATTTCTAGCCAGATTTACATGACCACAGAACTAGACAGAGATGCCAAAAGCACCAAAATAATTGTCTCACTTTCCCAGCAAACCTCCTTGTTTGCCCATTTAAAGCTAATTTGAAGAGGTCAGTGTTAGCCTTAGAAAAATCTGTTGCTGGCAGGCGAGCTTTCTCAGAAAATATTCTCCGCTCTGAGTAATAGAAACCTCAGCCACAAATCCTTGCCTTGGCCTAAATATTTGCTGAATGCACGAAAAAACAGCAAGAGTTGAACAAAGTGAAAAGAGAGAGGGGAGGGGGAGGGGGGAGACATGGTGGCCTGCCATGCAAATTAAATGCAGATTCTGTATATGACTTTTTTTCTGCATGTGTGTCATTAAAGGAGGGGGAAAGCAATGGATGAAAAATGGAGAGAAATAAACAGAGAGAAACTGGCAGAGGCCGTTGTTTCACTTGGCGGCAAGTGGTGCAGTATGGTTACAGCCCAGCCATTACCCAGGAATTCTGAGTAAAGGCGGGAGGAAAAAAAAAGTCCCTGACGCCTCTCTCTCTCTCTCTCTTGCTCGCTCTCTCGCTCACTCTCTCGCTCTCTCCCATTTTCCCTTCTCTTTTTCCATTCGTTTCCAGAACTAGAGGCGATTAAAAGGCGATTAGGATTCATTTACGAGCCCTAAAAGAAACAGCACATGATGCTGACGGGGACATTTTTGGGGCGTGCAATCAGAAACATGGAGTTCTGATCGCTGCTCTGATCGCTGAAATCAAGATCAAATGTAACACTTGTGTACACCACTGGCGCCTGCTGCCAAAGCTTAAAACGTATGAATAAATGAACTAAATCTTTGATGCATATAACAGCGGTTAATGCAGCGTTTTGATTCTGGATCCTTTAAATGACAATCGTGTATATACAGTGTTCTTTTCCCTCAGGATTTCCTTGCTTAGAGTATGATGGAGGCCTGCAGACTCTTAGATTTACTGTCTGGTAAACATGTCATTGGGGAAAATGGGCTCAAATAGAAGAAACCGCATTTCAAGGACAGCCAAAATGGATGGCCACTGCTCAATCAGAAACACATGAGCACTGTGACTTCGAAAACCCGGTCTACACGCCGCACATACTTACACCCATACTCAGATCTATATGGCTTAAGCTTCACATAGGGTCATAAATCTAACCTTCCTCCAGTAGCTCCAGCATGCCTGCTTTATTTCATATAAAATGTTAGTAGGTGACAATAGATGATTTTACAATGCACAAAAGAGTATGAAGGCTATTTCCACTGCTTCCAAAGACTAATGTCATCATAATCATAACTATTGATCAGTCAGCAATCTGCATAAATCAAACATACTAACAAAAATAATTTAACTTAACTAAAATATAACTTTAACTTGATCTGAAAAGTGTACATTCTTAGAAACATGGTTCTTTGGATAGTTATAGGGTCTTAGCTTTTTTCAAAGGAGCCATGTCATATCGGGAAACATTTCAGAGAGACAGACCATAGAAATATATATATTTTTTAAAAAGAGTGTACCATTCACTTAGAGGGCAAAAAAAGAGAGATTGGATCATACAATGTGTACAGTGGCAGGTTGCAGTTGTAGCTCAGATATTAACCTTCTGATCTAGTGACCTAAAACTGTAAGAGGACCACTGTTGGGCACTTGAGAAAGACACTTAACCCATAACCTCCCAGCTATGTGCTTGGATTGTATCAAGTCCCAAGTGTATTTCACTTAAGATTTCTGCCAAATGCTTCTACTTTGTACCCTCTTTAATACATTTATAGAACAAATGGATAAAATTAAAACTATAACCATTAAGAGGTCTTTGATTTGTACCTCTGGGGGAACTCTTAAAGGTTCTGATTGGTGTGTTTCACTAGCAGAAGTAGAAACTCTTGTTAGCTGTCTGAAGACTCTTGAAGATGTTTTTCCCCCCTAGAGTTCAGTGAAACACTGTGTTGTAGCGCTCTACCTTCAAAGTAACTCTTTAGTTTTCTATTGTAGATTTAACACAATTTTGTAAGAATGTGGTAGAACTTGGGGAAAGCTCATAAGTTAATTCATTTCTTAATTTTTTAATATTTGTTGTCAATATTAAAGAAAGTCAGTGTTAAGTATCTCTTCATTTGTTTACTCCAACATTGAGATTGATAATAACCTTAGCTCTAATATACAGCATTACTGTAAATAAAAGTTTAGACCAAGGTATGAAATGTGAAATCTCCTACCATTTTCCCCCACAAACCAAATTCAGATGCAGAATAATGAAATACAGAAGCCACCCCCTAGCTTTGTGTCCAAAGTTTGCTCCCTTGAGCCTGGGCCAGCTGTTAGTTAGAAGAGATTAGCTCATCTCCTGTCAGCCTCTCTTAAGCCTTCTCTTCTCTCACTTAATGGAGGTGTGCAGTGATGGCATGATCCCGTTGGAGAGAGCCCAGACGTCCTTCATCCATCACATCTTTCCACCACCTCACTCGGTCTCGCGGTCTCGCTGAGCCTTTTGATTTTATAAAGATACACCCCTCAAATTAATAGAGGAGAACAGGTTTGCAGACTGTACAGACCTTGGATCCTTATTTTAAGCATAGAAGATTCGCTTCATGGAGTCAACAGACTAGACAGTTTGATGTACTCATTTGGTTGAATGTATTTTCCAAAATAGCATCCTTGGCCTTTGAAAGTGGAGGAGGGTGAATGCAGTTGGTACAGTTGTTTCATGCTAAAATGAACAATTGACAACTATGAAATGGAAATATTGGAATTAGAGAGAGAGAGAGAATGATGTGGCTAATATTTGAGGTCATGGAAAGTTAAGAGGCTTGCCTTAAGTTTAAAGCCAGTTCCTAAATCCACTTTTACTTCATAAAACGCCCATGTCCATGACTTTGTGGCCAGCAGAGCTATTGTTTCTACCCACCCACAGCCAAAGGCTTTTCGCAACAGTGGACAGGATCAGCCTCCGCGTGCCAAAGGCCTTGTGGCCCTGGTTTGATTCCATTCAACTGTCCCATCTCATCAGAAACCACATTCAGCACGGTGCATTCTTCCTTTTCACTCGTGCTCTGGGCCAGACAAGCCAGTTGACCATCTAGTTTTGTTGTCTGGTCCTGGCACACATGAGAATGGACTGAAAAACAGGCAGAGTGCCCAGGGCTGTCTTTTGTGTTGGCCACACTGGTGAGAAATGTCATGTAGGGATAAGAATTACTGTACACACTGCGAAATGTCATTCATAGAGTCAAAGGCTTCTTACTCAAGACCCCACCCCTTTTTGAGTGTATATACTGTATGGAAATTTGGTTGTGCCATTGAGTCTATATATGGAAATGAGAGCAGCTTTGAGTAGGTGTGCCTTGAAGACCATGTATGGAAATGTGGGTGTTATCTTTGATCCAATATATAGAAGTCACAAATTTTGTTAGCCAGCTACATTGAAGTTACATGGGTAGCAAAGGCTAACTTGACTTCTTATTGTAGGAAAACTATTACAGAGAAGTTACTCACACATGCCCAGTGGTCTGCGGTTTGCAGACAAACCCTTCTCACACTTACTGTCACAAAGCTACAAAATGTCCGATTTTGGAAACATTCCCTCTCTGGAGGAAAAACGCAATTGCAAACTGATTGTGTAAGAATATTCCAGAACAAATTAGAGAACAACTATCTGTTCAGAAAGACAAACTCTCTCACCCCTCAATCTATTTCCTCTTCTGTAGTATACAGTGCTGTGAAAAAGTAATCCTGATTTCTTCTGTTGTTGTGTATATCTCATTCTAAACAGTTTTAGATCAAACGAAATACAACATAAAACAAAGGCAACTTGAGTAAACACACAGTATAGATTTTTTCTTTTTTATTGAAGCAAAAAAAGTTATCCAACACCTACCACCAATGTAAAGAAACTAATTGCCCCCTTAAACTTAAAATCTGGTTGTGCATCCCTTAGCAGAATTAACTGCAACCAAACACTTCTGATAACTGGAGATCAGTCTTTCACTTACGTCTAGGACTAGTATTTACTCCTATGCTTGAGTTTCAGCTCACAGACTGGACATTCTCCTTTAGGATTTTCTGGAAATTATTGCAAGTTGCCCAGGCCCTGAAGCAAAAAAGCATCCCCACACCATCACATGTCCACCAACATGCTTGACCAGGTATGAAGTTATTTTTGTGGAATTCGGTGTAATATCTTCCCAACAGTTCCACTTTCAACTCATCAATCCACAGAACATTCTCTGAAAAGGCATGAGAATCATCAAAGTGTGTTTTGGCAAAATTCAGACAAGCCTTAATGTTCTTCTGAGTTACCAGTGGTTTTCATCTCACTACTCTTCCATGGATGCCATTTTTAACCAGTGTCTTTCTGAATGTGGAGTCATGAACAGTGACCGTTATTGATGAAAGAGAGGCCTGTAGGTCCTTTGATGTTGTCTTTGGCTCTTTTGTGACTTCCTGGATGAGTAGTTGCTGTGCTCTTGGAGGAGTTTTGGAAGGTCGGCCATTTCTGGGAAGGGTCGCTGCTGTGCCAAGTTTTTCAATTTAGAGATTATGGTTCTCACTGTGGTACTTTGGAGTCCCAGAGCTTTTGAAACAGCTTTGTAGCCCTTTCCAGACTGATGTATTTCAATCACCATCTTCCTCATCATTTCTGGAATTTCTTTAAACTTTGACATAGTGTGTTCCTGTCTAAGACTTTTTAACCAAATTCATGCTTTTGAAAAAGTTCTATTTAAGTGTTGTGGCCTGGTTGTGTCTAGTCCAGCTGAACCCCATTATGAATGCAGTTTCATAGATTTGGGGCCTTAGTAACTATGGGGGAAAATACATTTTTACACAGGCCCAGTTGGTATTGATAACGTTTTTGCTTCAAAAAATAACATTATCCTTTAAAAACGGTGTTTTGTGTTTACCCAGGTTGCCGTTATTTTATCTTAGATTTTGTTTTAATTTCTGAAACAATTTAGTATGAAATATACACAAAAACAGAAGAAATCAGGATGGGGCAAATACTTTTCACACCACTGTATATATTGGACTGTCTTTGTTTATACCCCAACTCCTTTTCACCTCTGATTGGTTACCATCTCGAACCTAGTAGGACTTCTTTCATGCATAATGGCAGAGATGATGTATTTGAACTCGCTCATGACATATCCCTATAAATTTCCCAACTTTGTATAGACACGGTGCTGACTGTGAAATAATATTACAGTATTGCCAGTGTGACTCAGAGCTACTCAGGAATGTCATATTATACAGCAGTTATTCAATAATCATGCTTTTTGTTTCAACAAAATTCCTACACACTGTAGGACACCAGACATGCTGTTTGATGCTAAAGAAAAACAATAATCCCTGGACCACTGTCAACTCATCACATCATTGTCATGTTGATCTGAGGGGCGCTGTGGTGTTCTATGAAAGGCCTGTCAGTCGGCTTGAATGACAGGCAGAAGTAGCGTGGGAATCATTGAGATGGACGGATGAGGGTTGGACAAGGCTGCAGTGGTGGGGAGGAAGTTTTATATGTTTATTACTCTCTTAGTTCCTGCAGCTTTCTAGAACATCAGTCAGAGAGATGATGTTGATGATAATAATAAGCGATGGGGAGAGGGGGAGTTGATGTGTTGGGATCCCTCTGTTTGTCAAAGCCACCCCATGGCTCCTGCATTGTTTCTCTCCCACAGCACATGTACTGTGATGTACATGACTGGCAGCTCATGCAGCAAAGCTGTAATGAGAACAGGAACACATTAGCATTCTGATGGGGAGGATGATCCAAAACACCATAGCCTTCTATATTAAAATTATAGTTAATCAAATTTTATTATGGAAATAGTTAAAATAGCTAATGTCTGGAACTGAGATTTGCTTAGTTGATGATGAAAATGTTCCTAAATATCACAATATGATACCATTCATGTTTTATTGAACCTTGACCCCATATGCTAACTTATGATCTTGATGCTTGAACTGGTATGATGGCCATTTCTAAACTCTAGAACTAACTATTGCTAAGCACATTTTTATGCTTTCTTCTTGTTTCATTCTGCGATCCCTGATCTTTTGGAAGAGTTACTGGCTTTCGTAATACTAATATTTGTTATACTGAATTGAAGTAATTCACAAAACAAGTATTATAGTTGCGTATAGTCGGGTTTGGGGGTTCAAATCTCACCTCAGGCCTGTGTGAGTGGAGTGTGTGCATGTTCTCCCTGTACTTTGTGGTTTTCCTCCAGGTCCTCCGGTTTCCTCCCCAGTCCAAAGACATGCATTGTAGGCTGATTGTCATTGCCAGTGTATTTGTATGTAAATATTGGCATTTCCAAATTGCCAAAGATGTGTGTGATTGTGCCCTGCAATGGGTTGGCACCCCATCCAGGGTGTCCCTCGCCTTGTGCCCCAAGTTCCATGGGATAGCTCCAGGTTCCCCTATGACCCTGGTAGGATAAGCAGCATGAAAAATGGATGGATGGATGGATGAGGTGAATGTTTTGAACTGAATTTCCATTATACCTCAATTAGGCACACTATATGGGAAATGCAATAATTAGCAGTATAGAATATAAATATGGGCTCATAAGGAAAAGTTCATCAAACATTTTCTTAATTGAGAGATTTCCATCAGGTTATAGATAAATAATGCTAAATTAAAGTATATGCCAAGATAATATTTATTATTATTTTTAAAAAGTTATTCTTATTTTAAATTCAGATTTTCACTCAATTTACTGAATGTAGCCAAAATCATTAACAGAAATGAGAAATCACAGATTTCTTGGAGTCATTGCACGGTTGTGAGTTAAACCAGTTCCCCTATTTGTGAACACAATTAACACTAAATGCAATAAAAACAGAAGTATGTGACTTTAAAAGCATTGTTTAAAATTATACTGTATGTGTAGAGCTTAGTGAAGCCCAATATTTTGCAATCTGCTGGTTTTCATAATTGTCACTTTTTTTTCCTCTCTATTTTGACAGATGGAATAATCATTATTCCCAATTACAGAATTGCAGTTAATAATGCAAATGTCTCATACCTGTGATATTTGTATTACTTTCATGTACAGTTTGACCAATTTGACACAGGAATGCTGCAAAGCAATGTAAAGTGACACGCGAGATATATATCTTTATTTTTCCAGGCTTGGAATTCGCTAAATGACAACTTAAATGTTTGATAGGATGCTGCTCCAGGCTTCCTCTTTATTCTCTGTGTGGTGGTGAAATCCTGTAGAAAATTGGATGGGGGTGACAAACAGAGGTGCAGCGTGGAGAAAACTGTGGACGGGGCACATTCCAGGAGAAAGCTGTGTAAATCCCCAGCATTGATTGGAAAAAGGGACCTCCTGACCCTGAGAATACATTAGCAGATTAAACAGGCAGAGTCTCTGAGTCTGGTGGAACTCCTATTCATACTACGTTTAGCCTGGGACCCTGGTGTCACTAATCCGGGTCAGATATGTGTGGAAGTGTGAAATGGAGTCCAAACATAAAAGAATGTAAAAGACTAGCTGATAAGGCTGGATTTTTAGTGTGGGAAGCTCCAGTGGATACAGAAAAGTCTACACACGTGTTAAAATCACAGGTTTTTGTGAAGTAAAAAAATGAAACCAAGTTAAATCATATTAGAACTTACAAAGCATGCATGGTATCTCACTTGTCAAAAGATATTATTCAAAAGAACTTCCAGAACTACCATCAAGTACAAGTGTAGAAATTGGAAAACGGTCAGCAAGAATAGGACATCCCTCCAAAATGTACAAAAGGACAAGACAAAAACTTACCAGGGAGACTGCCAAGAAACCTATGGCAGCATTAAAGGAGCTGCAGGATTATCTGACAAACACTGATTACTCTCTGCATGTAACAACAATCTCTCGTATTCTTCACGTGTCTGGCCTATGGGGTTGGGTGGCTAGACAGAAGCCCTTTCTCACAAAAAACAAAAACAAACAAACAAAAAAAAACATCAATGCTTAACTAAATCACCCCAAACCATGTGGCAAAATGTATTATGGTCTGGTGAGATAATAATTCCATAATTCTGAAAGGTATGCTTAAAGCAAAAAGAAAATCTGTGGCGTGGCCTGATGTGGGCTGTGCACAGGAGATACCCTTACAGTCTGACGGATCTAGTATGTTATTGCAAGAAAGAGTGAGAAAATATTACCAAGTCAAGTTGTGCCACACTGATAGACGTTTAACTGAAAAAACTAATCAAAAGGTGCTTCAACAAAGTATTAGTTCAAGGGTGTGCAAACTCATGCAACTCGGTTATTGTTATAGTTTTTTTTTTCTTTTTCTCTTTTTCCCCTAAAAATGTTTCCGATTGTTTTTCACTTTGTTTGTATACTTTGCAATTTCACATTAAAGATGTGAAAAGTTCTGACATGATTTTATCTTAGTTTCTTTCTTTTACTTTACAAAAAAAACTGCCATTTTAACAGGGGCATGTAGACTTTCTAGTATAAATTCGAAGTTATGCAATAAAAAATATGAACAGTTCATCATCTGTGTAGAAATTTCGAAACATCATGGCTGGAGAATGGTTTCTGGCTCTGCGGGATAGAGTTTTTATCTCTGAGCAGCCGGAGAAGCCCTGCTGCTGGTAATAAAAAAAATAAAATAAAAAGGTTTTTAGCTCATAGTCTTATCTGCCTCGCATTAACATCCAGCCCATTTTCCTGCTGCTGATTATCTAACGGTTTAGTTCATTTATTGGGACACAAATTATTTTCAAATCTGACAGCAGTGGTCCAGTTGGCCAGTTTATGGATGTTTTAGGCTTTTTGTCAGTGCGTACAGGTTTAAACATCTTGGCTTGCGATGGTAGTGGAAGTTTTGCTCTTGTTTACAGACTTATGTATATCAATGGATCTTTTGGTCATGCCTCCTCAGAACTGATTAAGAGACGTGTCCTTTGAAGCTGGGAAATTTGGGCCATCGGTTAGGTGCTTTATACGCTGGCTCCCGGATCTTTGACTTATTGTATCCTCACACAGTTCTCCACGTCTAAGCTGACCCAGCTTAACTCCCCAAAAACACTCTTCACCCAGATCCTCCATCTCATTTCCCCCTCATTTATCCAGCTAAGAGATTTTAATAGGGATTAAAGGAATACTTCACTCAAAACTTATCCTAAATTAAAATGAAAGAAAGCCAATCATAACTATCCAGCATTATGGTAGAAATACCACCTTGTTGATTTTCGTTGACTTTTATGTGCCTTAACTGATGAAATTAATTAATGTCATGGCTTTTATTACATGTTTTTATATGTTTTTGAATATTTTAAACTGAAATTTGTGGGAACATGTTGTACTGTTGTATAGCATACAGTGGCTTTGACTAGATGAGTGAAGACGAGACTTTTGCCATATGTAAAGAGTAATAAGTGTAAATAAAACAAATGTAAAGAAAAAAGTAAGGGGTTTCAATTTCAAAAAACACAAATAAATATGCCAAAATAATATTTATGTATAGCAAGAACGTTTATTCAAGTATTTTTCATTCCTCATTAAACCAGACCGGAATGTGGTAATTTAAACTGTAGTCTGAAAATAATTGCTGCATATATACATACTATATAGTGTTCTACATATGGACCTTATACTTTTTCTATTGACATCTTGGCTTATTACAGCTTCCAGTGGAATGAGCATCCTCTTAAATATGCTCTTAAATATTCCGTTTACTATCATGTTAATTTTCTATCAAGGTTTTTCAAGCTATTTTGTGTTACTCAGTCCACATCAATTCTTTTTATAAATAATACTAATATAAAACTGCTGTATGTAATAGCTTGAGGTCATTGTTATAGACTAAAAGAAACGGATAAATAGCTAATA
Source organism: Ameiurus melas (assembly GCA_012411365.1). Taxonomy (NCBI): domain Eukaryota; kingdom Metazoa; phylum Chordata; class Actinopteri; order Siluriformes; family Ictaluridae; genus Ameiurus; species Ameiurus melas. The sequence goes on along the minus strand of CM022755.1, from coordinate 8,647,680 downwards.
ATGACTGCAAGTGAGTGCTTTTTTTAATTGTTTGTATTCTTGTTTTCTTTGTGGGAGATCAGGGGCTCTGTGAAGGCGAACAGGGGTGACAGTCTGCTTGGTCACGGCTTGGTGGTCTCGCCAGGAGCTGCCCCCTCCATACCCTCCCAACACACACAGACACACACATGGCCCAAAAATCCTAACAGACCTACAAACTGCAGGGACTCTCCACCTACTGACCAACCAAACCGCCACACAGATGGAACAACACACACACACACACACACACATAAAATTTGTGTGACCTCCAGTTTGGAGGTTACTGGCTTTTCACCAAAGGCCTCGATTGTCAGTTTCATTATGTATTTTCATCAAACTGAAATAGATTTTTTTTATAGGTCTCTCAATATTGCGCTCAGCAGTGCTACATTTTCACAAAAACAAGAGGAAGTAGAACATTTTCTGACATTAGAACAGAACATTTGGTGCTCTGTGTTGATGAATGCTCACAGTTAGCTAAAGAAGATGATAAATGTACTGTGTTTCCTAGCTGATGCCACATCCCACAAAATGCACACTTTTGATTTGGCCCACTTTGCGAGAACTAATGTGGCTCCCTTTTATTGTTTCAAATCTTTGCTCTAATGAAAAACAAACAACTCCCATTCGCAAATTGTAGCGTGACTTGCTGGGTCTTAAACAAACACAATTTGCTTCGTGAGGTGTCAGGGAGGAGTCGACTAAACTTTCACACCTCCTTTATTTACGCCTTTCCTTTTTATTTTTTTAGGAGACATGGCAGTTTCCTGCTTACAGAAAATATTCTAACGGTTCAGTGCATGCCTTCCACCATATATATATATATATATTTATTTTTTTTTGTCATCCTGCAGAGCATGCTCAATAATCCTATAAACCAAATCCTTTGCCAAAGATCAAACCATCAAGAATAAAATGTCATACATAAAGTTAACACTACAAAGTCTTGTCCTTAGCTTAGAGGATTGGATGTTGGACTCCTGAAGGTAATGATTTCAAATCCCAGCACTGCCAAGCTGCCACTACTGGGCCCTTATCTTCAATTGCTCAGTTATTTAAATGAGATGAATGTAAGTAGCCCTGGATAACAAATAACACCCATAGGTGGTTCTTCCCCAAACTGTTACAACAAAGTTGGAAGCATACATTTGTATAGAATGTCTTTGTTTGCTGCAGTTTTCCGTCACTGGATCTAAGAGGTCCAAACAAGCTCCATGAAGACATGGTGTGCCAAGGTTGGAGTGGAGAAACTCCAATGTCTTGCACAGAAGCCCTGGCCTCAACCCCACTGAACAACTTTGGGATTAACTGGAACACTGCACCTCAGACCCCCTCACCCAACATCAGTGCCTGACTTCTCTAATGCTCTTGTAGCTGAATGAGCACAAATCCCCACAGCCACGCTCCAAAATCTAGTGGAAAGCCTTCCCAGAAGAGGAACTAAGGTTGTTGTAACAGGGGGACTAAATCTGGAATGGGATGTCCATATGTATTAACAGGAGACAAAATAGAGGCGGTATGATGATGGTGTATCAGTGGTGTGGCCACTTGTGTGATGTCACAATAAATTACACTGGCACATTGGAGCTTTCTGTGTGAACTGGAAAAAGTGTGTGTGTGTGGGTGTGTGTATGTGCATGTGCCAGGCTTCATTATTGGGTTTAGCTCTTATTACCTCATCAAATGCGTGATGCCTTTAACACACTTAATTGATACGTATAAAAACCAATGAGTTACTGCATTGAATGCTTCTGAACTTACTGAACCTTTTCATTGGGGAGGGCGGGGGAGGGGTTTAATATTTAAGAGAATTTGTAATGGTGTGATAACATTACTGTACATTTTCCTCCGTGTTGTAAGACCTTTGTACAGGACAAAGAGCACAAGAAAAAATATTTATTTGCTAACCATTAAACACTATTCAAACCAATTGTAATCATTAGCATCATTTCAGTATACGGTAATAAGACTGATAGACTCATAAGACTATATAATCTGTTGTATGAATGCTTTATAGTACTTACAGTACTCTGGTTTAAGGACTATATAGAGTGAATTGCAGATGGAGTTTAGACAAACCAGAGGAAGAAATGTAACAAGCAGAGGCATTACTAGAGATTTATAGATATGGGGCTTTGCCTTTATTAGAGGGGGTCTAAGGGCATGGTCCCAGAGGAGAATTCTTTTTTTTTTTACATGGCCCCAGAATGTCTGTTTATAATGATTTTCGTTTTTTTTTTTTTTTTAATGTGGCTATCGGATTACACTGGCACAAAGTAGTAAATGCATAGTTTGTATGTAAATGCACAGACACAGGCACAGACCATCGATATTAAAATCGAACCACGCTCTCTTCTCTGCCGTTTGTAGAGGTCCTAAATAAGTTATTCAAATACATAGTGTAGTGCTTACAGATTTATTTGCCTTCGTCATTATTTCACCTTTTTTTCAAGGTCATAGTGAATCCATAACCTATGCCAGGAAATTGGGTGTGATGCAGGAAAACACCTTTTTCACAGAACCATTGTAAGGGAATCACACAAACACACACGCACTCATTCACACACTCGTTCATACCTACAAGCCACTTAGAGCCACTAATTCACTTACCAGCATGCTTTTGAGAGATGGGAGAAAACCAGAGAACCCAGAGTAATCCCACATGGACACCGAGAGAACAAGCACAATTCCGCAGAGACAGGATCAAACCGGGGACCGTAGAGATGTGATGTGGTAACGCTACCCACTGTGCCACTGTGTCTTTAATAACAGCCTAGGTGACAAGATTTCAAATGTATAGAGACTTCTAACAGCACAAATTTGAAAATGTCTGCATGAATGTGTTACTTATTCTCCAAAATAAAGACATTAAGAGTATTAAGGGAATCAAAAACCACTTCATCCAGATTCCTCAGGACAATCAGGCTATATATTATAAAATCTGTTAACTCAAGCCTTGTATGATTAATAGGCCTGTGTTATCAAATTTAGCTCCTTAAGCCATCTCAGTCTCCATCAGCTCCTTTCTTTATCTTTTCTGGCTTGTGTTTGAAACACATTATTTTACTTTATTATTATTATTATTATTATTATTATTATTATTATTATTAGTTTTACTGATGTTAACTTATTGTAAACAACAATCTATGGCTAGTCATATGATATGATAAGAGATATGAAGGCCTAAAGACCACCTCTTCACCAAGCACTTGAATTGAATTGCTTATCCAATATTATTTAAATAAATAAATAAATAATAATATTATTTAAAAAAAAACAACAACGAATTTGTTCAAAAGTATATACTGAAGGTACTGTTAGTCCCTGATCTAGTGAACTAGCATGAGGAAGTGCCAGAGACAATAATTTTGCCAGTTAGTATAAGAACATCTGCTAAATGCTGTAAATGTAAATGCAAAAAATATGTATGAATTAATCATATCAATGATTGCTATTTTTTTTCATTTGTTTTGCATGTTAGCACTTTCTTAAAACTCCTACTTAAGCTAATATAGTTGCCTCATGATTTAGCTGATGTTAGTGTTATAAAGCCTATCCTCTTTTTTCTTAGTTTATGTTTTTTTCATAACAATACATAAACTCAATAGCTATACTGAACATATACTTAACATAAATTCAGACACATGGCACATGGAAGTTGTAGTGCGTCTAATCCAAACTGCTTGTCAAATCCAAACTGCTTATCCTGCACAGGGTCATGGCGAGCCTGGAGCCTGGACAAGAGGCGGGGGACACCCTGGATGGGGTGTCAACATCTCGCAGGGCACAATCACACACACTCTATGGGCAATTTGGAAATGGCAATCAGCCTACAATGCATGTCTTTGGACTGTGGGAGGAAACCCTAGTACTACCCAGAGGAAACCCCCAAAACACCTCTGTGTACACCTGGCAGAGGTGGGAATCGAACCCCCATCCTTGAGACACAAGGCAAAAGTGCTAACCACTAAGCCCCCATGCCACCCAAAGATCCCCGATTATATTTAGAAATATTAAAATGTAATGAAAAGGACAAATACGGCTGAAAGTAATGCAGTGGCAAATACTTTTAAAATACTTTAAAATAGGTTTGATGTTTTGCTTAAATTAAAAGCCTTAAAAGTTAAAAGTGTTTTCGTATTTGTTTGTCACTGTGGGACAAAAACACAGGCTTCAGCTTTATAAACTGGGTTCCAAGTAGCTACAAACTGGACCAATCAGAATTCTCACTGTAGGGATTGTAAGTTGCGATTACTTCAGCCATTTTGTAGCTAGGTATTTTCACTCTATAAGTGAAGAGCTACTCACTGCAGAGCTCCAAAGCCCACTAAGAATGGCCTAGCGACACCTTGAAGTGTTTTACGGTCAGCACACAATGTTGCACAGAATCACTGTCTAGCCTAATCAGTCCACAGCTTGTGAGTCAACAAACTCTTCAAAGAATGATCTGCTATTAGTCCAACAAGTTTGGTGAGTAATGTTGATTCAGGTTGTTTCAACTGATGGCTTTTTTTGTGCTGTGTGTATCCACCTTTCTGTTAAACACACACACACACACACACACACACACACACACACACACACACACACACACAACTTAACACATCGATTCTCTCTGTTTTTACTTTACCTTAATGACAGATTTTTTTTTTTGAAGCTGTTCCCAGACTTAACATGCAGCTCTGTTTGGTAAGCAATGCATGATTGTGCATGAATACATAGTCGAGTTCTTTTCACTAGATCATCTGCTTAGATATCTGGAGGCAAATATGCATAAAAACGCTGGCTTAAAAGCTCTATTATTCTAATTTAAAATGGAATCAGGTTTTCAGACACGACCACTAAAGACGTCATGAGACATGTTCGATTGAATATGGCCACTGAAGTTTATGCACAGTGACGGCGGTGCGAGGAAGAACTGAAATGAGCAAAAGAAAGACTTTGCACGTTTGTTTAAGAAGGTAATAAGGCAAGCTGAGTGTGAAGCACAGCACGAGGCTACAGGGCCAAATCTGTCAGTGTAAATGTGGCAGGGTTTTTTTTCTCTCGGCAAGCGTGCATGTTGCAACGTGCCAGCTAACTCACACAGGCGCCTTTTGTTAGCAGCAGTGACGAGGCCAGGTTACCAGATATTATGAGGAGTAAGCACATGTGGAGAAATCCCTCATGAGCACGTAGCCTCTCTGGGTCAAATGAAGTGAGTTGTTACTGACATGACAGGATTCATCCAAACATCGTTTTTCACAATGTCTTTCAGTGCTTAAGCTGAAATATGAATAGCAAGAAATGGGTAAACAATTGCTTTCAATGCTCGAGTAGTAGTGAGTATAAAACTATTGCTCGAGGCATATTTCAATGTTTATATTTTGTATAATTTGTTCTCTCATTTTTTATTTACTGTTTATCTCCAGACAAACAGGCAGCATGGTAGTGTTGCTATCTAACAGCTTGTATGATCATGACTTTGAGTTGCCGTTTATGTGGAGTGTCTCATGTTCTTCCTATGTCTGTATGGGTTTCCTCTGGGTTCTCTGGTTTCCTCCAACCTCCCAAAAACATGCTGGGTGGTAGATTGGTGAAGCTAAATTGCCTCTGTGTCACCTGTGATGGACTGGTGCACTATCCAGGTTGCATTCCTGCCTCGTACAAGTTCTCCCAGGATCCAGTTCGACCCTGACCAGGATTAAGCAGTGACTGAAGATGAATGAATGAATCAAAGAACCAATGAATAATCTCCAGAGAGACAAACTGCCAAGCATGTTGAGTTCTTGTTGATTTTACTAAACAACAGTACTTTTCAGAAGAACCAGGATGCTGATTATAGCATGCAGAATTTATCCAGTTCTAAGCTATTATTGCACTCATGAAGGCCTGGTAATAAGCTGATGAGCTAAATGATGAGCTCATGTGTCACATCTGGGTTTTTCAGTTCATCTTTCTGGAACACCTTATCCTTGAGAACTAGAGTCTGAATTCATTCAGTCTCAGCTAACAAAGTTTATTAACAGAACATTCAGTAAAGTACTCTACAGGTTATAAAAATGTTAGGGTGTAATGTTACAAAACTTTGTGCAATTCCAGGCAAAATGTGTAATAAATAAACATATTTTTGTTACATTTTCGTCATAGGATAAGCTACTAATCCTTCCCATATTTTAAATACGATTAAGAATGCTGTTGACAAAAGAAGAACGTACTGAAATCATCCTCATGGCTGGATCAGGAAGCTGTCGCAAGGTTGCAATGGACTTTAAAAGGAAACATGGCAAGCACATCACACATGACACTGTTGCCAAACTTATTAACAAATTAAAAAAAAAAAAGTGTTGCGGACCAATGGAGAAGTGGACATCCATGAACATTTAACGAAGGCACAACTGACATGGTGCTAGAAAATATAGTCCCCTATGTATGGAGACTTTTGGGACACCCGGTAGTCTGGACCAAGGGAATCATCTGATACATCGATAAGGGTATATGATGATAGTCTTTAAAATATATCCATCCATCCATGTTGTATACTGCTTATCTTACAGGGTCAAGGGGAACCTGGAGCCTATCAAAGGGAGCATCGGGTACAAGGTGGGGTACACCCTGGATGGGGTGCCACTCCATCTCAGAGCATGATTTAATAAACAATCACACACCCATTCATACACTATGGATGCTTTGAACACTTTGGACATGCCAATCAGCCTACCACTACCATGCATGTCTTTGGACTGGGGGTGGAAATCAGAGTACCCAGAGGAAACCCACACAGCACAGACACACACACACACACACACAGAACAGCGACAGAAATCGAACCCCCAACCCTGGAGGTATGAGGAGAACGTGCCTCTTTAAAATGTATTCTTTACCAAAATTTCAATTGTTAATTGTATTAGAGTACATTACACAGACCATTGTGAGTGTATTTTAATGTATTGAGAACTATTCATAAACATCTAGAATTTCCCCTTTACAGAAACAAATAAACAATACTAGAGAAGAGAACCAAAAAAAAAAAGTCTATGTATATGTTCTGCAAGTGCTACAAATTGTTACTAGGAAATCCTTTAGCGTATAATTGAGTGCCTTTTTAAAATTTCTTTTATACATAACCCATAAAATTACTTTATTTATCCTGCCTTCCTGAGAGACAGCTAGTACATGTAATGAAATCCTATTTTTCATAACCTCCAGTAAATTAACTGCATGCACGTGGCTCCTCTCTGAGATGTGAACTGTGTGAGCAGCAAGGAGGATGAAGTGCAGAAACAGTCTAGGCCACCTTATGTCAAGGTCACTGGGCTCGGGTTGCACCTTCTCCCCCTCTTGAAGCTTTATAGTTTCAGTCACGGTCAAAACATTTAACCCCATTTCTTTCTGCTACAGAGAGAAAAACACACACTTGGTTTTCGGCTCCTCTGTCTTATTTAACTCAGACGTGATGGCAAACACAGACGCGTAAACGTTCTCTTTACAAGTGACACCTAAGCACTAAACAAAAGTGTGTGTGTGTGTGTGTGTGTGTGTGTGTGTGTGTGTGTGTGTGTGTGCGTGAATCAATACACTATTGTGGTATGTATATTCATGGCATGAGACTCCCTGTAGCCAATCATGGCATTTTTACAATAACATCATTGAAAAGCTTGCCTGTTTTCAATATCTTATTCATGACACACCACAGGACAACAGAATATGTTTGTAGGAGAATCGTACCTACTCAATTCTGCATATTTGACCTTAATAGATTCCCATTGGCTCATTTCCTCCCAAACCCAATGAGAACACTGTCAATTGTGCTGTTACAGACTCTCAGCTGCACTGCTTCATCACCAATTAATTAACCTCAAGTCCTAGAGACAGAAACCAGCCAACCAACCTGAGAATAGACATTTGTTTTTCTCTTAGGAGGCAAATAATAAAGAGGGATAGTAACAGAATATAAATATTTCACTATTGTACTGTAAGATTATTTTAAGGATTTCGTAAAAGAAAAAAAATCATTCTCTGCTATAACTAAGATAGGCTTGATATATTTATTAGAAAAGCAAAACAGCATGCAAATTTATCTGTAACACCATGCTTAAGTTGGAGTAAACATGACATAAGTCCTTTTGGCTATGCATGTGTAAGTACTTTATGGTTTAATGCATTAGGTGCTGAATATTATCACTGTAATTAAATCAAGTACATTCTGCAATATAATCAATATTTGTGGCCAGGCTTAAGCTGAATAACCACAAAGCAACAACCTTCTTTGCTGAAATATCTCATCCATTAGGGTCAAAGTCTCCCTGATTGATGTGAAACTGGGTGGCCCCACAATCCTGTCCACTCCTCTCATACAACATTTCTCAGATGTGATGTGATCCTCTGCTTATATAATAGACATTTTCCAGCCTCTCTCTCTCTCTCTCTCTCTCTCTCTCTCTCTCTCTCTCCAGCATGTCGCCCCATCCACCGCCGATTCTCCTCAGACATAAAAGCAGTGAAAATGTGTCTGTGGAGTGCTGATGGTCTCATGTGGGCCTGTGAATCCGATTAAATGGGTCTTGTGTATGAGGTGCTGAAGCCTGAATTGGGGAAGAATGTTTTGTGTTTCTAGATAGTCACAGGAATGATGTGGAGAGTTAGGTTTGTTGGAGGCATTAGTGATAAATTGCTGAAGATGTCGAAATAGAACCACGTAAAAGTGTCTTAGATGTTTATGCTGGGAATTCGCTTCGTAATACTTGTTTGGAAAAGACAGTTACAATAATAGGCATATCTATAAAAATAAATAAATAATGCAACTTACTTTCTTATTCTGTATGCCTTGGTATGCCAGGTCACAAGACTTAACACCTGTAAAATAGTCTTCTCTTCCAAAATCTGATTATGCAAAAGGATTCAGCTCAATTTAGTTGATAACCAACACTAAAACTTGAGCAGAAAGAGAAATATACAGTATAAAGAGCAAAAACTAGATGCACTGACAAAAACCTTTAGCCATAGGTAAAAGAAATGGTATTTTTGTCTTTGTTTAGAAATCTGCTTATAACAGAGTTTCTGGAAATGTTTAACTCAGTTTCCTGTGTGTTGTGATCAAATAGATCCACAGGTCTACTCTGTCAGCACTAATGTCTAACTGATTCAACACAGCACAATCAACACATCACTCCATTCTTACTCCAGCTATTAGCAGAACCACTGCTGATAGCAAAAAGATTGAATGTGTATACATATCATCTAAGTTTTCCCTGTATGTTATATATCTCAACCATAGATCATATTCATATATAGTCTATGGTCAGAACTTACAGTAATACAGTTTTGAGAATTCCTATTTGTGAAGCACAATCAGAAATCTCAAAGAAATGTGTTTTATGAAAAATCTTATTTATAGACTGACTTCCGTGCTGCTTGCATTCAGTCATACTTATAAATTCTTGGTCTGATTTTTATTATTATTATTTTTACTTCTTAAAATATTGCATAAGTTGCATATATCACTAATCCACCGCTGTTTACCAGTTTCCCAAAACACTGTGTCTTCTAAACATGTGAACAAGTGCGATTAAACGGGTCTTATCATTGGCTTAGGAGCACAAGCACAATAAGTTGGGAAACGAATCCCACATCAATTTTCCATGACAAGAAAATGCAACACTCTGTGTTCGCATCATGATAAATGGGAATCATTACTGACTCTTTTTCTTTTTTTTGTTTTGTTTACTTTCTCAAACGTTTCTGGAACTTCACATTTAGGGGCACAAGAGTCAAGTATTTGCTGTACTTCAGTATGGAAATGATACATAGCTGGCTAATTGGCTTTGATAAGTTATTATGAAATATTGTTTATGACAGATGGATCTCTCCATTATTAATAGTACACATATGATTTTCTGACAACTGAAAAAGCTGAAAGCTTTAAAGTGAAATCCAATTCATATATTCAGGAAATTTATATTAAAGAGCCCATAGACAGTTAAGAGATTGCGTAGATTAATCTGCTTTTTTAAAGCTTCCTTTATGAACTATGGAATAAAAACATATTGGATCATGTAGGAGTAATAATCAATTTGATCCAATGAAGTGAAATAAACAAAATGCCTTAAAAATTACTTCTGTAAATCCTTACACTTGCAAGACCTGCCAGTGGTTTCAGACTTATATTCATTCTAATTCATTTAATATTATAATCATTTTCACAACTACATATCATTTCCATTAGATTGAAATATTCCAGCTCCAAATGCTTGGATGCATGGATGATTGGATGATTAACATTAAACACATACAGCACAACTGATTATATGGTACAGTATATACATTTTGTAATATCAACATTACATGTCATCATTAAGATTCACTTTCAGCTTTCCCTTGGTTTATTTAATCACATTTGATTGCGTTCCAACTGCTGTGGTGAGAAACAGGATTAACCAAACAGAATCTTTGCTTTAGAAATGTTAAAAAGAAAAAAAAAATCTTCTAACTTCAGTGTGAGCAGAAATATATCAAGTGTACAGTTTTTTTTGATAATGAGGATTTTTTATTAGCACATTTATTTTAGTGGGGTGTAATATGGCAAGATGGTCGACTGTTGGCTTAACAGAGGATGCCATATCTTCCACCATCCACCTTTTACTGACTCACCTGGACAAAAAGGACAATTCTGTATGGATGCTGTTCATAGTCTTCTGTTCAGCATTCAACACAATCATCCCACAACAACTGATAAGAAAGTTGAGCCTGCTGGGTTTGACCACTCGCCTCTGCAACTGGATCCTGCACTTCCAAAAAAGTCTGAACACCAGCGCTCCCTAGGGCTGTGTGCTCAGTCCATTGCTGTATACCCTGCAAACTTGTGACTCATGTGCTGGATGTATACTTCAAATCCCATCATCAAGTTTTTCTGATGACTCCAAGGTTATGGGCCTCATCAGCATCAGCGTTGACTCAGCGTACAGCAGAATGGTGTAAAGACAACAATCTATCTCTTAATGTTGATTAGACTAAAGAGATGATTGCCAACTTGCAGTGCTCACCACTGAACATCAACTGGACAACTGTGAAGAGAATAAAAAAAAAACCTTGTGGTATGGGAATTCCACAGCCTCTGACCACAGGATCCTACAGTTGATTGTGTAAACAGCTGAAAAGATCATCGGATTCTCTCTACCCACCATCGACAACTCGTACAACGACCGCTGCATCCACAAAAAAAAGCCAGCAGTATTGCGGACAACCACTCATACACCTCTCATGGACTCTTCACATTACTGCTATCTGGCAGAAGGTACAGGAGCATCTGTGCTACCACTGGCAGACTCCGCAACAGTTTCTTCCCTGAACCAGTCAGATTAACAACCTGCTGTCTCATAACACTCACATGGGCTAGTTAAACACCTAACCCAGTATGACCCAAAAACATTGCACACGTGCACCTTACAAAGCTGCATCAAACACTTTACAGTTATAAAACTCATCTTGCTACCAATATTGCTGCTATAAATATTGCTGCTCAATTGTTTACAGTTCACAGCCCATACTTTTATTGTTCTGCATATATTGTTCTGTGTTTTTTTTCTTTTTTTGCCCTTCACTCGTCTCACACTGTTGTATATTTGCACATTATGTAGGCTTTTGTACGTTATTTATTGTACCATGGTCCTGGAGAAATTAGATTTCTTTCCAATGTATACAAGCTATGTAGAGGAATGACAATAAAAACTCACTTGAATTGACGTGACTTGAAATGGTTAAATATAACATGTCATCATTGGTCTGAGATCCACGCCAAATGCATGAACAGACCGCACTGCTCAATTTAATTGTACTGGTCATGTTTTGATTTGATTTAGTGTCTTTCCACATTCCCCTTTACGACGCTTCATTCGTTTCACTGCATTGTTCAGCTCTGCGCGTTGCTGGTAAGAGGAATTATATACCGATGGAACAGTAAGTAAGTAGGACTTAGTGTTGTGTTGTAATATTGTCCAAACAGTTTTGATGGTATCAGGAGCTAAATATCATGATCTTTATTTTCTAAAGGTCTAAAGTAGAGATTGTGGCCTCCATCACTGTACTTTCCTTTGGCACACAAAATTATTTAAAGCTCTTTTGATGATTTGGACTCAAACATTTAAGGACTATGGTTGCTTGACTGCATAACCTCCTACACACACACACACACACACACACACACCCTATACCTGTAGAGCCGGGATGGAGAGTGTTCTGAGAAGTACTTGAGGAAGGGGGTTGGGGTGTGTTCAAGGGCTGATGCTGGAAGGGCCAATGAGGGGAGGAACTAATATTACAAAAACAAATCATTCTCAGTTGACATTTATGGCTCATTTCAGTCACAATGACTCATTGGCATGAACCACCCATCTTTGGTCATGCCTCAAATAGCGCAAGGTTCCTGATGACTAGTGTTCTGAATACTTCATGTGGTATATGCAAGTATATTTCAACTCAGGTGTGTTGTCCTTTGTGGTAATGAGAAAAAACTTGGCCTTAACTGTAATGCCTTCTGGTTTGTAGTATTGTAGCATTCAGAGTTCGAGAAACACTAGCAGGTTATATATATATATATATATATATATATATATATATATATATATATATATATATATATATATATATATATATATATATATATATATATATATATATATATTAAAAATATTAATAATATTTAATAATTAATAATATATAATATTATTATATATAATAAATAATATATAATAAATTTAATAATTAATAATATATATATATATATATATATATATATATATATATATATATATATATATATTAAAATGTATATATATATATATATATATATATATATATATATATATATATATATATATATATATATATATATATATATATATATATAAATAACATTTTAATGCTACACACATTTCATATATTAGAGAAGATATATTTAGGTCATATGGGTAAATGTATTGATCATATATAAAATATAAAACTTGTATTCTGTTTAGGTTGTATATTGAATACATATTTTATTTCAATAAAAATAAACATGCCAATTTTTAATTTATATTTATATCAATATTTGAAAGCAATTGATAGATGTACAGTAAGGGAAAGAAGTATTTGATCCCCTGCTAATTTTGTACATTTACCCACTGACAAGGAAAAGATCAATTTATAATTTTAATGGTAGATTTATTTGAACAGTGAGAGACAGAATAACAACAAGAAAATCCAGAAAAACGCATGTCAAAAATGTTATAAATTGATTCGCATTTTAATGAGGGAAATAAGTATTTGACCCCCTCTCAATCAGAAAGATTTCTGGCTCCCAGGTGTCTTTTATACACTCTTAAAGGGAGTGCTCCTAATCTCAACTTGTTACCTGTATAAAAGACACCTGTCCACAGAAGCAATCAATCAATCAATCAGATTCCGAACTCTCCACCATGGCCAAGACCAAAGAGCTCTCCAAGGATGTCAGGGACAAGATTGTAGACCTACACAAGTCTGGATTGGGCTACAAGACCATTGCCAAGCAGCTTGATGAGAAGGTGACAACAGTTGGTGCGATTATTCGCAAATGGAAGAAACACAAAAGAACTGTCAATCTCCCTCGGTCTGGGGCTCCATGCAAGATCTCACCTCGTGGAGTTGCAGTGATCATGAGAACAGTGAGGAATCAGCCCAGAACTACACGGAAGGATCTTGCCAATGATTTCAAGGCAGCTGGGACCATAGTCACCAAGAAAACAATTAGTAACACACTACGCTGTGAACGACTGAAATCCTGCAGTGCTCGCAAGGTCCCCCTGCTCAAGAAAGAACATATACATGCCTGTCTGAAGTTTGCCAATGAACATCTGAATGATTCAGAGGACAACTGGGTGAAAGTGTTGTGGTCAGATGAGACCAAAATGGAGCTCTTTGGCATCAACTCAACAAGAATGTATGAAAGATTTTATGAACTTGAACAACTCTTAATTATCATTGTGGATCATCTGACCGAGATTGTTCCTGTATTTTCTATGCACAGTATATGTTTGTTTTTACTTGCATGACTAACATTCAGCTACAAAAATTGATTCATAACAGTATTTTAAAGATAATTGGATTAATTTGACTGATATATGGCTTAATAAATAAGTGAAGCTGTATTGGATTGATGCTTCATAATTGTATGGAATGCAAATGGCCCACTAGGTCTTCAGTTAAAGAGTGTTCAATTTCATGCTCCTGTAAGAAGTAGAGACCATAAATACAGTCTACAATAGGTAACATGACAGTGTCATGGTTGCACCGAATATGGCAAGGACTACGACTCCCACTGCACGTCAGACAATCACACCACTCATGTCACATGACTATTTGCACCTGATTCACATTTACTCACATTAATGAGCACTAGTATTTATGTCACGTCTTGTATAGCACTCATTGTCTACCTTTTTTTTGTCATTCTTGGTTGTTGATGTCTCCTTTTCATTACATCGCTACTCGTCATTTTGTTTCATTTTCTGTATGTTTCATGTGTTTTCACATATAATAATTGAAATCTGCTCTAACTTCGTTCCTAAACCCCCCCACCCCCACCCCACCATTCTGTGACAGACAGATAGGCACTTTATATAAGAATTTCACAATACTTCATCAGACAAAATAATAACTGCTATAAGATAATAATGAAATAAATTACATATATAACAATAATAATTGCAAACACAAATTCATAAACGTCACAAAACTCATGTCATCTCATGGGTACTGATTAAGCCTTAAATAACATCCAGTATCATCCATCCATCCATCCTTTCATCTATCCATTCATCCATCAATTTTCTATACCACTTATCCTACACAAAGTTGTGGGGTTTCTGAAGCCTTTCCCAGGGGACTCGGGGTACATGGAGGGGGAAACTATGGAAGGGGTGCCAACCCATCACATGGCACAATCACACACACACACACTCATGCACCCATACACACACTATGGACAATTTAGAGATAACTACAACACATGTCTTTGGGAGGAAACCGGAGTACCCAGAGGAAACCCCTGAAGAATCGGGAGAACATGCAATCTCCCAATACTTGAGTCCAGTATTCATCCAGTATTTGATTTACAACATATGTATGTAGTTCTTATAAATATCTTATGAAGGCCCAGTGTAGGTATCCTTCAATATTTTTTTTTTACCACTATGTCAACACAATACAGCATAAAAGCATCGTGACACACTGACTGGACTGAGTACAGAAAGGAGGCTGCTGAGGAGAGGCTGATTTATTATGATTACATATCATCCACTCTGCAGTTCTAACTATTTGATAGACTTACCTGTTCAGGTATCACAATATATAGATATATAGATGAATAGATAACAAAACACATTTCTGGTCTGTAAGAGATCTAACTCCTGGAACCATTGAGTGTGGCTGAAAATAGCACAGAAGCCTTCACTTCCTCCCAACATATAGCCCGTCCACTATCACGTTATGGTTCATATTAGAGCCTGAGGCACATGTTCTAAACACACACATACCAATTCACATTTGTTTCACATCCGACACAGGATGTGACTCATCCACTAAAGATGTTTTAATTATAACCTGGCAAAAATCCGTTACCAAACAAAAATCCCTCGAGAGATTTAGGAAGTCGGGAGGTTAGATGGATCTAAAATAGAGAATGTTATTAGCTGTGGATGATTGTTACAAAAGTCATGTTTTAACATACCAGTAGTCAAATCACTGTAGTGATTTCAAAATGCTTATACGAAAACATGACATGCACTATATGGGCAAAAGTATGTGGACACCTGACCATCGCACCCCAAAATGTTGCCACAAAATAGGAATGCTTTAGCTTTACAGTTTCACTTCAGTGGAGCTCAAAACGTTTGGCCATATAGTCTACACTTCTATAGAAATCAATCTTTAGCGATATAATGTTTCAGCTGTCTTATGTAGCTTTTCCAAAATGTGTTATGTTGTAAACTTGTGATAGGATTATGTCACATCATTATTGACAACAAAAGCATAACCAAAAACAAAGAAGAAGCACTACAATGCCTCCCGGTTAATGTCTCAGTATAGCTCCAGTTCCAGAGAAACTTTCCTGTTGTATGCTTAATAGTCTCAACCTCACAAAATATCTCATCTCTTTTGTACCCTTTTCTGGTCACATGCTTCAGAATATTGAAGAAAATCATTTGAACATGTTATTTAAAAATATTATTTTCATATTTCTATACATAACTGGCACACAGTAAAGCACAGTATTTCGCTTCATCAAAATTCATTCACCAGAATCATATTGCAACATTAGTACCATGATGTTAGAACACAACAGAAGGCGGGCGTGTGACATAGTTGGCAGCAAGTTTCAGCTTTAATGCCAAAGAGTCACATTCCTTGCCAAGGCGAGAGAGGTGTCCATATTTCAGCTAAACAAAATGGTATTATATTTCTACACAGAAATAAATCATTGCTTAGTAGCACAATGGTTTGCTTGTGCGTTTGGAATAAAAAAGAAGCTATATTTGGTAGGAAAGCTTCAGGTAGGTAAGTGGTAGAATCCAATATGACACCATACTAAATTCATATAAATACATATCTAACAAGGAAAGATGTTCCTTTTCCTTTCATATGAATTCAAACAAGTAACTGTGTGGATTTCATATGTGTCAAGTTGTAACAAAAGGTACAAATTCTAAATTCAACCCTAAAATTAACACTAAACTTCATAAATGCATAAGTTTGCATTTGTGAAACTATGGCAGTGTAACTGGATTAATAAGTGTCCTATTATTATCTTCTATATAAACTCATTTTAAAAGAATCATGAAAAATCCACATACTAGAAACTCTATTTTCCTACTGTCTTTTTTCCAAAGTGGTATAAACAGCTACATATAATACATGATCGGATCCAGTTAGCGCCATCGCAACCACTAATGTCACCACTAAAACACTACTGGAAAATACCACTTCTCATAAAAGGGCCAATCCACCATTGGGATTATACATTTCACCACAGTTTCCTCAGTTTGGTCTGCCACACATTTACAGTATGTCCTTTAATACCCAATAAGGAAAACCTTTCTCGAGCATTATGAACTATCTACATGCTGTGACTTCCTGAATTTGGTTACATAAATATTTTGGAAGGTAGTTGAAATGGCACAATTCTTGTTTTTGTCACTAACCTCTAAAGCAAACAGGCCTGTCTTGATTGGCATTTCAGGAGGCATTTTTTTTAAACAGTATAACTGACTGAACAAATGGCGCCAGTAAATAAAAATTCCTGTCAGCAAGCGGAAGACAAATGGTGTTTTGGTCTTGGGCATCTCTCAGTCAGTTAAATGGGATATATAACACCCTGCCAACAGATTAGTTCTAGATTAGTCGCAAGTAACTAACAATTTTATATATATATTTTTATATATATATATATATATATATATATATATATATATAAAAATTTATTCCAGAGGATAACGGTTAATGTTAATGCTTTCCCCACTGGAAAATTAAAGAAATCAGTTTGTTCTTCCAGGGCCAGCTGATTAATTTAACAATGTATATCATGAAATGTAAATGTATATCATACAATATACTGCACTCTAAATATTTATCTTGTGATTTTACAGTAACTTACTGGCAGCATCCTTACTGTAATGTTTGTTTATAGTGATGCCAAGATGTAATTTGTATTTTAAATAAACTGTAAAGCTATATTTTTCAGTATTATATATTTTAAACAGTATGTCACTTTAAAAAAATATTACCAAATAAGTTGTCAATGCCAAAATCATAACCATAAAAGGTGTTTGATTATGCACATAAGAACTTGCTAAAAGTTCTCCCCGTGCTGCGGGGGTTTCCTCCGTGTACTCCGGTTTCCTCCCCCAGTCCAAAGACATGCATGGTAGGTTGATTGGTAGGTTGGTAAATTGTCCATAGTGTATGAATGGGTGTGTGAGTGTGTATGTGATTGTGCCCTGCGATGGACTGGCACCCTGTCCAGGGTGTACCCCACCTTGTGCCCGATGCTTCCTGGGATAGGCTCCAGGTTCCCCGCGACCCTGAAGAAGGAATAAGCAGTTGAAGATGGATGGATGGATGAATAAATAATAAGAAAATAAACAACAGTGACAGAATCGGTGATTATTTATTTATCTAAAATCATGCTAACTAGGAATTTCCCATTTGGTTTTAATTTGCACTGTATATAGAAGTTACAGCTGTAAAATTTTACAGCACTTTACCGGCAGCAGGTAATTTTTTTTTCCCCTCCAATGCAATATTTGTGATAAAACATAAACAACAACAACTTTAGGTTAATTCAGTGCTGGAGGTGGGTGAATCAATGCTAGGTAATTAAGCTAGTTGTGGTGGCTCGGTGGTTAAGGTTTTGACTGGCAGTTCAGAAGGTGATGTGTTCAAATCCCTGCACCTCCAAATTGCCACGTTTTGGTCCTTGAGTAAGACCCTTAACCTTCAGATCAAGTGTATCCTGCATAAAGTGTAAGCCGCTTAAAAAAATCATTAGTCATGAGCAGATGTACTGGATTATGTGTTCTTTTATACTATGGAAAATATTGCAGGACTTTACTGTAAATATAATTGTTTATTGTACATTTTAAAGTATTTTACTGGCAACCCTGATGCCAATTTCTGTAAATGTTACAGTGTGTGCTTACCCTACTTCACCAAAGATAAGACTCTTTTGTTTCATAAGGTTTCACTGTAAAGATAATGATACTGTATGTATATTGTGTTATTGCAAAAAAAAGTCACAACACAGTTATAGAACATATGCAGTTACATACCACAATACAGTATAATCATAAGAATATAAAAGTCAGTACTGTACATAGTTTACCTGAATATTAAGAATACTACAGAATCAAATTGTGAAACACAATTGGAGAACACAACACTTCTAATTAAAATCAACAATATCTTGAGGTAATAAATCAGTCCAAATATAAACCTTCCAATGCAGGTTGGTGATTTGTAGGAAATCTGTTAATCCAAATAAAATAAAATCACTTTAGTGGCCTCCCATTTATATATATATATATATATATATATATATATATATATATATATATATATATATATATATATAATATATAAATGGGAGGCCACTAAAGTAATTTATATTTATATATATATATATATATATATATATATATATATATATATATATATAAATGGAGGCCACTAAAGTGATTTTATTTATATATATATATATATATATATATATATATATATATATATATATATATATATATATATATATATATATATATATATATATATATATATATATATATTTATTTTGGGTCAGAACTGCAGGCAGGCCATGCTACACACAACTTACACAACCATAACGCTTGTAATCCGGGCAAATTTGGTTTGGCGTTGTCCTGCTCTGGATGTCAGAATATGTTGCTCCAAAATGTGTACATATCTTTCTGCATTAGTGGTGCCTTCACAGATGTGCAAGTTACCCATGCCATGGGCACTGACACACCTACATACCATGACAGACCCTGGCTTCTGGACCTGACGCTGATAACAGCTTGGATAGTCATTTTCCTCTTTGGCCCAGAGAACACGACGGCTGTTTTGTCCAAAAACTATTTGAAATCTTGACTCGTCAGACCACAAAACACAATTCCACTGTGCTACTGTCCATCTCAGATGAGACCGAGCCTAGAGAAGTAGGCGGCCCTTCTGGACAGTGTTGATGTAGGGCTTGAGATTTTCATGCAGGCTGTGCTGACCACCAAAAACATGCATTGAATAAACGAATTGTGCAATATTGCAGGAAGATACATGATCAATTGATTTGCTTTAATATTGAATTTCACCAAACATGATGATCAATATGGATACATTTCTACTTTTAATATAGATACATTATGTTACTGCATTTTATTGAAATTTTAAGGGAGGCCAGTCTTCCAGTGTAGTCTTCTAGCAATCGCTTCTGGTAATCACATACTGAAAACTAAACTCACAGTACACACTAACTTAGCTCAAATTTAAGAAGATAAATATCACTCTAATCAAAACCTCAAATGTTTAAAACGTGATAAAATGCTGCCCATTTGTGTAGGATAAAACTCCAAAACTCCAACTTTACTGAAATCTCATAAAAATATTTTACAAGTTACTTGAGAGGTGCAGAGAGAAACCCAGGCTTTTCTTAAGCTAAAGAAAAGGGAAAAGAATGAGCAAAGACAACAATAGTTCTTTGACAGAGATGTGACCTGTCTCTTTTCTCCTCTCTGCGTGTCTTTATGGCCCCCCTGCAGGGCTTCCGTCGTGTCCAAGGCTGAGAAGACTAGCATGAGAGCAGCGTAAATCAGGTTTGGACAGGCGATGGGGACAATCCTAAAAAAGACCCATCTATTCCGTATTGCACTCCCCTAAACCTGTAGCTCCCCTCTATTCAAGCCTCCTGTTCTCCAATTCCAACCCAAGCTGTCACCTTTTCTAGGGAGCCTCAGATGGCCTTACTGAGCAAGTAAGGGTGAGAAAATAGAAGGGAAAAGGAAAAAACGGGTGAAAGCGGGTGAGAAAGAAAGACAGAGAAAACACAGATAGACAGCTCCATTGACACAGCACTCTTGCGTTTTCTTTAACAGCCTTATTAGCTGGCCTGTTCAGAGTGAAAGAGGACGTTTCTTTTCTTAGAGGAAAAAGAGGCGAGCAGCCAGTCTTTCTTAGAGGGGAGAACTGGAGAAAAAGCAGAGGTGAAAGCATATTAGTAGGGGGTGGGAGTGTGTGTGTGTGTGTGGGGGGGGGTCAAAGAGGGGTTTTGGAAAAGCTTTAACCAATGGAAGAGACATCATGGAGAAGGAAGAAGTAAGTTGGGGTGAAAGTGGAGCATGGTAGGAGGCCTGTCTGTCTCTCTGATGTTTGTAAGTCCTCAAAGGAAAATCCTCGTGAAAACTAGAACTGCGCAATACGGACACTCCATTGCAATCATGCTGCTCCATATTGTGGCTTATTTTATACCAAAACCATTTTGTTTGTTGCATCATTTGTGTAACAAATTCCAACTCATTCCAAGTTTCATTTCATGACATTGGTGAGGATGCTCACAGAGCACAACGACAATGACTGGTGTTATAAAGGTCAATGCTGTGCTGTTGTATCTGTGTATCCCTGTGTACTATATAGTCACTTTTTAATAGAAAGGCTAGCTGTCATTGGTTACAGTGTTTGGTGTATGTCCAAAATTGTCTATGTTCATTAACAAAAAGGTCCACAGTCAGATAAGAATAACGAAATAACAATCAAATAAGAAAATTATCATCTACACTAAGAGAAAAAGGGTACTAAATGTAGATATACTGTGTATATATTGTGTTCAGGTAAAAGATATATACTTAGCAAAAAAAGAAACATCCTCTCATATTCAACTGCTTTTATTTCCAGCTAATTTCTTAAGATTCAAAAACATTCAATAACTGAAACATGAACTGAACAAGTTTCAGAAATTTGATGAACAGAAATGGAATAATGAGGCCCTGAAGGGGGAGGGGGTGTGTGTGTCAATATTAAAAGTAACAGTCAGTATCTCGTGTCCTCCAGCTGCTTTAAGTACTACAGTGCATCTCATCCTCATGGACTGCACCAGATTTGTCAGTTCTTGCTGTGAGATGTTACTCCACTCTTCCACCAAGGCATCTGCAAGTTCTTGATCACGTCTGGAGGGACACATGGTTACATGTAATTTTCCACCACAAGGACGATCAGCTGTCCTTCCTGTCTCTCTGTAGCACTGTCTTAGGCGTCTTACATTGCGGACATTGCAGTTTATTGCTCTGGTCACATCTGCAGTCCTCATGCCTCCTTGCAGCAGGCCTATGGCATGTTCACACAGGTGAGCAGGAACCCTAATCAGTAGAAATGTCTCTTTAGTGTCCTAAGTTATAGTAACCATGACCTTAATTGCCTACCGCCTGTAAACTGTTCGTGTCTTAAGGACTGTTCCACAGGTGCATGTGCAATAATTGTTTATGGCTCATTGAACAAGCATAAAAAACAGCGTTTAAACCCTTTCCAATAAATACCTGTAAAGTTTATTTGGATTTTAGAAAATTATCTTTAAAATGTTCAAACGGTACAAAAGATAAGGGTACCACCACAGCAACCAGTATAGTTTAATACTTTTTCTCAGAGAGTGTAGGTCTAATGGTATTTATACTGCGTTCAAGGTGAAGTTGCAACTTGTAATTCTCCACCACATACAACTGGTTAACACCCCCTCAACTTGCAATTTCAACTTATCAACTAGAGGTAGTTTACCGAGTGACTTCAAATCAACATGGCCACTCACACTGTGAGCAGTGTAAAGTCCCCCTTCTCTACTTTAAAATATGTTTAAAGCAGTATTGGCTTTAGATCAGGTAATATACAGACAGAGAACTTGGTTAAATCCAGTGGTGTATTCGGGGCCATACACGTGTATACACCTTTACAGCTTACTTTTCCCCAGGGCTGTGTGCGTATAACGACTTCTAAGGATCTGCCGTTACCGCCGTCATAGACTGAAGACATTAATAAAATTAATAAATGCGCCTAAAGTTGGCTTGAAGTGTACACTCATTCACTCTCTCTCTTGCATTGCTTTAATTACGATTCATTTATGATATTGCGGTGCATGGTGATTTATTTATATATCTATTGCAACGTTTAGTACTGACTTTCCAAAAATCATTACATGACAGGTGATGAAATGAAACGATTTAAAAAAAAAAAGCATTTCCATTTTGTAGTCCTTCTATTGGAAAGCTCACAAGATGGAATCCTCTTATGCCCATTTTAGCAAAGAGTTTTTCTCTGTATCCCCCTTACTGCTGTTTTGTAATGGCCTTCATTCATATCCACTACATTTCAATTAAGGTATTTTTCACCACATTTCTTTTATGGGCTTATCTTTATCCATAGCTGAAAACAAGTAATCAGTACTTAAATATTCACACGGAGTTACTATGTGGCAAAGAATTATTACTAACGTTAGATGGTGAGGTTTTGCTAACACTACTTGCTATTGTCCACTTGTGAGCTTGTTGTATTGCAATTTTAGTCCAAAATGTTGCATGAATGTCTGACGTTCACTATAAGAGAACAACACCAATATCCACGCAGGCTTGTAACTGTAAAAGTGCAGTTAAAGTATTAGCTTTTTATGAGATTTATGTTTCTCACAGAGCAAACAAAACACATGCTTTCGTGGAGGTGTCCATGTTTTTTTATTTTTCCATTTCACACATTGAACATGCTGAGGTATGAAATGATGTCATTACAGCTTTATAAATTAACACTTACCATGCAGCATGAACCCAGCTACTGGGGAAGTAGGCAACATGCACTGATTAAATCTAAAACCCTTAAAGGAAAACTCTACCCAGAAACACTTTAAACATGTTTATATTGCAGTAGGTGTGAAGCACTTTGATTGACATCGGCCACTAAAAGTGGGTAATTGAACGGCACTGAGGGTAACAGGAAATCATTAAGCACAGTAAAAACCAACTAATACATTTATTAGGTTTTGCCAAACATTATTGGGCATTATTTATTTTGTGCCACTCCAAGCCTTTTCATTTATGTTTCAACTCGCTATTTAAAACGAAACTTGTAAATCTATATTTGTCGTATATTTTTGCATTGGTGTTCTTGACTTCTCTTGTTCCACTGACTCAGAGTCACTCAGTGTTGTTGAGGAACTACTGGAACAAGATGGATGGAGAAATGTGTCCATTTTTATTGCTTAACTCCTATGCTAATGCAATTGTATCATTATATTACATTTCTTCATTTAAAAGTGTCTAGTTAGAATGTGACTCAAGATACTCATAGCCATATTCCTAATATTAATTTGTACAATAAATGCATGAGGATGGGATGTTGGCTTAGTGGTTAGCACGTTTGTCTTGCACCTCCAGAGCTGGGGGTTTGAATCCCACTTCTGCCCTGAGTGAGTGAAGTTTGCATGTTGTCCCTGTGCTTCAGGGGTTTACTCCAGGTACTCAGGTTTCCTCCCCAGTCCAAAGACATGCACCGTAGGCTGATTGGCATTTCCAAGTGGTTTGAATGTGTCGGATTATGCCCTGCAATGGGTCGGCACTCCATCCAGGGTGTCCCCTACCTTGTACCCCAAGTTCCCTGATCACTGTGATCCTGTGTGGGATACGCAGTAAAGAAAATGGACGGATGAATAAATGAATAAAACACAAGAGGAGATTACCTAAACTGGAAAACCCTGCTTCATTATGAAAACAAATCATTTAATTTCAATATATAATTTATAGAAGTTATAAATATATAGTCATTTGTGGTGGATTTTTTTTTCGTTCTTTCTGGAACGCAACCTTTTATTAAGCTAAAACTCCACTATAAAGAAAAAAACAAAAAAACAAACAAACAAAACAACCACCAAAAAAAACAACCCTTGATCACTTTGTAGAGAGTGTAGCTGTCCTTGTGTGAAGCTCAAACCCAGTACGCAAATTAGCAGGAATCATTGGACGCGTCATACATGCCACCACTAGGCGGCGGTGTTCTTGTGAGAGTAAATCTCAGGAGGTATGGTGGTGGGACAAGAAGGAGGAGAAGAGGAGGAGGAGGAGGCCTCTGCTTCACTCTCTCCACTAAACTCCAGTCTAACACTACATCACTGGTGCGTCGCTGATGTAGGAGCGCACTACTGAGGGGTGCTGGACTTTCTGAGATTTTTCATTGGCGCATGGAGTCCAAAAGCTCCAGTCAGGAAACGTGTCAGGTTTCAGGGAGCGGGTGGGGGAGTGACATTTCTTCAGGGGGAGAGTGAGAGAGAGAGAGAAGAGAGAGAGAGAGAGAGAGCGTAAGAAGAAGGAGGAAAAAAAAAGCCCTAAGCCTGACAAAAGCGTATGAGAAGACGATCAAGGTCCTCGGAGACTGAGAAGAGCTTTGGCGTTCAGTGACTAGACTGAGCTGTGTGTGTGCGTGTGTGTGTGCGTGCGTGTGTGTATGTGTGTGAGTGTGTAGTGCGTGTTTACTGTGCGCGTGTGTGTAGGAGGACGTCGAGAGCACACGTTTTAAAGTACTTCTTGTGTGATATTGAGGAGCGCAGATTTCATCTGAGAACTCCAGGAGGATCTGAATTTGTGCAGGGACGTGAAGGACTGAAGAGGGGGAAAACAATCCAGGACGCATCATTCTGTGTTTTTGTCTGGTTGTTTCCCAAAACTGTTTGGACGGATAAATAATAATAAAAGAAGAAGAAGAAGAAGAAGGAGGTGAAATAAAACTCCTGCGGAATTTTTTTTTGCGACGCTCCCATCTGGCAATGCTGTTCTCTGTAAAGGATCAGTGATTTTTGCTGGCCGACTTGTGGGATTTGGAATAGTGAACTTTTGAGTGGTGAAGTTGTGTGTGGGGGGAAAAAGAAGTAAAGAAGTCGCTTGTTTCACTCGTTCATGCGGATTAAGAAGCACAGCGCTCTGGGCCGCAGGAGGAAGTCTCGGGTTTGTGATGTTTTATGTTGATGCATGAAAAAAAAAATACTTGTACTACAATGTACAAAACATTGCACGAGAAGAGATTTGAAAGTGCTCAGGATCAATGACTCTAAATGTTTGCAACTGTTGACACGCTGTGTGTGCGCGCGCGCGCGCGTGTGTGTGTGTGCGGGTAGTTTAGGAGACGCGGTCCGGCCTGGTGTTAAACTAGTGCTTAGTTTAACGTAGGGACTTATTTCAGCATGCAAAAGAACACAAATGTTTACTTATTTATTTATTTTTGAGGGGAGAAGTCTAATTTGGAACATGTCGGAGCGTCTGCTAAAAAAAAGGCAACAAAAACCCAAAAATGTTCACGACAATTAGGAATTAGATAAATGTCTAACATTTTAATTAGCGGGTATATTTACAAACAACAACAAGAACAAAAATACCACCACTACTAGACTATTAGATTGATTTGGTTGTAAAACCTAACCTGCTTTTTTTATTATTATTTTTTTAGACCGAGAAGTGATTTTTGATTAAGTGTTTGCGTTTAAGGTTGACTTTTAAACTCTTAACTTGTGATCCACAGTGAAGTAAATAAATAAACAGTGAGCCGGTTATAGTCGCCTACGTGAAGCGTACACATGAAGGGCTTGCTCTGACTGAATGCATGCTCTGCATTGTGTAGGGGCAGACTCGTCCATCTCCGAGCACATTCACTGGGATTTCATTGTGAAAATGCAAAGTGATTAGAATGTGAAAGGAGCGCAGATGATTAGCCTTTAGATTAGTTTAGCTTGCCTGTATTGTATGCAAAAATAAAAATACAAATTAATTAAGAGGTTGCTTTTAGTCTAACATGCTGGTGATAACTGCGTTAAGGCGAGGGATTTTTTTTTAATTGAGTGCATATATATTTGCAAAAGAGCGCGCGACTGACGTGTTATTCTAATACAGTTAAGGAGAGAGAGAGAGAGAGAGAGAGAGAGAGAGAGAGAGAGAGAGAGAGATTAGTATTACATTGCTTTAAAAAAAAGAGAGAGAATGCATTTTTGCTTAAATTTGAAGGCATTCATCAAGTTGGTTGTAGCCTATGGAAATCTGGGACTGTGTAAACTAAACGTGTGAGGAGATGTTTCCCTGCTGCTTCTCCCTGACCCCCTGGTTCCAGATGATATCACACTCTTTAGTGTTTTGGAGTTATTCGCAACGTTTGCCCTGATTGTGCAGTAAACGATGAAAGTAAACAGCTAATCAATGGCGCGCAGCTGGACTCGTGCACGCGCTTGGGAACCGCAGCTGGACGGTCTCGAGAGAGCCGCGCGCGTCCCCGCGAATCTCACTTAAAACCCTCACAGGCGATTTCTGAAAGTTTGAACCACCTGGGAATTATTGTGTCAAAAATAGTGTCCCACCATCGATACTGAACTACTTTTGTGTTGTTGTTGTTGTTGTTGTTGTTGTTATTGTTGTTTTACACGGCAGAACAGAATAGCCGTGAGAAGTGTTTAGTGTGGTATTGTAGCCGTCGTTTCAGAACAGCGACGTCACCGAAACCATTTAACGCTCGCGCAGCGTGTCACATAACATACTCGAGCTAAACTGGAAGCTGGCGTTAAATATAGTATACAATTCTGAATAATCCTACAGTGTATTAATAGTGTAATAACTGTGGAAGTTTAATATACAAAGTCTCCAAAGAAACAGGACTTTTCGGACTAAAAACAAAAAAGTCGGGGTTTGACGTCCCACCCCCTCAGAAGCACAGCTGATGAAGAGAACCCCCCCCCCCTTTCTATAGAAATGTCACTTTCATAAAGTGTACCCCCCCCCCTGAAAGCTTCAATCTATTATATTATGTATGTTCTCTATGAGGCAAATAAAATCAAATATAAGACAGGAGTTGGTTTACATTGAGTACACATATTACCTATATTAGCCGAGTAGCTATGTGAGATGAGTTGTGCCTGATACAGATTACTTCAGGTAACCTATTTATCTTATGTATGAACTTCTTTTTATGCCCCTATAGAAATCAGTCAGAAAAGTAGGGTAGTTTTGGAAAAGAAACACAACAAACAAACAAACAAACAAACAAACAAAACACATCCTACCAGTCTATTTAAGGTGTGTGGCTGTGAAACAATAGGGAGATTAGTGCTCTATAGTATCAGTACTTTGGTATGTGTGTGTGGTACAGCTTGTTCGACAGCATTTGGTGCACACACACACATACACACACACACCTCCAATTGTTGCTGACATGTTTTCCACGATGAACTACTAAACTGTAAATAAATTGTAAATGTTACAACTTGGTAACAAAATTCTCATGTCCTTCGAAAAGCATACAGCAAGATGAAATACCATGAATCCAGGATCAGGGGCGATAACCACTATGAGTTTCTGTAGAAAAACTGCAGCAATCACATCTCTGACTCTGCCTCTTGTTCTGCTTTGCTGCAGGTGATTGGATCCTTCCAGTGAATTTCAGTTCATGAGCTGCCGTCTGCAGTTCATGGTCGGGTGGAGGCCCTCAGATGGGATCAGTGTCCAGGGGGAGGTGGAGGAAAGGGGGATGGGGAGGTGTGTCCGCCACTGATGCCATGCCCACCTGGCCATGGCTCATGGTTGTGCTTCTGCTGGCGAGCCTGGCATCGACTGTCCGGGCTCGACCACCCATTGTGCCTAGCGAAGAAGAGGAGGCCACAATTGCTGACGGTGAGTGGCGCTGGATGTCTGAAAGGACGACTTGAAAAGTTTCACTAACTTCACCTATGGGTTTATGATATGACAAAGCAGAGAAGAGAGAATACACACGGGGTTTGTATCTCATTTTCAAAACCATCTCTTTTCTCACATCAAGCTAGTTTAATTGTATTTTAAGTGCTGGGAAAGGAAAGAATGATGTGGAAGGAAATATCACTTGTGAGAACGGCTCATTTGTGGACTAGGACTGATTTTTCGCCGCATAAGTTTTCCGTCTCAGTGTGTTTCTTGTTTTGTTGTTCTGGGTCTGCTAGTAGGGATCTGAGATGGTTTGCTAAAATGTTATAGTTTGAGGTTTAAAAGTTCTTAATCTTTTGTTGCATGTGTTCAAATGAGCAACTTCTGATGTGCAGCTCGGGAGAGCAGTGTGACTTTTGAGTTTTGATGCCATTCCTTTTTCTAGATTTGATTGTCTGGCTTTTCAATTGGCCAAATACCTATGACTTGTTTTCAGAACAGTTTCGTGGGCTTTATTTTTTCGAGGCTCCTCTTCTGATGTGTTTGTCTTTTCTTCTCGTATGTTCTCTCCCTCCATCGATCAAAATTTTTATGATGTTCTGAGCCGTGGACCACACACATACCTGCTAGCTGGCATGCTAGCAGCTCATAGTTTGTTTGAGAGGAAAATAAACCATGCTCGCACTCAGAAGGGAGTGACATTGAAACAAGAAACATTTGTCTTTCCTTCCTTAAAACGAGATGTGGTTAGTCTTGGACTGAAGTCTAAAAGCTTCTAAAGTATCCCACTTTTAGGTCCCATTGATGGCTTTTGATAGCATGCAAAAAAGCACAAATCTGACTTTTAGATTTGTTTTTGTCTGGCTTTGATTGCACTGCATGTGTGGAGTTGGTAACAAGAATTGCTGTCAGAGTTCATTCTTACCAGCACATCTTTCCCAGCAGGTGATTATAGGTGTGATTATAGCTGTTGTGCTGGTTAAGTCAATTCCCAGAGCTTTAATCACAATGTTAATTATAAGGAGGTCTGACAAAGTCATTTTAAGAAGCCCCCCTCCTCTCAAACCAATCTACATGCTCTTTGCCCTTAGTGCTGTAAAATGTCAGTCGTCTTAAGCTAATGGGTCGTCCTGCTTGAGATATTCTATACATATGAAAGGCAACTTAACTTTTAGTAAATTCTGCTCACTTTGTTAAAGCCATTTTATAGCAAAGCCACTAATTTAAAGACTGAACTTACTAATCAGATTTGCACTTCTTTCCCCTCTCATTTCGTGGGAGATTGTGGTGGGTCATATGATGGAAGATTAAGTGGCCAGGATAAAGTGTCATGTGCTGTGGAGGTTTTTCCTGATATGTTGAGCCATAGACATACAGAGACGCCACATTGGCTGCTGGATGGTAGGTCAATGTCCTCTCCATTTTGGTTCAACAGTAATTAGTCTCAGCTTATATTATAGTTTATATTATAAACTAAATTGCAGATAATCAAGATTCTCGTCTATACTGCTCTTTTTCTTCAAACCGACTTTTATGACAAGCTCCTTGTTTCGGTTGAGCGACTGACATATTGTGAATCTTACTCTAGTTAGTTGGCTAGTTAACTTTTCTCAAAGTCTGAAGGTTTCCCAAAGAGAAACAGTTGAGGAGGCAGTGGGAAGTAGCTGTAAGAAGGGAAGGTGTTTCCGCAAGTGAGTCCCCTGTGTTGTGCAGTGAGCACTTCAAGCCAGAGGACTTTGACAGGACAGGTCAGACTGTCAGGATAGAGATGGAGATAAACCATCTGTTCACAGTTTCCCCACTCAGCTCCAAACAGTATTGATAGGCTATAATGATTTAATAACTTGTCATCAAATCGTGACTCGTTGTTATTATTATTATTATTATTATTATTATTATTATTATTATTATTATAATAATCACATAGATGTTTTACCACTGTAAAAATTGTAAATTTTTGTACAATGGTAGAGAATTATTAGTACTTAAAGATGCACAATTTTTTTTAGGTATTTAAAAATGAATGAACTTTATGAATAGAATTCTGATCTGGAGCATAAGAAAAGCTAAAAGATGAGGTTGAAGGCAGAAAAATCCATTTCCACATTGAAAAAATCTTTATGCACATTTCATGTACATTAAATGATATTACATGAGGAACATCTCAGCATTTATTAACCAAGAAAAATAAGCCAAATCTATGCCTCTACGCTTGTCAAAAGTGTGAGTTTTCATATTTCCTTATGACAAGGAATAATTTTCCAAGTCTAACTATCGAGATTTTAAGTAACTGGAGACAGAACTATTTTTTGTACTCCACGTAGATCATAAACAATTATAGGACAGTCTTGCCCGCATCAATTATGGCAGATGCGTTGACCTATCGCAGCAATGGGCCAAAGCGACCAATGCGGCGTTTATCTATGTCTATGGGTTGAGCATACAGCTCTCCTTCAACATGCACTCCAATAATCCTCAATTATTTTGGTCACTGGTAGGTATAAAATATACATTGCCATTCAATTTAAAAGATTATGTGCAGTGTGAATGTTCAGAAGTGAAAAGAAATGTGCAGTGTTGTAATTGCATGAAAATGTAAATGACAACAACATTGCATGGTGGCTGTGAGTCTCAGGTGAGTAGTTAAGTATGGTATAAGCAAAGCACAGCCACACACACACACACACACACACACACACACACACAACAAAGACAAACTTTTAGATTAGTAATAGGTCTCGGGAAAATCGTGCCCACCCTGTGCTCACCCATGTTCTCTTGCGCTTCAGTTGGAGATAATGTATTGGCCATGACTTCTTTGCATTTTCCACCGAGGGTGTCATCTGAGCGTGCCCCGGATTTACTTAAGTTGTGCGTTAGATTGCCTGCTGCACTCAAGCTGTTTCACCTCTTTGCATTGCTTTTTTTTCTTACTGTCAATTTTTCCTATTCCTTTTTTTTTGCCATTAAGATTTATGATGAATAATCCGAGTCATGTGTTAGTCGTTGGGAAGCAGGACAAGAAGAGCCCAGTGTGGAAGTGTCGGAATATGAGAATAGCTAAAATGCACACATCTAACAAGGTCTGGAGTACATCAAGTTCAAAGTTTCTCCCCTTCTCGTCTCAGTGTCCTGGTTCTTCTGATTGCACACACTAGTGCCAAACCAGAGCTGGAACGTTTTGGTTTAAATCATCGTTTGGATTTGGTGATAAATTTATTATAAGTGCAGTGACCAGAGTTGTTTTTGTTGTTGTTTTTCAGTTACAGTGCCTGTATGTCATATTGTCTCAGACAGAACAAGACAAAATCAGCCATGCTTTCATTTGGTTTAAACCCTGGGTTGGAAATCCTACCTACCGCCGATCTCCTTCCACCCATCACACCCCTCCCCCTCATCGCCACTGCATGGTCTTTCCTCCCCTTCAAGGAACCTGAATGTTCCCGCTAAATTCTAGAAAGCTCAAAACCTGTAACATCAGTGCACGCAGTGAGGGTGTGCATAGAGATGAGGCACACGTGGTAATGAGATACGCTGATTACTGTTCCTGCTTCAACAGGAGAATCTAGAGCATAAATTCAGATCATTATAACCCATTATTTTTAAAATGTCAGCACAATAAATATTGTTCATACTTTATTACCAGTTTATAATGTTTTTGCTATAACCTGTAGCTGGCTGGTTTAGACCCGGATTCTTGTTTCCAGAATGGTTTATAAGCCTGTATGAACCATCTGACAGAGTTTGCTTCTTTGCTTTGCAAGCTTTTGGTCTTTGAGTGTGTTAGACAAAATTAGATTACAATCATCGAGTTGAGAATACTGTACGAGTTTAGGGTTTGAAGAGAAGAAGAAAGGGATGAAAGGGATGACAACTGGAGGTTCTGTTGCAGGAACTGGTGCCGTGTTAATCCCAAATGCCACTTGATTATTACACTAGGCTCCTGCTATAAAAGTATCGGCTCACGCCCCATTATTATGTGTACCATGTTGAATGTGAGGACACACTCTCCCACTAAACAAATGAAATTGCTGGACAGCTGCCATTTAAGTGCTGTGGATGGATGTTAATTGCCAGTGTTATTTTATGGTGTTGTCTGATGGTGTGTCGATCCTCAGTTTGAATTTGCAATTAGAGACTTAACCATGCTGTGGACCTCTGTGTGTGTGACACCTGGCTCCAATAAATGTGTTGCTCATGTTTGCTGGGCACAACCAGCAGATGTTGTGGAGGCTGTGACCAGAAGTTGTAGGCGTTACTAAAGTGCAGCATGGAGAGTTTTTTTTTTTTTTATAAATGTGGAAGAAGCAATTCTTCAATGCTATAGCACCTGATGCGATTATATGATTGAAATGTATGCACGACATTCGTCTGGCTACATTTGGTGGGAAAATTGGGCAATGAGAGGGATCCGAGGAGGCCTCCGATTATCGTCTGGAAGATGGTTGCCGTGGACGCCCCGAGAGATTTGTGCCCTTTGGCTGTGCACGCATTGTCATGACGATAAAGCCGGCAAAAATTAGAATTTGAAAAGGCATTGGAGATTAGAATAGAGAAGTTGGAGGGGGGAGAGAAAAGGTAGAGTCTTACAATCTCAGTGGCCTATTGGGAAAAGAAAGGGTGAGAAAATGAGGAAGGAGGAGATGGAAAACAGGAACTGGAGGTTAGGAGGGGGTAACCGCTCTCGTAGATCGAAGGTTTACGATTTTGTTATCAGTGATGTGGGAATGAATTTCAGAAATACGGCATGAGGTGCTATCAGAAGCTGATTACATCACGCCTCAAATGTGTCGTATCGGTTCAACTCTCAATCCAAGTGAAGGAGGTTGGTGTGAGAATTGGATGAAAAACCTTGTGATGATTTGGAGAAAACTTAAATTATGTGCTGCTACAGAGGTGCAAATCAGAAAAAGCGAGCAGCCATTACACCTGTTGGACTGATCTGTAGTGACTGCTGTTATATATGCTCTCTTGAATCTTGCTTCCCTGGAGGCTGTGGGATTTTTGCATAGGTCAGTTGTTTTTGGCATCAAGCTAGAGTCTGTTTTAAGGTATTGACAATTCCTTGTGTTTTCCCATGAAGAACCAGAAAATCAGAGGATGGTAGGGGGTCCAGGCTGGGTGCGGGTCAGAGTCACGGGGTCACGAGGACAGGGGTGAGAGGTGAGGGAAGGATAAGAGGAGGTGTTGACGGCATAGAACAGATGCATTGGGTTGAAAGCAGGAAGGAGACATGAAGAGTTCTGCATTTTTTGCCGACACTGTAATTGGCGGCCGAATTGAAGAGGCCCAGTGCCTGATTTTTTTATAATACAAAAAAATATTTTGACCATTTCGGAGAGCTTGTCTAATCTGTAATGCTTTTCTGACTGTTTTCTGCCTTTCCCTTTAAGTTGCATGTGACTATAAATGCTCAGGCATCTCTCGCCCACAGCTCATACCTCTCTTTGACTTATTAGACAGTCAGCAGCATTCAAGTGACGTCTTATTGTTTTCAGTAAGATGCTCATCTGCGATTTCCAGCCATCTAGGTATTCGATTGGTCTGGTAGTATGTCGACATGACAGGCTTGTGGAAGAGGTTTCACCTCTTACTTAACAGACTTCATGCCTAAATGTCTTCAAGCTTATGCCACAAAGTGTGGCATACTACTACTAGACTATTGTGCGCCAGGATAATGAGTCTCAGGTTGGAACAGACGACGTGTATGTGCACCTCACTCTTTTTCTGATTAGCCTTTGATCGCACAATAGTAGGAAGCACACAGCGCATAACAGTTAACTAACCGCTTGCCGAACACAGGCCTCCGGAAACATAAGGCGGTGAATACTGTTCCCATCAATCTACTGCCACATGACCATGCAGTTTAAACAGCAAGTTAAAAAAGGACTTAATTATTTCCGGAATGAAGGAAAGTAAGGAAAAGGGGGGAGGAGGGAAAAAAAAAACAATAAAGCAACTGTACCTGTGTGGGGTAATATGCCTGGAAGGTTTAGCTCATCACACACACTCCTGGGCCCCCTTCAGTCCCATGTGTGAAGTGATCTGGCCTTCCCCTTTCTGAGAAGGCAGTTACAGCTCACATAATAGCGCAGGAATGTACTGCAGGAGAGGCGTGCAGCAAAGCCAGGGAGTGCCATTGCACCTTTAATTATTGCCTCCTCTCATCAGCTAAAAAGGCAAGTTCCACCGTGCTTTTTCTCCAGGACTGCTGCCTTTATCATTGCTGTACCTCATCAAGAAATACATTTAGTTTTTGATAATTCAAACAACACAACTGATGCATGTGTCCGATGCATGCTTTAAGTATCTTCCTGTGTTCATTGAATCCAAAGCACATATCTTTGCACATATCTTTTACATTTCTCTCCAAACGATACTTGTAAATGTTCAACACTTGGGAGATGAGTGCAGTATTGGAGTTTAATACTCAATTCCTTCAGCCTAGCTAGAATTGTACATGAGTGAAGGTGTGTAGCAAAGTGAATAGTGCCAAAATAGGAACCCGGTAGCGTGTTTGTCTCTTTCCGGCAGTTATCCTATATATAACTTGCCTTTTGCGCTTTCATTTTCCTTTTGACTTTTGCTTGCGTCTGTTAATTGGGAAAATGGCAATTCTGTGTTGCTTGGATGTTGCATTGTTTAATGCTTCATTAACAATTGTGATGGATAGCAGAAGCGTTATAAGCGGTTATTATGTTTTATGTTTGTCTTATGCAGCCTTGAAATGAATAACAGATGGTGGAGGAGAATCTGATTTCCTGTAGTTCCGTGGGTTTTGGGATAGACTCTACAAGCATAAATTGCACATAATTGGTCAAATGAATAAGCGGTATTGTGGACTTAATTTGGGGCCCAAGTATAATTGTCAGGGGTGGAAAAGAAAACCAAGGACATTTGTAAGTGTAGTGGAATAATTATGGAAGGATTTTTCTGTGCACAAATCATTCATGCAAGTGCACTGCTTATAGGCTCAATCTTTCTCTTTATATATGACTGCGTGCTTAAACAAACTCCTTTCTGGATGTAGATAAATACTTCAGTTAAATTAATTTAGTCAGTATATATATATATATATCAGTCATTAAGTTAGAAGAGGCTGCACAATTGAAGTCTTATGAATTATGAAGTCTAAAGTATATGTACACTGAATAGCTCTGTCTAGAAAGCATAGGTAGCAAGCTCGAATACTCTGCTCAGAAGCTTTACTTTGGAATGCCATGATCATCTTCAGGCAAAACCTTCAGGCAAAATATAGGCCTATATATATATACACAGGCACACACGCACACACACACACACACACACACAATGTTTTAGGCACATGTAAGAAATGCTGTAATTCAAAGATGCCTTAAAAATAATTAAATTGTATGTTTCTACCTTAAAATAAAATACTGTAAAGGGCAGTAAGCAGTAGTAATTGAAACAAAGTTAATATTTGGTGTGACAAAGAAAAAAATAGTAGTCGCCGGTACAATTTGTGCAGTTTTATAAGGATGTGAGCTGTAACTTTTATTGAGCATCTTGCAGAACCAGACACGTTTTTTCTGAAGACTTTGACTGTCATATTTGCTTCTTATTTTTGCAGCAAAATCCAGCAGCCTTCATTGTGTTTTTTGTCTGAAAAGTCATATAGATGAAACATATTCATTACATAAGGATGAAATTCTTTAGCAGAACAAAAGTTAGTACTTTTGAGAAACTCGTGTATTTGGTGAATTGGTTATTCAAAGATTAGTTCGTTGCAGCCTCAGTCCTGTACTTGGGTAACAGATCCCATTTACTGGTGCCTTGATGGGTTTGCTTTTTTGCTTCTGTCTTTCACACAAGTCATTTCAGAGCCTTTGCTGGGTCATTATGGTGTTCTCTTTTTTCAACTCATGCTTTCGCTTGTTTTCTCTCTTCTCTCACTCGGACTTTCCTTTTTCCTATGCACCCTGTCTCACTGCATTCTTTTCTCTTGCTCGTCCCTTCCCTACCCTTGCTCTGCAGAGCCTCCCATCAATTCCGAGAGCTCAAAGGCCACCATGTGCTCGGTGCACCCAGGAGACATTGTGAAGCTGAACTGCCCGCTGCCTGAGGCAGCTGCCATCGTGTGGACCAAAGACGGCACGTCGCTTATTCCGGACAACCGTACGCTCATTGAGCGTGAGCAGCTGCACATCCGCCATGCTGCACCGACTGACTCGGGCCTGTACGCATGCCAGGCCACTGGCGCTAAGGCCACTGATGCAGTTTGCTTCATTGTTAATGTCACAGGTGAGACGCCACGACTGAAAGAGAACTCAAACCGCCCACCGACGAGCCCGATTCGGGAAATATTGTTTAAAAATGGCGGCATGATTTTTGTAGGCTTCAGCTGAGCGTGTGCGTTTATCTTTCGGCTGGTCCAAACCCCCATTTAGTGTCAAGATTTTGTCGCCAAAATCTTCAAACTTGCAAAACGTGCTTTGTTTGAAAGGCTGGGTTTAGTCACATTGTTGTTTTCGGAGTTTGACGTCGTTGTGTTGGATGTTGTCGGGGCTGACATGTTGTAGTAAAACGGTGGAGTGGTTTGTTTAAAATGGGGAATGCTAGCATTACTGTTTGTTGTCTTTAGCTATGCTGTTGAAACAATTTCTGGGCTTTCCTCTATAGATGAAACATTAAATGTGTAATATAAATAGCTTTCCAGCACCTTTTTGAAATTCAAGAAGCTTTTGCAGTAGTTGGTTAGTAGTAACAATCATGTTAATGCTTACATTCCCAAATTGTTCCTTGATTTGTTATGCAGCTGAAGTAGTATTGCATGAATGTAGAGCTGTAAAGACCGAGTAAAAGCAGGAAGGTTACAGTTTTGCCGGTGCTCTTGCAGATACCATCTCATCCGGTGACGATCAGGACGACGCTGAGCGATCGGATGATGTCGGGGCAGACACCGAACAGATGCGTGAGTATCTGAAAATCCGCGTGGGGCATTCACTCAGCACTGGTGTTTAGAATATCATTTGAAAAGGTTTTAGTGTTGTGACTGAAAGATTGTGAGGAAAGTTCAAATCCCAGAAGTGCCATAAGCAGGGCCTCTAACCCTCAGCTGCTCTCGGAGTGCTGCACAGTGTCTTATCTCAGCATCATTCCGTGTTGGGATATTACAGAAAAACTGTTACACTCCAGTGGATAATCAAAATTAACATGTTTGTGCGCAATAAAAACTTATTATTATACAGTATTTTTATCTTTTTTCCGGCCCACTCTATATTCAGAACAGCTCTCTGGTTATTTTCCATGCGGTAGTTTGTGTTGTCTTTGTCACAAATTCATCATTTTTCCAGCGTGGTGGGTCTGTTGATAGAAGACCATTTCAGCGGGGTTGCTTGTCAAGCAATTGTCACCAAGCTTTTTAGACCTGTAGTAGAGCTCTGTGCAATGTCAATGCAGACACATTCCTGGAATTGCTCTGGTGTTCTTTTCTTCTTTCTTTTACTCTTTTTCTCTCAGGTAGCCTGGCTGAGAGGCACCCGTCAGCCAGACTGGTCCATTATGGAAACCACCTGTCTGGTTTATGTTATTTACCTGAAGAGAGACGTGCTTTGAATCAGGCTCAGCTAAAAGAGTGCATATAGGAAGTAATGAGCCGGTGTGGTCTGCTTTGACATTTATCATGTATGGGATAGAAAGCAGGTGAAGAAAAAAAACCTATTAAATCTATTAGAATTGTGTGGAAATGCTGAACTGTGTAAATGTTGGGCTAAAAAACAAAGAGCGGATATTAGTCGAGGCTGGGACAGAAACTAACATTTTATTCAGAACAGTCGGTTTTAAAAACGAAGCAGAATCTGTTATGACACTTCATGTAGATTTGGCGTCTTTCACCAATTTCAAATTGTCTGTTAAAAAGGGGGGTGGTGTAGAAAGAGAGAAGGAATGAAGCCATAAGCTTTTTAACTAGCAAGCTCTGATTTGGATCAGGACCAGTACTTGTCTGTGCGTACTGTGTTGTTCTGGCCTTTGGCGGATGATGGAGGTGGTGGTGGTGGTGGTGGTGGTAGGGGGTTATTGCATGAGGACGGGGGGAAGTTTGGCTGTGTTTAACAGTGTGCTTCAGGCAGTTTTAGGCTCAATGGTTTGGAACTGTGCCTAGCTGGACCACTAAGAACTCTTTCTTTAAAGAGCAACAGCACATTAGCATATCTTCTTCGTCTTTCAACAACATGCTTCGTTTTGTGTTTGGCCACTTTGGATATATTGGACTAGACAACCTTGGGCAAAAACTTTTTTGCAGACTTTTCCGGTTTCTCTTCTTACTAAAAGGGAGTAGTGGTGCTGAGATCTGTGAGGTCTCCTAGACGGTTTTAAGAAGCTGTTTGTCTTTGTTGACATTTTAAATCTTTTGGCTGGCAGGCTGGTAATCATCTTACTGCTTGGGTGCTCTCATAATACTATGCAATAGCAAATAATAATAATAATAATAATAATAATAATAATAATAAGAAGAAGAAGAAGAAGAAGAAGAAGAAGAATACAATAGCACAGTATGCTGTCATTTGGAAAAGCTATCAGTAGGATATTGGTAACTTTTATTGATTTGTTCATATGTCAGCTATTTGTAACTTGTTAAAAAAAAAAAAGAAGTGAAGTACAAGCCACAGTGCTGGTGTAGTGGGTGGGTGTAGAAGCTTTCTCTGGGGTTTGGGAGGGCAGCTGCATTAAAATGTGGCATGTCCGGACAGGGGCCATGGGAACGCATCTCTGCCACCCTTCTTGCCTAAGGGTCATCCTGTTCAACCTGTTCATCTTTGACCACTGAGCAGTGTGAGCCAAACCATGGCCACAAGGTCTCAAGGAACATGCTAACAGAAAGATACCAGGTGTCCTGTTGGTCTAGCAGGTCAGGGAGGTCAAAGGGTTAGAGGAAAATAGAGAGAGAGAAAGAAAAGGAGAATCCTGCAGGGTTCATGAGACCCAGAGGAAGGAAGTAAAAATGTGATTGCATGTGGAGAGGAGGAAGATCACTCTATCACCGGAGAGAGTGAGAGTGAAGGGAAACCAATTGGCATGCCTTCACGCTATAAGGAAGACCTCTGTTTACATGTTTGGTATCAAGTTATGCTGGAACTTTCCGGTTCACACACACCAGAAATCTACCCAAAGTCATCCATATATGGAGAAATGTAGTAATTAGGACCACTCCATATGAGGCAAGATTGCTGCAGTGTAATAGTGCAATTATTTGTGTGTTAAGCTTAATGGTTTGAGAAACATCTCACCGCTCTGAATTTCCCTATTGCTTTTTATGTTATTTTGAGAGGAAAACTATTCGTGTGCTCTTGAGAGAATGTGAGTCCACAGGAGGGAAAGAAAGGTGTCTAAAGTGAATCCAGAATTTTGTGAGGAATATGTTAAGTTTATTCCAGTGTTTGGTTTCAAGTGCTGACGGGGTCCCTGAAAGGAATGTGGACATTGAATTTCATCAAAACCACATGTCCTTCCAAAATGTTCCTTGTTATTCCCAAGTAACAATCTCATGATCCACCATTTTCCTGCAGTAGATTTTTTTTGTTGCCACGCTCAGAACTACAGGAATTTCTAGAAATGCTACATTCCTAGAAAACGTTCAGGCCAAGCAAAGGAAATTGAACTGGATGGTCCTATTCTTCTTGGCAAGCCACTCTTTTCTTACACCTCCTCTGGGTATTTTTTCTTTTCATTTTCTGAATATCGTGTTCTAGAGAGAAAGCAAATATGGTTTTATTTAAGCTGCTTGGTGTGAATTGCACTGTGATGTTGGTTACAATGAGCCTTGTTGTTAAGCTGAGCCCGGTGTGTGAATAACAGTTTGGATTTGCCATCTTGTCCCCCTTGACTTTGGCCTCTGCTCTCCGGTGCTTCTGCTGAGCTTGTGGGAACAAACCAAATGAAGCTCAGTGTGTTTATGTGTCTTTCATTGGATCAGAGATCATTTTTAAAATCACATTTCATACTGAATTATCTTAATGTTCTTTAATGAATACTTCAAACGTGTACTCAAAAGTTAGTTGAAAGTATGAAAATGATGATTGTACTGAAATAAGCTGGATGTAGGGCTCTTAAGGCTGCCACTGTACTGTGTTTTATGAAATAAATTATATTAGCATGTAGCATCAGCTACAAACATTGGCCATAATTGTGTTATTTTCTGAACATGGATATTGGAAGTATATTTTCAATCTAATATAATGTTTAAATTGCACAGTAGTTATATACACCTACTTTGTAATACATTCTGGAAGAGCTGAAAACATAAAGGCATTTGGTGTTACAATGAATGTCTACATAAATGCATAATTTTCTTAATGAGTTCTCAGGGAGCAATGCTAGCAAGTGATTGTA
This sequence comes from Ameiurus melas, assembly GCA_012411365.1. NCBI lineage: Eukaryota > Metazoa > Chordata > Actinopteri > Siluriformes > Ictaluridae > Ameiurus > Ameiurus melas. Next base: position 8,607,079 of record CM022755.1, on the reverse strand, counting down.
ACATAATTTTTTTTGCCTTTAGGGGTACCACGCTGGACCTCGCCAGAAAAGATGGAGAAAAAGCTCCACGCTGTGCCAGCAGCCAACACAGTGAAGTTCCGATGTGCAGCGGTGGGAAACCCAATCCCGTCGCTACACTGGCTCAAAAACGGCAGACCGTTCCGGCCAGAAGACCGCATGGGTGGCTATAGGGTAATACTAATACTTACAGTATATCAATGCTACAACTATTATCTCCAACAACAGCAACAGCATTAACGTCAATACTAATATTAGTAAAGAATAGTTTAATTTCTGTCACAATTACAAAGCCCAAGCATGCTTCACTTCACAAACATAATTAAAAACATTGGAGAAAGAGACAAGGTGAAATAATTGTTGATAAGAAATCAGTGTTGAAATGCTAGTAAGGCAGGTAGTTTCCATTTAATTAAAGTTCTGACTAAACATCACTCTGAATGTACCCAAGGTGAGGTCACTGGAATTAACAAACAGTCAAAAGCACTGTTCTGGTGTCTGGCCCCGACTCGACCCTTTGGTTAATGTTTAATAAATTCAACTGGAACTTTCTGTTGGCCAGTGTGCCTCAACTAGGGCTCATTTGTGCTTGTTAAACTAATTTGCAGAGATTTTGCTCTGAAATCACCACAGCTTTAAAGCGTTAGATACAAAACACCACCCTGCACTAAACAGCTTAATATCAGAGAATAGATTTTGTAACGTACAAGCATTCTACATATGAATTGTTATTTTCAGAATGCGTTGTGGTCAATTCAAATCGTGTTAAAAATTGTTAATGCATCATACTAAAACTTCACATCACTGTGCAATCAAAGAAAGCTTAAATATGTCTTAGACGTATTTGTCTTTGAAATACCTGACGTTTGTAGTCATGGAAAACCCAAATAGCATGAGATGGTGTTGTTGGTTTTTTAACAAGACTTTGATGTTCCTTTAGCTAAACCACACAAACAGCTCTGTTTTGATTGGGCACAGAGCAAGGGTTGGGATTTTTATCTGCATTTTAAGAAACAAATCCTGTGTTGAAAGTGGGGAGAAAATTGTCTTTTTACTATCGAAAATATTCTTTTCCTCAATGCGCAGTCCTTGAAAGGAGAGGATAGATTACCAAAGATTATGGTACTGAATGTGAGCGCAGGAATGATCGAACGGGATGCAGGTTGGATTTAGAGCGTGGTCTACAGTCACGAGAGTTGCATTCCTAAGGTGGGGGTTCACGCTCTGAGCTGTCTGTCAGCATGCCGCTATTGCTTTTCCCATGATGCTCTTGGCTGGAAAGCTCACCTCACTGGAAGACTTGGAGAGAAGTCTTGCCCTCTCACCCCCAACCCCATTAATTTGCCTCCTCCTGCAGTGTCATTAATACTGTTAGGAACTTTTAATCTTCATGGAATACTAGTTGAAACATACAGTAGTGTAGGTTTGTTCTATAAAACAAACACATGTTTTAAAAGCCTTTATGACTGATACTGGTACTGGGAGAATGGAGTTAGTACTGAATAAATACTGATTGCATACCACTAGAATACTGAGATAGTATATAGTGCAAGTGAAGTGAATACTAAGTGAGTACTGAATAAGTACTAACTGGATACTGGGAGAGAATGAAAATAATATTGAATTACTGAGCAAGTGTGCAATTAGTATAATATGAGCACTTAAGGAGTATGAAATTAGCATTGGTTGTGAGTAAAGATTAGACAATAATGAGTACCAAGTACTGATTTTTTTACTTCTTACGCAGGTCCGACACCAGCACTGGACTTTGATCATGGAGAGTGTGGTTCCTTCTGATAAAGGCAACTACACCTGCGTGGTGGAGAACAAATATGGCTCGATCAACCACACCTACACCCTGGATGTAGTTGGTGAGTATGTGTGTGTGTATGTGTGTTCCTCTTTCTGAGGTTTATTATACAGGTGCGCATGGCTTGAGTGTGTGTGTGTGTGTGTGTGTGTGTGTGTCAGTGCGGGTCAGGCAGGTGCAGGTGGACTGCATCTCAGAGGAGAGAATGTTGTTAGATTGATGCCAATTGCTAAAAAAGGAGGTTGAAAAATGAATACTGAGACATGGGCAGGTGTAGCAGTGAATGTGTGTGTGTGTGTGTGTGTGAGAGAGAGAGAGTGTGCGTGAGTGTGTGATTTTGAAAGGGCCAATTGTTGGCTGTAAGATAAAACAATTCCTTAACCCTGAAAGACATAAAAATTTATAATGAAATATTTGTGACGTGTTTGTGATTCTGGTGCAGGTTTGTTGGTTGGTGTACTGTACTTTTCGTTATTGCTCTGATAAGTGAGCAGTTGTCTGTTGTGCTAACATCACAGCGAGACGTTGCTAGCGCAGTCACAATGTTTAATAGGAGTCGAACACTCTCAGACATATGGGATAATGTTCAGGTTTCACTGATAGCTTCTAAAACAAAGGAGCAAGAGCTTCTTCACTCTCTCACAATTTTCCAGTAATGAAGGTCATATGAATGAGAAATCCACTGTAGAAATAGTTGAGGTAGCAAACATTGGACTCAATGTTCCAAAAGGCCACATATATACTCAATAGGTAGTTCAAAGGCATTGCGGCTAATGTAGGAAACTGGTGACCTATATGAAAATAGTTGATGAAAGAGGTATAAAACTAAAAAATAACATCAACACAGAGTTTCATGACAAAATAAAAAAAAATAAAAATGCTGATAATAAAGCTTTATATGCTTGTTGATCAGGGTGGATTTATTCTTTAAGATACACGTTGTGGTGGGGACCTAAATCATCTTCATATTTACAAAGACTTCATTTACTTGTACATGTTTACAATATGTGCAATGTACATGAACATGAAAAAATAAACATTTCAAGCGTTTTCCACTTTTGTCAAAAGATTTAAATGGGTCATTTTGACCCAGACAAAACTGAAGAGTTAAACAAGCTCGCTGAAGAATTTCGAGCATGTTTGAGGCCTAGCCTGTATTTTTCCAAGACCTCCATGTGTTTTTATAGAGCAGTATCCATACTAGTACTGTACACTGGCAGTCTAAAACTGAGACAAATAAATCGTCCCTATTCAGGGCCTAGAACTTGGAGACGTATATACAGCCTTGCAAATGGCATTGCCGCTGTTTTACTGGCCGACTGTGTAGCTTGTCCTTCTGACATCTCGAGAGGATGAGGGACGGTAGAGGGAATGCAGTACACATTTTATTCTGTGAGTGACTGACCGGGGGAGTCTATGGAAGAGACAGAAAGAGGTCAGAAAGTGGCCCACTGTTAATTCCCCAGTGTTCAGTTAAATTTAAAGTGCTTGCTTTAATTTAAATCCACTTATAAGTACAGGAGGAGTTGGTTAGACTCTGATAAAATTGAACTGTGTATCAATAATAAAAGAAGATAGACAGAAAGAAATAGACACAGAAAGAGAGTGTGTTTGGTGGAATTTGAGTCGTAGCTAGTGATGTAAGAGCCTGAACTGGCTGAAACATCAAAGCCAGACTGAGTCCAAAGTACTGGAGCTTCTCAAAGGTAACCAAAGCAGCCTAATTATATCTGTTTATAGTGGCTTTCTGCCAGAGCACAAGCTCACTGCATCATCCTCTATAAGCAATCCCACCAACAGTATGTGTAGTCCCTCTCTATACATAAAGGTCTAAAAGCCTGACCTCACTAAAGTTAACTGTTTCCCTAGATTCAGTTATGGAATTATTCTCAGACATTATTATATGCTAGAATATGTAAAATGCTTATTAAAGCAGGAGTTTGTATGAATGTACATATGTTAACTTTTGAGTTTTGGGGCTTCCGAATGAAGCAACAGAAAAGCTTTCATCTTCGGGTGGTCCATCCATCCATCCATCCATCCATCCATCTTCTACCGCTTACTCCTTCTTCGGGTGGTCATGAGTTCGAGACAATGCCACAGCCATCTTTGGCCAGGAGTCCAAGAGAGAAAACTTGGCCATGCTATCTAGGTGGGAGGGATGGAATACTTTTCCCCCTGTCAACAGAGCAAAACTAACCACCCATGGGTGTTTGTGAGGTCAGGTATGCGGAAGAATTGTGCTTTCTTCTGAGTAGCTGGCTTCATGTGTTTCGGAGCAACCATGTGCTTCACCTTCCTTGTTTGGTAGCTGTTGTGTGCTTTAGCTAATGGGTGAGAATTAATGAATTACCAAAATGGTAAAATTTCAAACAGTGGTCACCAACCCTGCTCCTACCTTCCTGGGCATAATCGTGCCCAGCTGACCATCTAATCATAGCCTTAAGAAGTTCTTGATCAACTAAAACAGGTGTGTTTGGTTAGAGATGAAACCTGCAGGAAGGTAGATCTTCAGGAACAGGGTTGGTGATCACTGATTCAAAATAGGTGGCATCTCAGTCATTATAATGAATAAATTTTTTTGTATTCAATTCAATTCAATTCAATTCAATTTTATTTGTATAGCGCTTTTTACAATAGTCATTGTCTCAAAGCAGCTTTACAGAAATAAAAAACAGGTATAAACAGTCAGAAACATCTAAAGAGAGACAAACAGGAACAGATAAACAGAGACAAACAGGTAGAAAACAAATGGAATTTATCCAATTTATTATTTATTTATTCATTTGTATAAATAATGAAATACAGTGTTTTCGGTAGTGCGCTTTGAACTTTAGATTTTATTTCTCCGCCTAAGATTCCTCATAATCTATAGCCCAGTGTCTAGCAGTACATTACACATTGAGCAAGACTTTATGCCTTATGTGCCATTCACATCATCCACCCCGTCTCTCACAATCTCTGGTCCAATGACGCTGACCGCTTTCCAACCCTGCCAAGGCAGTCTGTGCTAACTTAGTGGGTTAAGCAGAGTTCAGTGGTCTCGCTTGGACACACTGGGCCAGCCTACACATGCATGAATAATGACATAATTGATAAATGTTCGTCTGTGGGTGAGTGGGTACTTAGTAAAAATGACCCAGTGGCTTTTTATTTTTAATTGGCTTTAAGGTTAAAGAGCAATCATTTTTTAATGAAGGTGTGTAGATGAACATTGTAGCAAAGAAGATTTGCATGGAGTGAGTTTCCTTAGCTGATGTGTTTCTATTGTGCTGAGGCCCCACAGATTATCGGGAAGCAGCTTTTATTACTGTGGAACTGTTGAACTGTGATCATGGCTGTGTAGGTGCTAGAGAAAATGCTTCTGTTTCAAGATTCGTCTACTGCAGACATGTACACCAGGCTTTTCTGCACAGCAAATGCACACTCACCATTTCCATTTTCAGTGCCTAGGGTGGAGCATCAAATTCCACTAAGCGCTGGCACAAACTAAAGACTTTCTCTACTTCTTTACAGTCAAAGGCGTAATTAGTGTGTGAGAGAGACTGTGTGTCGGTATTTGTGAACCAAATAGAGCAGCCTTTCTGAGAACGATAGTATTTCTTTCTAGTCTACTAGTGACTATAAAAATCACCAGTATAAAAACGCACATTGGTTGCGTTCCAGCCAGTTGTGCAGGTCAGATTTTCTTCTTGTCACGTGAAAAAGGGCAGACAGAGTCTGAAACACCAACAGATGAGTGATAAAAAAAAAGAAGTGTGCTAGGCCCCCCACAATCCCCCCCGTCTCATTCTCTGTTTAACCTCATCTTTCTTTTCACTCCCCATCTGCTGAGAGCCCTTTAGCTTTTTCCTTCTCTGACCCCATCCCCCTCTTTTCTCTCCTTCTTTCCCTCTCTTTTTACACTCTTTTGTTGGCTTTTCTTCTGTCTCCACTGGTTCTTCACAATGCTCAATCCCAGTATCATCCCCCAAACACATACACCATCAGTAACCCTCCACCAACGCCGCTGTGACATATTAACACTCTCTAGCCGAGCATTTATCCTGTTTAGTAGGGTTTTGTGAAAATGGAGGGAAGTCAGGAAGAGGAATAGACACTTTCCAAATGTTCTAAAGATTGTAGATGTTATTCAAACCAGGGTAAAAAAAATAAAACGCACTCAATTACAGACTGCAGAAAACGTTAAGTGTTTTATGAGCAGTGTGGCGGAGAGGCTCAATTGAGAGTGAATGCAGTTGAGCTCCACCTTAGAGATTGTCTCCAACTGCTATGTGGATGCCACATGACAAGACGGTCCTACACACACACACACACACACACACACACACACACACACACACACAATACAACTTGAAAGTTCTTTTTCTCTCCGGGTGCTGGTTTTTGTTTTGCCCTTATCGCTAGAGATAAAATCCTGGCTTTTTTGTTTTGTGTGAAAGAATCTTAACTGCATGCTGATAGCAGTGGAGGACCGGTGCCAGGAACTGCTCTGAGCCATGGGACATATATTCACACCTTCTTACAATGGGTGTATTACATAACTGCAGTTTCTAATAGACTGCTGCATAAAAAAAGATTAGTGAAATTGTTACATTTATTTATTGTTAAAGTTAATGAAAAATCATCAATAATGTCACACATTTCCTACATTTTTGTTAGAACGGTCTCCACACCGGCCCATTCTCCAAGCAGGACTGCCAGCCAACGCCACGGTACATGTGGGAGAGGAGGCTCGCTTTGTGTGTAAGGTGTACAGTGACGCCCAGCCACACATCCAATGGCTACATCACATCATGAAGAACGGCAGCCGCTATGCTCCCAACGGTGACCCTTACGTTCGTGTCCTCAAGGTACGTCCTGTTAACTAATCATAGCTTGCATTTGGTACAAATTGCATTGCAATCTATGCCTGGTGTTTGGTCAAATGTATTCCAAAAAATGTGTTTTTCTTCATCTTCCTCAATTGTTGAAAAAAAAACCCTTTCACTATTTCACTATTTTCAGTGTATTTTTTGGGTTGAAAAAAGTTTTCTCATTTCATGGTACTCTAAGTACATTATTATATAAACAGCCAGCTACAAAAATAGTTTTTTGTTCTGGTGGTGGGAACCTCCTCCTTCTTTCCCCATATCCACACGTATTATTAAACAAACAGGCCAAAAGTTTTAACAGGCTGCTCTATTTGTTTTTTCACTCCGTCCCGTGCTACTGCCACTTTGGCCTGTTGTGGTACCCACTAGAGCTCAGGCATAAACAGCACCGATGTCGAGGTGCTCACCCTCCACAACGTATCGCTGGAAGATGCGGGTGAATACACGTGCCATGTCTCCAATTACATTGGGCGGGTCAACCAGTCAGGTTGGCTCATTGTCCTACCAGGTAAAAAGAACAGCCTTGGTGAACTTTATCCCTTGTCCACCTCCCCTTCTGGTGTTTTGGGTTGTTTTTTTGGTCTCCTCATGGTGTGTGGTGGTCCTGGGACCTTTCCTGGAGCATTTCAATGTGTTTGTGTTATTTTGGGGCAGGGTGATCCTAACTGTCCTACAAGAGGCCATGGAAACAAGATTCTCTTCATCCTACTTCTCAATTTTTTGTTTTTGTTGCTATTTTCTATCCCTCTGTTCTTACATTACTTCTTCCATCATATCCTACTTTTCTCCTTTTTCTTCTGCTCTCTTGGTTAGAAACCGTTAGCTTGTTCTCCATGGTTCTCCTTGTTGGCTGCATGTTTTCTGAAGGACTGCTGATCCGCTTGTTTATTGTTGGACCATCTTCTTCCACCCCTCCTCCTTCTTCATCCTCTTTCTGGACAAAAGGGTCACCTTTTTTGTTGAGCATCTTTTGAGTATATCCCTCTCTAACTCAAGGTTCATCTACGACAATGATCATGAGTAGATGATTTTGGTGTGTTTTTTCCCCTAGCAACAACCATTTCCCAGTTCTGTTCTTCTCTTGGTATTTGGGTTTCATTTATTTCATTCCTTCTCTCCTTTCTTGTCCTCTTTTCCTTGATCACACCCCTCCCTCCTCATTGTTTCCCCTCTCCTTGGCTTCCTCTTGGTTCCTCTCTCCTGCCTCTTTCTTCTCCCTCTCTCAGACGGCAGGTGTAAACACCACGGATAAAGAGATTGAGGTCCTCTTCCTGTCCAACGTTACTTTCGAGGACGCTGGTGAATATACGTGCTTGGCGGGTAACTCTATTGGGATCTCCTATCACTCTGCTTGGTTGACGGTTCTTCCAGGTATTCACTACTCTACAACAGCTTCTCCATTTGTCCCTCCTCATGTTGTTGCACTGTACATGAAAGAAATGGTTGGAGAAGAGTGGGAGACACTTGTAATAAAATGAGGTCAAATTTAAGCGTTTACTACTACATGAAAAATGAATAACTGATGATTATTGTACAGACAGAGTGACTCCCATTCTGTCTCTGTCCCCATGTGTCTTTCTCTCTTACTAACTTTCCGACTGCATGCTTTACCAAGGTGTATTAACATGCATGTGTGTCACACGCCAACAATGTTTTCCTCAGGCTCTGATAATTGCTGTTTAATTTGGAAAAGCCGATATCTGAATCTGAAAACACTAATTCCTTTCTCAGTATTCCTGAGAAAGTTAATTATTAGAGCCATTTCTTCATCTTAAGTGTGTATTGTGCATTGAATGTGTTTGTTACGTTGCATTATATAGACTTGTGATGCAGGCTTATATAATATGTCTGTCAGTGTGTCTAATGCTTGGTCAAGACATCCTAGCCAAAAACAGCCATGCTGTAGGAAGCAGGAAGTCTTTACGCAGTGGCAAAGAATGCAGGATTTGTGTTGTCGAGATTAAGATGGAGCAAAAGGCACATTAAGCTTCCTAGTTCTGGTTACTCAATCTGATTCCATAACTGTCTTTTCTTGGTGCCTGCTCTGACACTCTTGACACCGCTTCAGCCGAGACGAACATTGCAGAGCCCGAATATCCTCCGGACTACGTAGAGATCGCCATCTACTGCATTTTTTTTTTTTTTAAAAAAAAGTTTTAAAAAAAAAAAAAAATAAAAAAAAAAAAAAAAAAAAAAAAATTTTTTTTTTTTTTTTTTTTTTTTTTTTTTTTTTTTTTTTTTTTTTTTTTTTTTTTTTAATTAAAATTTCGTGGTTAATGATTGCATTGCCCAATGTTGGATAAGATAGTTATTTGCAGATGTTGAATAATTTAATGTTGATAGTTTTAAATATTAAGCTTCATTTGACTTGGGCAAATTCAAAAACTTCATCGCGTGAAGACTTGTGTGTGGGGGGGGTGGTGTGTTAAGTGTTTGTTAACTTAAAACAATGCTTTGGTAGAAAAGGCAACACTGAAAGTGTAATTGTTAATTAAGAAAGTTAAACAACAACCTTTCAGATGCACACTTAGACACATAGGCTTCTACTACTACTACTGGTAATATTAATAACAATAATAATAATAATAAAAATAATCGGATTGACGAGTATTTGTGCATGCACCCTTTCAGCAATATAAGAACCAGTAGCATCAACAACCATAAAATAATAGCTATAAGTCTCTCAAAATCACACACACAGACATTTAGATGGGGTTCTGCAGTTTAGTTGTTGCCTAAAGCTCAGGTGATCAGCCATTTCTTTTTCTCCCTGCAGGTTTCAGCTGACTCGAGCTCCTCGATGAGCTCCAGCACACCTCTGGTGAGAATCACAACACGTAGAAGCTCCGAGCACGAGCACATGATCCCAGAGTATGAGCTTCCCGAAGATCCTCGCTGGGAATTCTCCAGAGACAAGTGAGCTATCTCTGTCTGTGTATTAATCTAGCATTAACCTGTTGACGGTGTTATGTACATACAACTTACAGAGTTACAGTGCTTGAAAAACATCAAGCAAGTTACTTTGTTTCAACACTTCGTCAGATTGAGGCGAGCTGTTGGCATGATCGGTAACTTTACGCCATTATCGGACTACCTGGTTACACCATCTAGGCCCCATTATGCCTAATGATTTAAGTTGAGTAATGTTGCTGTAAAGAACAATGAATCATTCAGGATACAATTCAAGTCTTGGTCTGTTATCACCCCATTATTCTTTGGCTGACGTACGTTTTTTTTTGCTCCCGCTCAGCTTATAGATATCAAGCACTGCTTTGTCTCTCCTGTTGATTAGCTTTGATTAGCCATAGAGAAATGTGTAGCTCATGCCAGTCTCGATCTGTGCAGTTAGATTAGTAGCTGTATGAAAAAGCAGCTGGAAGTTCAGTAGTCAGTGAATGGAGGGGAAAGCAAGAGCGTAACATGTTGTTTTTTTTAACCGGGTCTGGCAGCCAAGTCTTTATTTAGCGAGGTGATGGAGGGAAAAACAGGCTAGTAAAAAAGCAGTTTGTCACTACACAGTGTGATTAATAAGGTGTTTAGCTCTCAGTGGACAGCAAGCTTGCACATTGACTATGTAGAGCCATGAGGAACACTTTCTTTCCTTTGTGCTCTCCAAGTGAAGGGGAAACCCCTTTACAAACACTAATCCTACTCAAAGCCACCCCCACAGTTTTTATGAACGTTTCAAATGTTTTCTTCTTTATGCTTATTTAGATCTGTTATCATCCCATTCTGTGTAAATTATGTTATATATGTAATCTTTGTGTTTCTGCCTGGCTCGTCGTGCCAGTGTGGAATGTTAACATTTAGCATGGCGGGGAAAAAAACAACATAACATCGATTATCTGGAAAACATAACATTGATTATCTGCGGCAGACTCAGGCCAGACACAGGCGGCCTTTGAGAGGCACAGAAGGCTGATTGTGTTACACAATGTTTACACAGGGAGGCGGAGGCGGAGCAAGCACCTGTCAATCAAAACGTGACCCAAAGGGCTCAGGGCATGAGGGTGGAGGGGTGTGAGGTCGTAAAGTCACGGTGACAGCAGTGAGATTGAAATGAAGTGGATTTGTTAGTCTTAGAGTTGTGTGTGTGTGTGTTCTTCGTTCTTCTAACAATAATCTTTGCTTATCATAAAATCACAACAAGATAAGCTATAAGATCAAATATAACATTGTGTTCTGAGACAGCCTTCAGATCACCATTGGTGCATTGTCGCTCAACCCGGAGAGCTGTAACGTGATATTTCTCAGTCTCACTCTCCGCTTTCCTTATGGCTAATGTCAAATGAATGCTTTGCCACCGATGACAAAGGGCACCCACTTAACATCTCTGAATTTGGTAAACACTACTACAGTGTGATAGTACTGCGCAAACACACACACACATACACACACACACAGGAACTGTTATCTTGCTCTAGTCGTCGTTGCTGCCGTTTCCAATTTTATTTGATTTGATTTTATTAAGCGCCTCTTGATTCACTCATCTCTCCGAATACTCTTTTACTGTGTTGTATATACAGTATCTCACAAAAGTGAGTATACCCCTAACATTTTTGTAATTATTTGATTATATTTTTTCACGTGACAACACAGAAGAAATGACACTTTGCTACAATGTAAAGTAGTGAGTGTACAGCTTGTATAACAGTGTAAATTTACTGTCCCCTCAAAATAACTCAACACACAGCCATTAATGTCTAAACCGCTGCCAACAAAAGTGAGTACACCCCTAAGTGAAAATGTCCAAATTGGGCCCAAAGTGTCAATATTTTGTGTGGCCGCCATTATGTTCCAGCACTGCCTTAACCCTCTTGGGCGTTCACCAGAGCTTCACAGGTTGCCACTGGAGTCCCCTTCCACTCCTCCATGATGACATCACGGAGCTGTTGGATGTTAGAGACCTTGTGCTCCTCCACCTTTGATTAGAGGATGCCCCACAGATGCTCAATAGGGTTTAGGTCTGGAGACATGCTTGGCTAGTCCATCACCTTCACCCTCAGCTAATGAGCCCTAAATTGGGCCCAATTTGCCATTTTCCCTCCACGGTGTCATGTGAATTGTTAGTGTTACAAGGTCTCAGGTGTGTTAAATTTGGTGTCATCGTTCTCATACTCCCTCATATTGGTCACTGTAAGTTCAACATGGCACCTCATGGCAAAGAACTCTCTGAGGATCTGAAAAAAAGAATTGTTGATCTACATAATGATGGCCTAGACTATAAGAAGATTGCCATGACCCTGACACTGAGCTGCAGCATGGTGGCCAAGACCATACAGCGGTTTAACAGGACAGGTTCCACTCAGAACAGGCCTCGCCATGGTCGACCAAAGAAGTTGAGTGCACGTGCTCAGCGTCATATCCAGAGCTTGTCTTTGGGAAATAGAAGCATGAGTGCTGCCAGCATTGCTGCAGAGGTTGAAGGGGTGGGGTGTCAGCCTATCAGTGCTCAGACCATACGCCACACACTGCATCAAATTGGTCTGCTTGGCTGTCGTCCCAGAAGGAAGCCTCTTCTAAAGATGATACACAAGAAAGCCCGCAAACAGTTTGCTGAGGACAAGCAGACTAAGGACATGGATTACCGGAACCATGTCCTGTGGTCTGAAGAGACCAAGATAAACTTATTTGGTTCAGATGGTGTCAAGTGTTTGTGGCAGCAACCAGGTGAGGAGTACAAAGAGAAGTGTGTCTTCCCTACGGTCAAGCATGGTGGTGGGAGTGTCATGGTCTGGGGTTGCATCCGTGCTGCCAACACTGGGGAACTATAGTTCATTGAGGGAACCATGAATGCCAACATATACTGTGACATACTGAAGCAAGAATGATCCCCTCCCTTCAGAGATTGAGCTGCAGGGCAGTATTCCAGCATGATAACGACCCCAAACACACCTACAAGACAACCACTGAAGGTGATGGACTGGCTAAGCATGTCTCCAGACCTAAACCCTATTGAGCATCTGTGGGGCATCCTCAAACCGAAGGTGGAGGAGCACAAGGTCTCTAACATCCACCAGCTCTGTGATGTCATCATGGAGGAGTGGAAGAGGACTCCAGTGGCAATCTGTGAAGCTCTGGTGAACTCCATGCCCAAGAGGGTTAAGGAAGTGCTGGAAAATAATGGTGGCCACACAAAATATTGACACTTTGGGCCCAATTTGGACATTTTCACTTAGGGGTGTACTCACTTTTGTTGCCAGCAGTTTAGACATTAATGGCTGTGTGTTGACTTATTTTGAGGGGACAGCAAATTTGCACTGTTACACAAGCTGTACACTCACTTCTTTACATTGTAGCAAGGTGTCATTTATTCAGTGTTGTCACATGAAAAGATATAATCAAATATTTGCAAAAATGTGAGGGTTGTACTCACTTTCGTGAGATACTGTATATGTATACTCATTGGTTTAAATGCATCTACTTAGCTGAAGCTGCATGCAAGAATCTTGTAGCTCGAAATTTGCTCAACCAAATCATATATAACCCTTTTTCCTGCCTTTTCCTGCAGGCTGACGCTGGGCAAGCCGCTTGGGGAAGGCTGTTTCGGTCAGGTGGTGATGGCAGAAGCACTGGGCATCGATAAGGACAAACCTAAAGAAGCTGTTACCGTAGCAGTCAAGATGCTAAAAGGTAAATGCAAACAATGACCATAAACTAATGTGAATTATAAGAACCTAATATGTGGTAGGAAACTAGTTTATTGGCTCTTCAGATTTATGGGTGGGGCTTCCGAGGGACACAACAGAAAAGCATTCGCACTATCATCAGGTGATTTTGAATCCTAATGCTGCCACACTCTCAGTCTGGCTGGGAGGGATGGCGATACCGTCTCCCCTGTCAATCACATTGACACTAGTCAAATTTGGAGGTCTGAGAGCTCGTGTATATGGAAGAGGGTAGATAGCATTTTCCTCAGAGTGTGTTATGTGGCATGAGCAGCAGTTTAAAAAAATGCATTTGGCTGGCTTCGCATGTTCAGAGGAAGTACATGCTTGCCCATTCTTGCTCTCCAGTTTGTAGCTGTTATGATGGCGAGAACTGGCTGATGAGCGGGAATTGTGGAGAAGATGTGGGGGAAAAAAGTCTTAGTTTTACAACATGAGTCCTTGACCTCCCTTGACTTAGTACTGCTAGACTTTTGAAAACCGATTTGGAAACCTTCATACACCTCAGAAATAAAATGAAAGGATAAAAGAAAAATTAATACATAATGCCAATTACTAAAGAGCTGATCGGAAGAATAGAGTGTATGTTCATAAAGGCAGCTAGGAGGAAGAAGGAAGACTTAGGAAAAGAGTGAGAGTGAGGGAGGAGGAGTAGAAGTGACTGGTATGAAGCTGAGAGGAGAAAGAGGCCGCTTAAAGGTTATTTGCTGGTGCTGAATGATTCTCAGGTCAGCAGGCCGCATAGTTGTTTCTCTCTCAGCCAGCTGTAGCAGCTTGTCTCTTCACCTGCACGCGCACACACACACACACACACACACACACACACACACACACACACACACACACACACACACACACACACACACACACAGAAGAGTCGGGAAGGGGCCATGAGTTTAAAAAGACATCTCAAACCTAGTGGGGGGTTGGGGATGACCCGGTGACCTCCTGAAGAGGTCTACAACAAAGAAGCCTGCTTAAACCAGAAGACTTTAGATAACAATCTCTTATGATACATAATTTTTTTTAAAGCCTCTTTTTAAGGGTTCTGATCCACAATACACATAAATAAGTTTAACACCAAGAATGAGAGAGAAACAGAGTTGAGGAATGCCTGCCATGAGTTTGTGTCTGGGGTGCACCGCTGATCAGAGGCATGATAATGAAAAGGCGACTGTCCTGAAGGTAATTACGCTAAATTGAATGAAGCCGTTTTAATTCGGAGGTAGTGACAGGATGGCTATGCAGCACGTCACTCTGTGTAATCCTATAGTGCTGTAGTGAATAGTCCAGGCCATTCTGGTTAATTATAAATGTAGTTAATTGCGTATTAAATTTCAGTTTGTTAAGAACACTATGTACACTCTGTATTCCTATTTGTGTCACTGCCTTTAACAGCTCTATGCTCTCATTTTTTCTTACTTCCTTACTTCCTTCCTAAAGTCACTTTATGCACCATGTAACTAAATAAATAAATCAACTTTGGAAACCATGGAACAAATTGAATCTTTGCCCATTAATTCATTTCACAGTAAAAAATATTTTTTAATAAGTTACAACTCCCCTGTCTTTTCCAGACGATGCGACAGAAAAGGACCTTTCAGACCTGGTGTCAGAGATGGAGATGATGAAGATGATTGGCCGGCACAAAAATATCATCAATTTGCTGGGGGCGTGTACACAAGACGGTGAGCCGGAGACAGGAAACGTGAACAAACATCTAGCAGCACACTGGCTGTAACACCGAACATGCTTTTAATCATTACCCACTTCTCTCCCTCTTAGGTCCTCTGTATGTGATAGTGGAGTACGCATCCAAAGGGAACCTGAGGGAGTACCTGAGGGCCAGGCGACCACCAGGGATGGAGTACTCATACGACATTGCTCGTGTTTCTGAAGAACCTCTTACCTTTAAAGATCTGGTCTCTTGCACTTATCAAGTGGCCCGCGGCATGGAGTATTTAGCCTCTCAGAAGGTATTTTACATAGATGTACAATATATGCACACACACACACACACACACACACACACACACACACACACACACATGCTCATACACACACTGATAAGTAAAATTTTAATCAAGCAAACTCCTTGACAAGGTCAATCCATTTTGCTGTAGACTGAAGCCATTTGTATTTGAAATCAAAAGATGAATATGAGAAGAGAGTTAATAATTTCAGCTTTTATTTCCTGGTATTTATTTGTAGTTGTGTTAAACAACATAGAACACAGCACAATTTGTATCAGACCACCCAATTTGTAGGTGAGCAAAAGTATTGGAACACGTGACTGACAGGTGTTCCCCAGGTGTGTCCTGTTAGCTTGATTGTTTAAACAATATATAGCTCTGAACATCTACTCTTGGTTTTAGCCTTCAGTTTCACCCATGAAAACTGCATTTGTTGTTAAAAAGAATAAACCAACACGAAGACCAGAGAGCTGTCTATGGGAGAAACGCGAGCCATTTGGACACTGAGAAAAGAAGGAAAATCCATCACAGTCATTGCACAAACATAACCAATACAGCAATTCGGAATGTCCTGAACAAAAAAGAAACCACTGGTGTACTGAGCAACAGACACTAAATGAGTCGGCCAAGGAAAACTACAACAGCTGATGTCAGAAACATTTTGTGAAGAAAAACCTGAAAACAACATTCAGTGACATTACCAACAACCTCCACAGGGCAGGGGTGCAGGTATCACAATCCACCATTTGAAGAAGACTTCGAGAGCAGAAATATAGAGGCCATACCACAAGATGCAAACCACTTATACAGTAATCATTTAATATGCAACCAAATATTAAGTGTTATTTACTTTAATTTACTTCAAGACGATCTGTTCCTATACTTTTGCTCACCTAACAATTGGGTGGCCTAGATTTATTTACATGTAGATGTAAATAAAGGCTGAAATTCTAAACTCTCATCTCATATCCATCTTTTGACCTGAAACCCAAATGCCTTATGGTGTGTAGCAAAAGCAAGTTAATTGGCCTTTGTCATTCCAATAGTTTTGGAAGGGACTGTAGATATGTAAGTAATAACCCACAAAATGGTGTGCTGTTATACAAAAATGTTATCAATAATAGGCTGGTGGAATACCTTTACTGCCCTGAAGTGGATAGTTTTCCAATAATCCTAAAGTGTTTTATTTCTCTTACACCACAGTAACTGGCCAATGATAACAGTTTTAATGTATAGATAAACAGTAAACATTTCTAGTTACATTTAATGTTACTATTAAAATGATCTCCTGTTATCACTTATATTATAGCAGCTATATCTTTTTATTGATCTAAAGTGCTGACAATAGTAATTGTATTACTTCAAGTAACATTACAGTTATCTACAGAAACGGTTCATAATGTTCATTTGAATAATCCATCATTTGCCGACTGTATTCATGAAACAGTGTGTTATATTACTGTTGCTTTTCCCATAACATCATCGTAGCTCCACCTATTAAATATTAATGTGCATGCTAAGCTCCCTCATCTAGAAATGAGTCAAATGTCCTCATCTAGAAATGAGTCAAATGTCCTCATCTAGAAATGTGTCAAATGTCCTCATCTAGAAATGTGTCAAATGTCCTCATCTAGAAATGAGTCAAATGTCCTCATCTAGAAATGTATCAAATGTCCTCATCTAGAAATGTGTCAAATGTCCTCATCTAGAAATGAGTCAAATGTCCTCATCTAGAAATGTGCTAAATGTCCTCATCTAGAAATGAGTCAAATGTCCTCATCTAGAAATGAGTCAAATGTCCTCATCTAGAAATGTGTCAAATGTCCTCATCTAGAAATGTGTCAAATGTCCTTACCTAGAAATGTGTTAAATGTCCTCATCTAGAAACGAGTCAAATGTCCTCATCTAGAAACGAGTCAAATGTCCTCATCTAGAAATGTGTCAAATGTCCTCATCTAGAAATGTGTTAAATGTCCTCATCTAGAAATTAGTCAAATGTCCTCATCTAGAAATGTGTTAAATGTCCTCATCTAGAAATGAGTCAAATGTCCTCATCTAGAAATGAGTCAAATGTCCTCATCTAGAAATGTGTCAAATGTCCTCATCTAGAAATGTGTCAAATGTCCTTACCTAGAAATGTGTTAAATGTCCTCATCTAGAAACGAGTCAAATGTCCTCATCTAGAAACGAGTCAAATGTCCTCATCTAGAAATGAGTCAAATGTCCTCATCTAGAAATGAGTCAAATGTCCTCATCTAGAAATGTGTCAAATGTCCTCACCTAGAAATGTGTTAAATGTTCTCATCTAGAAAAGAGTCAAATGTCCTCATCTAGAAATGAGTCAAATGTCTTATTGCACTCATATTCACACACACAGTGCCAGGTTTGTACAAAATGTTATAGTTTTAAGTTTTTTGAGATAAATTTCTTCATCATCATGTTCTCTCTCTTTTTTTCCCTCCCTGTACCTCTGCACGTCAGTGTATACACAGAGACCTAGCTGCCAGAAACGTGTTGGTCACTGAGAGCAATGTGATGAAGATTGCAGACTTTGGCTTGGCCAGGGATGTCCACAACATCGATTACTATAAAAAGACCACCAATGTAAGCGGTTTGTGTTTTTCCACTTTGTGTTTTTGCACTTGCTTTAACTACTTTCCGGTCTACCTTTTTTGTATCCAACCCAAATCCAACCTTGAACAGCAACATGCAAATTTTATCCCCACATCCCTCCTTTATTGCGCACCCCTCTTTCTCCTACTTTTCTCTCTTTTTGTGTGTTCCTTGTTTCCCCTTTGCTTTTTCTCTTCCTCTGACTTGGCAGGATTTGCAGATTCCCAGGCAGCAAGCACGTGAAGTAAATAACTATAGTGTTCTTTACCCGTTTGGGCTTCATAGCTCACTTTTCCGAAGCCCTGTTGTCTAAACAGGCTATGAGAATGCGAGGGGAGGGGATTTGCACATTAGCTATAAACCTAAACACATTAGTCCAGCTTTCCTGCCGTTTCCCACCATTATACTAATCTTTCTCTCGGAGTGCTATTCACATTTGTTTAGACTGGCTTACACCTCTCCTAAACTGGTGTATTTATGTTGTACATTGTAAAACATTTCAAACCAATTCGTTAGAAAAGGCATTTTTGTGTTTCACTAAGATTTTAAGTGCTAATATTGCCATGAATGGATTTGCATCACCAGATCTAATTTCAAATTATCATCGAATAGTTCGACTCAGAAGTAGGATGTTCTTTAAGCAGTCATCGTAGACCTCCATAAACAAACCATTTCCTGGAGCTTCTTATTATAAAGCTAAGCCTACTATATTTAATCTGGGAGCTCAGACTGATCTATTATAATAAAGCTAAGAAATAATCATGACTGATATATGCATTTTGTATTAGCTTGGGTCCACACTGTCTACCTGGCCAGCACCCAGCTGAATTAAAAACAAGCCTTTGGCAAGACTAGCTACGCGAGAAGCTTGATATGAGACTGACCTTAAAATCCGCAATTCGCTACTCTTCAGAGCTACTGTATCAACTTTTGGGCGTAATCAGTGAATCCTTATATGAATGCTTGTTGGCAATCTAAGGAACCTTTATAGACATTCTTGCTTGGGGTGTAATGAAATTCCTGCTTAATGATAGCATTGGAGTAGGAACATCTCACTGAAGTGTAGAAGGTTTGAAAAAAAACCCCTGGGGACATTTTAGATGGGAATGCCTCGTGTCACTCGTTTTGACCTCTTGACCATAAAGCTTTGTCTCCGGATGTGTTCACAGGGTCGCTTGCCGGTGAAGTGGATGGCTCCCGAGGCGCTTTTCGACCGCGTATACACACACCAGAGCGATGTGTAAGTAGATGTTTCAATAAGATGATTCAACAGACTAAACACTATATGATACTGTTCTAATAGTTGCTTCTTGAGGAAGTACAATAAAGGAGACGAACTTCTGAGAACTGTAGAGAGAGAGAGAACCTGCTTTAAGCTACGAGGCATGCTAAACTGATGTGCGAAATAAGAATTCTGCTTTGTACTTGTTTTGGTTTCTGTAAGAGAAAGTGAGAGTGGTTGAAAATCAAGGGAGTGTTTTTTTTGTTTTTTTTGTCAAAGGGAGAAAGAAGGAGTGTGTTCAGGGCCAGTGCTGTGGCAAAAAAAAAAAAAAACCCAAAAAGATTTTACGCTCGACTTGAGGCCAATGCTGTGTTACTAATCTGGCTGGCTTCAAAGCTCCTCAGACAGGCCAAGCTCTCACCTCACCAAGGCCCTCACGGAAGTAACCCTTCCTCCCTTCTCTCACTCCGTCTCTTTACAGACCTCTTTTTTGAGACTTTTTTTGTTGTTCAAAGGATGATATAATCCTGCTGACTGAACACTTTAATTTTCTCAGAATGAGATGGGTGATTGAAGGAATTGAAGGGAATTTGGATTGCGGGCACAGATAGCATATGGCCATTAAAAGTGCATGACGTGTCCGAGGAAAGAAGTACACGACTGCATGTTAGTGTGATGTGTGAAGTGTGTGGGCTGGTGTTTGGAGTTTGCTCTTACATTCATGTTCACTGGACTGTGAATTTGCATTTAATGGATTATAATGTGCAGCAGAGTAAGCTGTGTGTGTGTGTGTGTGTGTGTGTGTGTGTGTGTGTGTTGGCCAATCAGGACAGATTTGAGAGGAATCTCGCCCCTGTTAACAGCTTTTATGTTGCTCCCATTACTAATTACACATCATCACTCTATGTTGTAATTGGCTGTCCTATTAGCCCATTACGCATGCAGCCAGGGAAATGACATCAGCTTCCATTAACGCATAAATAAGAACAACTAACTTGCTGGTTTGATGAGATCTCCCAGGGGGGTTAGCAAACCTGCTGAGGTTGCTGGAACTGATAGTGTGTATGTGTGTGAGTGTGCGTATGTATGTAAAACGCCAACCTTAATGATTTTACAGAAAGGACTTATTTCTGAGAAACAAAAAACTCTTTTTTAACTCTATGATTAAAAATGTGTACATGTGTACCCGCGAACACTCACTCTCGAATGATCGTGTAATCAGTACAAATGGTCTGATATAGCGTTTAAACACGTGAAGGTTTCGCGACCTTTTGGAACGACGAGTTCATCTGATTGATTACACCGGGTTAGCGCTTGCTTACAAAGTGATGCTGATGGATAGCCACATGTGTGAAAAGATACACCATCTGATAAAAGAGAGGACATACAAAGTGGATGGGGAGGTAAACAAATGCCTGGTCGCAAGAGTAAATTGAGCTTCTTTGTTTTTGCGGGTCACCTGAAAGGTCCACGTAAGATGTGTTTCTGGTACACGGATGTTGTGAAATGTTTATTAAGCACATTTTCCCAAGTAGTTATACTCATTATGAAAGAGCATGCTTTTCTTACCTTCGGTGGACGATGTATTGCATTAGCTATTTTGTCTTTATGCCGATTTCATCATCATGACATTATCTGGATTTCTATTTATATCGACCTCTATATCCTGAGATGATGTAACACAGGATCAGTGTAGGTTTAAAAAAAAAAGTCACTTCCCTGCTCTTCTTGCCTTACAGAGGTTTGTTTCCTGTGGGTCTAAACTGATGTTTGTTTTGGCTCGAACAGTGTGTGTTATTGTGGCCAAACAGCAAGGACAAAGGCCAGCTTTTAGTCCCCTTGAGGCCGGTGTCCACTTGCCGCAGGCATGGTCTCATGGACTAGAACTCCCAGGAGAAAGACTGCATTTAGTCTCCTACAGTCTTTGCTTTGTTAGTACTGTATAATGATTGTAAAAATCTTAACTTCTCAATGACATGAATGGCTCAGTATGTGTGACTCGGACAGTGAAGCGCAGTTCATTTCTCATTTAAGTTTACACAGCTGTAATTGATTTCTACAGTATGTAATTCATCTTAACCTTTTATGTTGAGAGTTCATCATAGTTAACATAGTGAATGTAGATCTGCTGCACGCTACAGTGTCATTCACTTCAAGCTTGTGTTATGTTTAGGAAAAAGTCATGGAATATATCGCATGAACTGAACGAGGACTAATATGTGAATTTGGTATTTTATCAGATGGTCATTCGGGGTGCTCATGTGGGAAATCTTCACATTGGGTGGCTCACCGTATCCTGGAATTCCTGTGGAAGAGCTCTTCAAACTCCTAAAGGAGGGCCATCGCATGGACAAACCAGCCAACTGCACCAACGATCTGTAAGTCATGTCCTACATGACAAAATGCAGATGTCGGCATGGGCCAATATTAACCGTTGTATGATATTATACCAATAATTTCATAGAAATGGCTATTAGAGAGTCATCATTTTTCAGTTGGAACAGCTCATGTTATTTAAGCTTATTTTAAACTCATCCAGTGGACAGAATTTTTAATTCCCTGAGTAAACCTATACATTCTAACACTTCCTTTAAATGTGAACATTACAAGCTAATTTAAGAGCGTTATTTATGCAAGCTTCCAAACAGGACTCCTAAACACTGCATCTGAATAGTGTTTTATTTATTTATTTATTTATTAGCTAGGTAGCTATCTAGCTTATGTATGTAGTGTTTAGCAATATAATGTAAAGCTCTCATTATGACCACAGTTATAATTAAAGTTATTAATCAACTTTATATCCAGAAATAGTAGTAGTAGAAACATCTATGCTTACTATTAAGTGCTTTTTGTTTGTCTAGTCTAAGCTAACCATCTATGTTTAGCTAACGTATTCCAATGCTAGTAAATGTAGTTAGCTTATTAAATACAATGCTAATGTGAGTTAGCTAGCATTTTTATGATGATTATAAACGAAGTCTCTTCAACAAACGACTTGACATTTGTGTATGCAATACGGATGTAACCGAATACGATATCCATTATTCCGACTGAACAGATGTACAAATACAGATGTGAAATGGAGGCACACTTTTATTAACATTTCAGTAACATGAATCTTTATTAGTTCATCCTTAGTAACTGCCTATTTTGGGAAAACTAAGCTACCTAACTAAATTTGTTAGAAAATATCGCAGACAGTTACAAAAAAACAAAAAATACTCTCTAGTTGAACAGTTATGCACTCGTGTGATGTAGCTGAGGTTGAGGAACTGTCAGAGCTTGAATTCACAGACTATGCTAACACTCTTCTGGGTTTTACTCTGTTGTGTTCTAGTGTGAGTGGCAGAGTGGTAGGGTTCATTAAATGGAAAAAAAAAAGTATTCAGGTTAAGGCCACACCCAGTTTGGTTTTAAATCCAAATCTACATACAGAATTGGATGTTTAGAGCACTAAACAGATACAGACCGTGTCAACGTGTTACAACGCTAGTAAACAGAATCATTAAGTTATTTTTGCCAGTGAACGATATCTCGAATTCAAGGCAGACTAGCTCAACATGGTCGTCACATTGCCACTGCATGTTCTTTGGCTGTTTGTGCTCTGTTTGATGTCAAGATGCAGTCCTTTCACTCAGCGTATTTACCTCAAGTACATTATATAAAAGACATTTCTCAGGCAGATTAGATTTCTTTTCCGTCTTTGGATTTAATTCCTGTTTTTCAACACGCGGTGTTAATTGTTAACTCATAATGACTGACACACGATAGTGATGCAGTTCGCTTCTCAATGCCCTTTGAAAAATAATCTTTGTAACTGTAAGAATTGTTTGTATTACCAATTAAATATTTTTTTTATTCTTGGCAGTACTCAGACAGCTGTACTTCAAGTTGTTTCTATACACCCTGTAATGTAGAAATGTAGTGGAGTTTCTATTGGATTGTATTACATGTCATGGTTTTGGGTCTAGTTGTGGGACGGTGCATGATGTCAGCTGTTAACTTTCATTTTGCTCTCTCTCTCTCTCTTGCTCTCTTTTCTCGGATTCACAGGTATATGATGATGAAAGACTGTTGGCACGCAATCTCTTCACAGAGGCCCACATTCAAGCAGCTGGTGGAGGATTTGGACCGCATTCTCACGCTGGCAAGCCAAGAGGTGAGACAGTTGGACACGTGCACACACACACACACACACACTGACTGAAATACACACCAAAATTTTGTTCATTTCCACCGGAGCTGCTCACACATCTTCCTGCAGTCCTGGAATTTATCAGTTGAGGTCTATTCTGGCTTCAGCCTGCAAGATTGAGCAAGAATCAGGGAGGGAAATGATAGAGAGAGAGAGAGAGAGAGAGAGAGAGAGAGAGAGGGGGGAAGAAATCATAAGATGGGTTTTACAGCAGCGCTCAGGGTCAAGAGTTACATGAGCCCTGATTTGCTCCAGGCCTCAACCCCTGCACTAACATTGCTTAATTTCTGGCCACATCTCTCCACACTGAGCGCCAGCCCCGATTCTTTCCATCCCGAGCTGTCATCCGGCATATCCGCATAACAGAGTGCGGCATGGCACAGGATGGAAATCTGTCAGGACTTGTAGGTTTAGTTCGGATCTGGAGTGAGTGCCAAGAACCCCAGTGTCTCTCTGGTTTTGAACTTTTGAAATGCAATAAGTGGCTTTTGCGTGCTCTTTCTCTCTCCTCCTCACAGGTCTTGCTCTCTCTCTCTCTGTCTCTCTCTCACTCTCTCTCTCTCCCTCTCTCTCTCTCTCTCTCTCTCACCAACCCCAAACCTCTCAAACTGCTCACAGATGTGAAGGTCTTTAGTAATGTGAGCCGCCTTGTGTTGAAGTGGGGGAGTCCAAACCAAACGCTAGCCTTCAGATACCAAAACCTCTTCCTTTGCTTTCAAATTTTCTCTCGATGCCACAAAAAGGGTGTGTATGTGTGTGTGTGTGTGTGTGTGTGTGTTTTGTCTGGGAATGGATTGAGTTAACTAGAGAAAAAAACCCTCTTTCCCATTTTCCAGAAAAATGTATTATATGTGAAAGATGGGGTTTCTTTGAAATACTTTGGTGTGTAGTGTTGCATTTCACTGGATCCTGTAGTTGTAAACACGTTTGCCGTCTATTCGAGACGAGCTTACATTTCTATATCCATTAGTCTGAAGGGAAGTGTACTTTTCTCTTTTTCTTTTGCGATACTTTTATCCATAAAACCTCTTAAAAGCGCTTTTTGGTTGGAACAGCACTTAGGCCACAGTGTCGTTTCATTGGACACCATTTATATAAATATTGTTTTGTGTGAAGCAGATAGAAATAAACAAGGAGCTGCTGGACATTTAGAAAATCTGTCTGAAAAGGAAACTTGCATTTATAATAGAATAAAGATGCGTATAATGGATGTGTATAGAGATGTGTTCTCTCGCTTTATATCTTGAAGCCTGAATCTTCTCTCTCTTTCTGTAGGAATACATTGACCTGTGCGCTCCAGCAGAGCAATACTCGCCGTGTTTCCCGGACACTCGTAGCTCCTGCTCGTCTGGAGACGACTCGGTGTTCTCTCACGAGCCCTTACCAGATGAGCCGTGCCTTCCCAAATACCAGCACATTAACGGTGGCATGAAAACATGAGGCTCCTGGAAGCACACGATACACCAGCAGGAGACATGTGTGTGTGACTTCTCAAACTCTTGTCTTCCTTTACTTTTTGCCTCGTTTCCTTCCCTCGCTGCTCCCGCTGGACTTACGGAGCATGGGATGCAGGGATTCCCGGCAATGCTGCTGTCCTTTAAAATGAACTAGTCAGTGTGTGATGATACACAAAATGTGCACACACACACACACACACACGCACTCTCTCTAAAAAAAACATGACAAAGCTCTTAAATAAAGATTGTGGACTCAACAATTTTTTTTAAAACTTTGACTGAAATACAAATGATTCCCAAGGATCCTCTCTCTGTTATTTTTGTTTTGTTTTATTTTATTTTTTTAACTTCCATTTTGCTTTGTGTTCTCAACGTTCTTCAGCATTTCTGGCCAGTGATTCCACAGTGCAGCTTGGCATTCCAAGGACTCTTCATTACCGAGGGGTGTGTGTGTGTGTGTGGGGGGGGGACACGGTAAGGACCACACTAAATGGAATGAGCAAGAGACTAAAAGGGAGAAAAACAGGAAACTTGTTAAAAAGGAAAAACTCCAGCTAGCACATAAAAGGACATAAGTGCTTATGCCCCCCCCCAAACACACACACACACACATTCCGTTTTTATATTGATAACACAGTTATCAAACGAAAGCCCATGCAGTTATTCCTAAAGGATTTTTTTTTTAATACATGGTATATAGTTTTGGGTATATTTGTAAATATATTAAAAATATGTAAAATATATAAATTTATATATAAATATTATATTTACAGTTAATTATTTTTTGTATGGACTCCTGAATAATTCCTCTTATTGGTTCCCTTTCCAAGTGGACAGATTTCCGGGCAACATTTTTTGTTTGTGCTTTTTTTTTTCTTTTTGTTTTTTTTTCATTGTATTTTTTTCTATTATACAACATTCCCAGAAATTCACACTCACACTCATACTCACACTCACACACACACACACACACACACACACACACACACACACACACACACCAATATACTCAAAGGAACATGTCTTAACTTCACTTGCTGACACAGCATTGGGCTTTCAGGGAAAGAAATAGCACGTTAATTTATTGACTTACTGTTTTAAAAAAAAATGAATCAAAAGTACAAAAAATCGATACAATAATGAAAATGTTAATTAATTACAGTAGAAACAATTATTCATAATGAATATATTTTTTTAACTTAAAGAGATATTTCATTGACGCAATGGTACAAAGAATATTTTTTTTTGTAGTGGGTACTCAGCACATTCATGCTTCCAATGTTTTTATATACACAAATGTGAATATTAAGTTAAATATAAAATAATGTAAATTTTTTATAGCCAGCTAATCCCTTTTGTAGAGGATCTTGTTTTAACCAGCTAATTTTTACTCCATGCCAAGGTTTCGCATTTGAATGTGATGAATTCAGGATATTTGTTAGGGGTATTGGGATTGCAGAAACACCCATTAGCCTTCTATTAATTGATTTACAGGTACAAAGTAGTTTTTCAGAATCATTCATACACACAGACACACACACACACACACACGCAAAAGTATTACATTTTTTCAAGTGTTCATTTTCATTATCTACCTGACAGATGAGATGATATTGTTCTCAACAAGTGTTCCTGATAGATTTGCAAAATTAAAGACGAAAACATTGAAAACTGTCAGTTGCTTATTTTCTTTTCCCTATCATCAGAAAGCTATGCACATTCATTTTCGAGTTCTTATATTCACGTTCGCACAATTTTATGTGTCTGTGTGTACTAACAAAACATAAAACAGCTTTTTGTGTTTTTTCAGTCTTTCAGAAGAAACAAGTTTAATCATTATAATTATTGTTACATATTTGTATACTGTGTGGGGTTCACGCTTAAGCTACGTCCACATTAATCCGAATACGTTTGTAAATGCATGTTTTTCTCTATGCTTTTGGCCTTACTTCCACACCGAGACGCCCTTTTCAAAAACGCTCTTCCAAGTAGATATTGAGAAAATAGAGATATTGAAAAACAATTATGTATTTTTAGTCATGTGATGCAGTCTTGTAACCCATTTAACTCAAAACAAATGAGACTGTGGGTGACGCTGTACTGCAGTTGTGCATACTGTCCAGTTTGATAGCATTCTTAAAGATTATTGGCACTTTGTACAACCTTTAGATTGCATTTTTAAATAAACGCCCGACAGAAATTACACAGGCCAAAGCATTCTTTACGCCCGAGCAATATAACGATGTAAATGTTTTAAGACTTTTCAGTGTGGACGAGCAATTTTTGGAAAAAGTTTTAAAAAGGCAGTGTAGACAGAGAGCGTTGGAAAACGAAAATGCGTTTTTCAGATCTGTCCAGATTAATGTGGATGTAGCCTTATGTAAATTTAGAAACCTTGTGCGACCTTTGGTTTTCTCTCTGGAAGTTCTATGTAGAACCTTACAAGAGTGTTCCAGGTTTAACCCTTTAGGAAGCTGAGAAGCTTTAAATATCCAATGAATCCGTAAAGAACATGTGAAGAACCATTTTTCTCTTGTATATTTAGTGCATATTGAGGGAGAATTTTACATTCCCTTCCTTGTAAGATGTGCATACATTATATTACACATATTTTTCACATTCACAACTATAAGAAACAGAATTCCTCTTCTTCTTCTTCTTCTTCTTCCTCTTCTTATTATTATTATTAGTAGTAGTAGTAGTATTAGTATTAGTATTAGTATTATTATTATTATTATCATTAGTAGTAGAAGTAATAGTAGTAGTAGCAGTAGTATTACATATTTCTTCAGGAATAATAGTGGTAGTATTAGTAGTAGTAGTAGTAGTAGTAGTAGTAGTAGTAGTAGTAGTAGCAGCAGTAGTAGTAGTATTACATATTTCAGGAATAGTAGTAGTAGTAGTAGTAGTAGTAGTAGTAGTAGTAGCAGTAGTAGTAGTAGTATTACATATTTCAGGAATAATAGTAGTAGTAGTAGTAGTAGTAGTAGTAGTAGTAGCAGTAGTAGTAGTAGTATTACATATTTCAGGAATAATAGTAGTAGTAGTAGTAGTAGTAGTAGTAGCAGCAGTAGTAGTAGTATTACATATTTCAGGAATAATAGTAGTAGTAGTAGTAGTAGTAGTAGTAGTAGTAGCAGCAGTAGTAGTAGTATTACATATTTCTTCAGGAATAATAGTGGTAGTAGTAGTAGTAGTAGTAGTAGCAGTAGTAGTAGTATTACATATTTCTTCAGGAATCAGTCAGAGGAGGTTTTTTCTATTCTTGCGTGACTGCATATCCGCCTCACTGTTTTCCATTCAGCTGGCATTGTGCAGCTTAATCTCAGAAAAAGCCCCTCAGTCTCATCCCACTTTTCAGACATGTCTATTCACGTCTTCATGGAGAATCTGACAATGTCCCTCTCTTTGCCTTCTGCTGGGAAGAAAAAATAGTAGCAACACACACCTATCATTATGACTGAAATGAGCCTTCTATGAGAAAGACACTTTAGACACTGATCCTAGCATTAAGACTTTACTGCATTTGGCGTGAAACTCGAATGAGGTTAGAGCATTTTTTCTGCCGGTTGCCGATTGTCAAGGAACATAATTTTATAAAGTAAGATTTACAGCACAGTGAAAAATGGATTAAAAGCAGTTGTGCCTCAACTGCATGTTTGGATTTTAAATTATTTCGAATTAAAATCTGTGCATGCAAAAATAGCACAGAACCAAAACTGGATATTTAAAGATTGGAAAAAGAGCATGTGATGTCCAGGTTGGACATCACATGCTAAGGGGGTCAGGTATTCCTATTACGGCAGCCTGTGAGTATATATCTACAGGTAAACATATGCTGAAACATTCATGAATTCAAGGAATTATTACATTATTTCTTTTAGCTTGATTATTTGAACTATTTATTGCTGTTTTTAGAGACACTTCACCATCACATCTTTTCATCCAACACTCCATAAAATGCTTTCAACTTTGCTATGGTCCCAACCATCATCTGTTAGGGCGGGATGGAGTGTTTGCACAGCATTTTTTTTCCCTCTCTCTCTCACACTCTCTGGAATGTCAACAGCAGTCAGACCTCGCTGGGATCAGGATCTGAGATAAGGGCCTGGGGATGGTGTTGGGCATTTAAAGTTAATAGTTAATCAGTAATATGGGCCACTATAAACAACCTGACCACATACACCACACGTGTGCTCTTCCAGTCAATTCAAAGCCATTCATCCATAGAGAAATAATGTGCAGAACTGTGTGAACACTGAATAATAGGATTTGCTGTGTTCCAGCAGTAAGTCAAACATTTTAAGGCGTAAAACATATGAGGACACAGATCTAATCTGAAAATAAGAGGTTTAACAGGCTCGTAGTTACTGTCATGACATCCTCTGCCAATAAAACTAGTAATAAAGACGCAGTGGGTTTTAAATGATCTCTAATTGAAACTGTGCAGAAGAGCTGCTCCTTAGGGACATACCTTTCTTGGCTTACGTTTCCCTCATAACTCCGAATGGAATGCAGTTTTCAGAGTCAATAAAGGTCCAAGATGCATTTCACATTAACCTTCTGGGGCTGTTAAGCCATTATTATTTGCTAAGCATAAATTTTAACTGGAGTCTTATATAATATTCAAACAAGATAATAATAATAATAAATAATAAAAAAATTATTAAAGACGTTTTGTAATCTAAAGTTAAAGTATGGGTCTAGGTACTTGGTCATCTAAACATATTCTCAAAATTAATTAATGCTTTGTTGTCAGGACAATATGATCATTTCACACACCAAGATGTATTTTACAGCTGCCTCAACATATGCTAAAAAACATTACTTCCTGATGCACATGTAACTTCAATCTATTAACCCAGCTCCCCTTTTCAAACATGCAAATACACAAAGCAATGGATTAGCTGTTTTTCATTTTTGTCTACCCACCGTCAGACCCCCTCTGTTCCTTTTACTCTTTTCCCTTTCTATATGTTAAAGTCACTTAGCATCTGTTGTGTAAGTGTCTATTGTGTAGGTAATTACCTTGCAGCCTGCAGCTAGAGGAAAACTGCCCTTTGGAGTGCTCAGGGATGTCTGTGCTTGTTTTAAGGTTAGAATATAATTAAAATTAAATATTCTCCCACAACCCTACACCTGTCTACCTGTGACAACAAGAAGCTTGTGTTCAGACAAGACGGTCTAATTATATTTGTTTCAGTAATCATTCAGATCAGTGTTTTTTTTTTGGCATTTCAATCAATCTCTCTTTCTTTGTTTTCACAAAAATCAATCCAAAACAGATTCAAATAATAGTGAAGACTATATTTGATCATAATAATTTTGACACCTTTTATACATATACATCCAAAACTACTGGAACAGGAAAACCGATTAATTTCTTATTGCTGTAGACGGAAGTCATTCGGGTTTGACATCAAAACATGAACATGAGAAAGGTTTTTCAGCTTTTATTTCCTCGTGTTTATATGTAGACATGTTAAACAACACAGGGCATTGTGTATCAGCCAGTTTATGTGTGAGCAAAAATATTGGAACATGTGACTGACAGGTGTTTCTTGCTACCCAGGTGTGTCCTGTTAGATTGATTGCTTAATGAGCCACAAAGTTGAGCCACATACAGCTCATGATGGTAGCAGTGGAATGAATTGAGAAGTTTACAGGAACATTTTAGACTGGCCAAGTCAATCATCAGACCTTAACCCAGTTGAGCAGCATTTCACGTCCTGAAGAGGAGACTGAAGGGAGAAACCCCCCGAAACAAACAACAGCTGAAAGGAGATGCGGTACAAGGATGGAAAGCATCACAAAAGAAGAAACCACCAATTTGGTGATGTGAGTGAGTCACAGGTTTGATGCAGCTATTGCAAGCAAGGGATATGCAATCATTTAAGTGTTATTTACTTTAACTTACTTCAAGACTAATTATTTCCTATATTTTTGCTCGCCTAAAAATTGGGTAGTCTGATACAAAAAGTTCTATGTTTTAAATTTTTTAACACATGTAGATGTAATTACTGACCTCACGGTGGCTTAGTGGTTAGCACATTCACCTCACACCTCCAGGGTTCGATTCCCACCATGTGTGTGTGGAGTTTGCATGTTCTCCCCGTGCTGCGGGGGTTTCCCACGGGTATTCTGGTTTCCTCCCCTAGTCCAAAGACATGCATGGTCGGCTGATCGGTGTGTCTAAAGTGTCCGTAGTATATGAATATACTACTCCAGGGTTTACCCTGCCTTGTGCCTGATGCTCCCTGGGATAGGCTCCAGGTTTCCCCGTTACCCTGAAGAAGGAGTAAGTGGTAGAAGATGGATAGATGTAAATACCAGGAAATAATAACTGAAATCCTAAACTCTTGTCTCATATCCATCTTTTGATCTTAAAAAAATGTCTTTGGTGTATAGCACAAACAAATGAATTGGCCTTGTTGTTCCAGTAGTTTTGGAGGAGATTGTATAACAAATGCTTTTAGTATGTTGAACTTAAATCTGTGGACAGAATATAGTTTTTATTTCAGTTTCAGTGCTTTCTTAAGTAGTTCTGCAAAACATTAGTTACAAAACGATCCACCCAAACAATTCATGTTTTCTGAAGCGTCCTCTGTAAAGAATAACAGCACTGAGGGATCTTGGACATTTCTCCATGCAGAACATTTCAAGCTTTTTTATATTTTCCATGCATGTTCACTTCCCTCTTCAATTTAGAATGAAATTGTCACTGACTGCAAAATACCGAGCTTGTGTTCCAGTAAACAGTGTTGTTTTTTGTGATTTAGGTGGATGATGTTTGGAGTCATTATCTTGTCTTAAGATAGTAAATCCTGGTACTTAGAGGAATTAATGATGCCATCAACCACAAGCTGCAAATGGGGTGCACATCCAGCGTGTGATTTTAATTGCTGGTTCAGAGACATTTGGTCTTTTGAGCAGCTCATCCAGGCAGCTTGTTGTGATGAAGGTGTTGTCTAGTAATCTGATTTGAATCTTGACAGCCTCAACTATCAACTAAACCATTCGAATTTGAAATTGTGATATTGGGGTTCGATTATGTTTCTCCCAGTGTCATAATGGTACTTTTTACCCCCTCATTATCTGACTTCCATCTGGCTCTTTTGGGTTCTTGGTTTTGCCCATGGTGATTGATGAGAACAACTTCATACTGTATTTATACCCCAAGTATCAATAATTGGTCAGAGGAATGAACTCAAAGTCTCGAGGGTGATAATTGCCAGCACAAATAAATCAATCATTTAAACTTTTGAGCCTGGAGCCGACTCTATGTTAGGATTTTCCCAAAAACTTGTCAAGATGATGTCACGTTAACCATGAGCCCAAACGGATAAATGACTAATACAAACTGTCATCGTTAGAACAAGTCTTATTACCTAATCCATAAGCAAAAGCTCTGATGTAGATTTACTACTCCAAGTGAAAAAAATTACGTTTTATGAATTCATTCCAAAAACGCTCACATGAAAGGTGTGGCTCTTTCATAGTTCACCTGGGCTGTCTTGACCACATGTTTCTAAAAACCTGTAATGGAAATCCTGAAACCTAGTTGCAGACATTTGCCTCCAAACACTGGGAGGTGACTGGACCAAGGCGAAGTGAAGGAAAGTGAGAGAGCTTTGAAAAGGCGCTTTGTGTTGGTCTTCAGGGCTGTCAGCATTTATGGTTCTAGGCAGAAGGCCAGCAGCTCACTGGCACTGGTTATGGGGCACACATATTCAGGGCCCATCAGGTTCACCTAGCTTAGTCCTGATTCCCACTGCCATGAGGGTGGAAAAAACATCTTACTCCAGTGGTTTCCCAGACTTTTTTCCACAAATTGATTCACATGATTGAGTGCATAAGAGGTATCAAAATGGTGGCATGTGCCAAGGGAA
The DNA here is from genome assembly GCA_012411365.1 of Ameiurus melas. Classification (NCBI taxonomy): domain Eukaryota; kingdom Metazoa; phylum Chordata; class Actinopteri; order Siluriformes; family Ictaluridae; genus Ameiurus; species Ameiurus melas. The sequence goes on along the minus strand of CM022755.1, from coordinate 8,574,360 downwards.
GTTTTAGCAGCAGGGAGGATTTTAGAGGAAGGAGTTAAATAAGTAAACTGAAAAAGAAGTTTGTGTTGGACGAATTAAAGTAATCAAAAGTGATTTATGGTGTTTATGTAATGCTGTACGGTGTTTACTCAATGTCAACAGCAGTGCTGTTTCAAACTATTCTAATCAGTTAAGTTACAACAAGAGTACAGTTAAGAAACATAAATAAAACAGTGGTGAGGATAGAGAGTCTTTCCTAACTTTTGCTGCCTTCGTTTTCTTTGAAGAGTTTCAGTCATGACTAGTAAAACGATATCTGTTCATTGTTTCCAGCTGCAAGGTTCAAACCTATAGAGAAGAGAAGTGAAGGGGTCTGCTGTTAGCTATGGTTTTATGGTAGCTCTAGAGCATTAAGTGAGTGAGAAAGGGTGTGTGTGCAAACGAGAATGTTTTTTCATCCATTGACTCCTTCTGCTCTGACACTGTACAGCGGGAATAATTCAAGAAACATTTAGAATGATGAGAAAAGAAGCCCATATTAAAAGGGGTGTTGAGCAAGAGCTCAGAAGCCCCCTGGCTAATGACCCACTACCAAGGAACTCCCAAGCTGATGGATATAGCCCAAACTAAGCAAATTACAGAAGAAGATCTTTTTATATGTATCTCAGAGACCCAAAAACACTGCAAACATCCAAAGACCAACTCTGCTATAAAGAATACGGAGGAAAGGGTAGGGAAAAGCTCACATAAAACTCATCCATCAAATTCAGTGTTAGACATTAGACATAAGAAAAAAAAACCCACTGCACAATCACAAAGCTAGACTAACATTATTTTCCCCACAATTCAAATTTGTTTCCCCTTAAAATCTATTTTCTCCTCAATTAAAACCATGTTTGGTTCCAGATAATAGCAAGCTTGAAATATAATCTTTGACCTGCAACATTTTTTAAATAATTAGACAAAAAAAATTAGCACCCTGGTATAATGATCTTATGCGATTCTTAAAACAGAAATCTAGACAATTACAACGTAAATGGCGCCAAACCAAGCTGGAGATATTTCAGACAGCATGGAAGGAGAGCCTACTGCAATATAGGAAATCTCTTGCAGATGCTAAAAAGATCTACTTCTCCACCTTAATAGGAGACAACCAAAACAATTCCAGATTCCTCTTCAACACGGTAGCAAAACTAACTAGGAATAAAACCACTTCAGAGGAAAACACTCAATCATTTCATAGCAGTGAGGATTTCATGAAATTTTTCATTTATAAAATTGAAAATATTAGAGATGAAATACAGGCCATTAAATTACAACCGGTCAGTAATATAACAAACCCATTAGATGACAATGTGGCAATATCGGATCAATGTTTAGAGTGTTTTGCTCCGCTTATAGAGACCGACCTAGCTACACTAATCTCATCAGCCAATTTATCAACCTGCATACTAGATCCCATACCCACATGTTTGTTTAAACAGATTTGTCCAGGAGTAGTTAAGTCACTTTTGAATATAGTAAATTCTTCCCTAACCATTGGCTATGTACCTAAATCTCTAAAATTAGCAGTTATTAAACCATTGATAAAAAAAACCTGACCTTGACCCGTCTCAATTATCCAGTTATAGACCAATATCGAATCTCCCCTTCATCTCTAAGATTCTAGAAAAGGTAGTAGCAAAGCAGTTATGCTCATACTTAGAAAGGAACAACATTCATGAAATGTATCAGTCAGGATTTAGACCTCATCACAGCACAGAGACAGCACTAGTTAAAGTAGTAAATGACCTTCTTCTGACCTCTGATCAGGGTTGTGTCTTGCTGCTTGTGTTACTAGACCTTAGTGCAGCTTTTGATACTATAGATCACACTATTCTCCTTGATAGATTAGAAAATGTTGTTGGCATTAAGGGAACAGTCCTCTCCTGGCTCAGGTCTTATCTGACCAATCGTTATCAGTTCGTAGATATAAATGGTAATTTCTCCATGCGTACTGAGGTTACTTATGGAGTTCCACAGGGTTCTGTTTTAGGCCCACTGCTTTTTACTTTATATATGTTACCCCTAGGACAAATTATTCGTAAACATGGAATTAGCTTCTACTGTTATGCTGATGATACACAGTTGTATGTGTCAGCGAAGCCAGAGGACAGACAGAAGCTTAGTAAAGTCGAGGATTGTGTAAATGACATTAGACGTTGGATGTTAACTAACTTCCTTTTACTTAATTTTGATAAAACAGAAATACTTTTATTAGGCCCACGTGTAGCTAGAAGTAATCTTCCTGACTACACAGTAACTCTGGATGCTCTTTCTGTTTCATCATGTACAGCAGTTAAAGACCTCGGAGTGATTATTGACTCCAGTCTATCATTTGATGCTCATGTAGATAATATTACTAGGATAGCGTTCTTTCATCTCAGAAATATCTCTAAGATAAGAAACATACTGTCACTACATGATGCAGAAATACTGGTTCATGCATTCGTCACCTCTAGATTAGATTACTGTAATACCTTACTGTCTGGATGTTCCAGTAAGAATATAAATAAACTCCAGTTAGTCCAGAATGCAGCTGCTAGAGTCCTTACTAGAACTAGAAGATACGACCACATCACCCCGATCTTATCCACACTGCATTGGCTCCCTGTAAAATTTCGCATTAAGTTTAAAATACTTCTAATAACCTATAAAGCACTACACGGTCTTGCACCACAATATCTAAGCGACCTTCTGGTTTTATATGATCCGCCACGCCTACTCAGATCAAAAGATGCAGGCTATTTGATATTACCTAGAATAGTGAAGTCTACAGCAGGGGGAAGAGCCTTCGCTTATAGAGCCCCACAGTTATGGAACAGTCTTCCTATTAGTGTTCGGGACTCAGACACAGTCTCAGTGTTTAAATCTAGGCTTAAAACGTATTTGTTTACTCAAGCTTACCCTGACTAGATTCTATCTCACTAATTCAGAGTCCTAATCGTTTTTCTCCCTTTCTCTCTCTTTTTGCCGAGCCCCACACAAATTTATGGAGATATTGGAGATCCAGATCCCCTCTGCCTCTGGATGAGCCCAAATCTTCTGCTGGGACTACGGCTGCTCCTAAGGCCATACTTCTCATTTTTCACATTATCTGTGTTACCTTCACACTCTGTGTTACCCAGATGAGGATGGGTTTCCCTTCTGAGTCGGGTTGCTCTCAAGGTTTCTTCCTCAAAAAACATCTTAGGGAGTTTTTCCTTGCCACCGTCGCCACTCAGTGGCTTGCTCAGTTGGGATAAATTCCATTTGTTTTCTACCTGTTTGTCTCTGTTTATCTGTTCCTGTTTGTCTCTCTTTAGATGTTTCTGACTGTTTATACCTGTTTTTTATTTCTGTAAAGCTGCTTTGAGACAATGACTATTGTAAAAAGCGCTATACAAATAAAATTGAATTGAATTGAATTGAATTTTAGGAAACCAAAGCATACATAATTAGTATGGAAACATATGGAATGCTTCCATCTATCCAAGCTGTACAGCAGTGGTGTTGGGGGACACATCATCGCCTAGTTTCTGTTTACTGAAGTGCTCAAACCCAATTCAGGCCAGCAAATGACATAATCTCCACTCTTAAGAGCTACATACTACAACAGTATAAACATGAGCACTTGGTTGATAGCAGAAGCTTAACACCTGCTGCAACGTCCTCAGTCTCTCCACGACCCAGTCATGTAGCCTTGGACACACTGGAATAATCGCTGTGTACTGTAGCAATCGGTTGTATGAATGGAAAACACCCTGAATCGCCTTAATATCAAAGCAATTGTATTTAACTGATTTTTTTTTGATGGCATATAAATAATGACATATCAAAGGCTATGCACCCTTGTCCTAAATTAAACCCTGTAACCTAATACACATGCTTCCATTCATCATATTTTGTATATATAATATATAACAGTTGTTCTCAAAGTGGGGTCCATGAAGTGTAGCCAAGTGGTCTGTAAATAAAAAAAATTGGTACAGTGGTGGAAATCACATTCCACATAATCAAAGTTATTATATTTAGGGGTCCAAGCACTAAAGTCATCTCAGGTCTATTGGTAGACTGTCAACTCATTCTATTTGGTAGAATAATTAGAAAGCTTTAAGGTTTCAACAATTGTATGTGAAAAATGTACATACAAATGAATTTGCTTGAATTTTGAATCTTGAATAATAGTATAATAGTAAACAGCAGCCAGTAAAGGCAAGTTATTGAGGGTTTCTCCAAAATCTTGTGTAGATTGTTTGGTAGTCATTTTGAATGTGTTTGTGTTCTAATTACGTAGCAATTTACCAGAAATACATAAACATTCACTAAGGAACCTTGTAGTTATTAGTGACCAAGCTATAGAATGTGTAACAAACAATTAGAAGCACATTGTTATCTGAGCACGCCTACACCCACCTTTTTTCCACCAACAATCTCCAAACCTGGATAATTGTGTAAATTTGATTGGATTGAAATTGTGCTAATAATCCTTAATGTATTCTTGTCCTAATGGAGTAGTAGCCAAACTTTCATGGATAAGTAAAGATGCAGCACACTGAATCAAATTAGTCTGGGCAGGGATGAAAGATTTTGGCTCATTGGATTTGTAAGGTGTTATATTTCCTTGTTGATGCTTTTCTAGTGGTGTTTGGCATCTGGCATCTCTCTATTAGGGTTCTGATGTGCACCGAGTGCATCCAAACTAGCAAAATTTAAGCGCAAAGGCTTGTGATTCAAGGGATACAGCTTACAGATTTGCTTTATGTAACTCTGCCATGCCTTCCTCCCATCTTAGACAGAAAGGTTGGCCACAAACTCACACTGACGTCTTGTTTTGGCACCTTTCAGCCTCTGTCTTATATTTTTCAGATAATCCAAGTCTTACCCAAGTCTGGATTGATTCTCTCTCAGTCATTCAACAGGCAACAGCATCATGTGTTTCTATTTTGTTATAAGTTCTTGTCTATGTTTTTTTTTTTTCTCCTGAAGTCTTGCCAATGTACATCAGTATCAAGATGACACATTTTATGTTGCTTAACGCTGTTTATTCCAACACTTGAATATCCTGGTGAATTTCATTATTTCTCACTCTGAGGTATAGTTGCAAGTGAAAGCCGCATTAATAATGGAATAGACAATTTAAGCAGAGGATAGACGTTAAGAATATATCCAGCTACTTGATATCTATTTTATGTTGTGTCAGCATCTTTTTTATTTCAAGTAGATGTAGAATAACTCATAATGATTTAGTATCATTCATATATATATATATATATATATATATATATATATATATATATATATATATATATATATATATATAATATATATATATATATCAGTATATATCAGTTAATCTACATTAAACCTTTCAAAACTCTACTGTTACAGTCCAGAAGCGGAGTTTCCAGACAGCAAAGCTACTGATAAGCCATAATTCTGTGTGTATACTCCCACCTTTTCTCCAGTTGCAGTGCCTGCCTCGCTTCCTGAGTCTGATAAGTACACCAGAGTGAAGTGAAGCTTTTTATGGAAAGAAATGTAGGTCAATGTCAGTATCACTGCATGGCAAAAGCATAAAATTTATTTGCACAAAATTCTGTAAAAATTTGGAAATTCTATCAAGCTCTTAACTTGTTAGAAGTTGCAAAAACACCACCAATTTCAATTTGAAGACAAACACATACAAGTGATCGACACAATCTGGACCTTAAAAGCAACTTCAGACCTTTAGCTGATATATAAATTATCCTGACCCCATAGTACAAACTGAAAGGATTGATGATATACCAAATTTCTTACATACAGTACAATACATAGTACATTTTAATGATCATTTGAAAGTGTTAAATTCCAAATTGCCACCCTGAGCACTTTACCTGCACACTTTACGTTAACTATTCATATATAATATAATTATCTCCAATAAATGGAGATAATTGCCTTAAATACCTTAATATGATCACACCCTCCATAAGGTGAGGCTTAATGCTTTGCTGATTAAGGTGTTTGTGTCATTATCTCAAATTTGTGCTTTATTTTCAGTAATCACTTTATTGTGGTCAGGGTTGTGAGTCCTGCAGACGTTCCTGTGAACAAGTAGAGTGATTTAATCTTGGAGCACCATGTACAAACGTTCATGCACTCATTCACGTCTATGGGCAATTTAGCATAGCCAGTCTGACTACTTGTCTGTTTTTGGACAGTATGTGGAATCTGGAGAGGCCAGAGGAAACTCATGCAAACACAGAAAGAAAATTCATAGCCCAGGATTAAACCAGGAACCCACTATGCCTCCATGCCACACCTTTCACAGTATTATGCTAATTTATATAATTATTTTCAAGAAAAGAATGTGCTTATTTAAATTAAACCGTAATTGTGGAACTATCCAACTCTACAGCCAGTCACGAGATGGATCTTCTTATTGTGCCCTTTATAAGGTGTAAAAGCCATGTTTTACTATATATAATGCACATATTTTAAAGAGAGTGGGAAGTCATATTCATTGATGGTTACTGCAAACATAAACAAGCATAATAAACAAGATGTTGCCTCTTTGCTATGGAAATAAGCAAAAGAATGAAAAACTTGAACAATACTTGACCTCAGACGGGCTACCAGTTTGGCGTTTAAACGTATTTCCCATATCCAAAATAGCAAATAAATAGGAGACTGATGTTGTAAAACAGAAAATAACTAGATGTGAGGAGAGAGATGTAAGCCTTACGGTGAGGCCAGCATTGTGTGGACATGCATACTATTTGCTCTCACTAAACATCCAAAACTTCTAGACTTTGTTTATAGCGATGCTTCCTCAAGTTCTACACAGTCCAAATTTAATCACTATAACAAATAGACAGGAATAAGCGAGAGAGAGAGAGAGAGAGAGAGAGAGAGAGAGAGAGATCATGTAGGATTTTGGGTTTGGAAAATAGATTCATGGCAAAGGATGTTTGTTTTTCCCTTCAGCTTTGGGGTAGGAAGTGTGAAATATGTGTTTGCTTTAAAAGAGCTATTTTTTTCCTTCCATCCAAATGGCCAAATTAAACAGAGCCTTACATTTGAAACACACATGGTGACAAACTAATGAGCACAAACACACTAAAAAAAACAGAGATCTGGAGTTACCCCAATCACATTTCACATTTGTGGCTGAAGTCTAGACTCTCTAACAGAGCACATTTGTTTTTATAACGTTTTTGAATACACAGTGGGTCTGATGTCACTGCCATTGTGTTTAATAATCAGTCCATCACCTTAACTCATTAAAACATATTATTTCACCAAAAATGCTGTGTCTGCTGGATTCTACCAACACTTAGTGTGTCAGGAATTTTAGGTCAAGCTGGCAGTAGCATATCTGATGAAGACTAAAAAAAACGATTGAATAGGTCACAATAGCAATGCCATACATTACAGTGCTCATACTTTACCAGCATTCAGTGACTGCATGAGTGACCAGAATTCAACATGAAATTAATATCAATAGGTGCACCTATCACATCACACAGCCATACACATTAGAACAACAAAAAGGACAATATCGCTACCACATGTCAATCACACAACTGTGCAGAAAATAATTCCCCAACCAAATAAACTGGATCAGTGATGTTCAATTAAAACCTGGAAATAAACAGAACAGAAATGTTCAGTATCTGGACTATTCAGAATTCTTCACTATTTCTAGTTCACTACTGGAAGTACAGAATATTTTAATTTTAAGAAAATTTGTCATATTGACCTTGTTAATTCCTTGAGTCTTATCCCTTCCTTTGTTCAGATGACTTTGGATTTGTTCTAAAATAGATCGTCTGGTTTTACACAAAACTGTGGGGTCCGTGCCAGCTTGAGTGCTTTCTATACTTTGCACTGAAAATTAAATCACAGGCATTAAATGAAAAATTATCCTTTTTATTAGTGGTATCAGTCTTTTGGACTCCACTGTATATAGTAAGTGTACCTAAACTGGAAATGCAAGTACACTGATAATCCTCTTTATTTATGCAGTTATCTAATCAGCCAATTACGTGGCAGCAGCGCAATGCGTAAAAGCATGCAGACACATATCTGCACAGAGCTTCAGTTAATGTTCACATCAAACATCAGAATGAAGAAAAAGTGTGATCTCTGTGACTCTGTGACCGTGGTATGGTTGTTGGTGCAAGATGGATTGTGTCCTGTCACAGCAAACCAAACTACAGTTCCCATCCTGCACTGCGGCCTACAAACATGGCCACCATGGACTACACTTCCCACACACACACACACACACACACACACATGTTCACCTTCTTCGGAAGACTAATCAGACACACCTGTTTCCAATCACTCTCACCATTACATCACACTATAAAAGAGACTGCTCATTCATAATGTACTTGCTAAGTAATATGTGCAGATGCCATTGTCTCTGTCATTTACGAAGCGTTTACCTTGTTCCTTGTGTTTATTCATAGTTTTTGATCTTGTTTCTGGTTGCTTGGTTTTGATTCTTGCCTTGCCTTGTTTATGTCTGTATGTTGATTGCCTGAACCCATGCCTGTTATTTCGACCACAACGCTGTCTTACATTTAGGATTTATCTGCATGCCTCTCTTCAATAAAGCTCTTAAATGCGTTTTGCATCCATCCTAAACCTCATTTCATGACAGGTTGGTTTGAGTATTTCATTAACTGCTCATCTTCTGGCATTTTCATACAAAATAGTCACTAGAGTTTACACAGAATGGTGCGAAAAAACAAAAAACATTGTGTGAGTGACACTTCTGTGGGTGGAAAATGGTCATATTGGTTGGAGCTGCCTGGAAGGATATAGTGAAGGATCTATGAAACTCATAGAATGACTCTTTACAACCATGGTGAGCAGAAAAGCATCTCACCATGCACAAAACATTGCACCTTGAGATGAATGAGCTACACCAGCAAAAGACCACATAAAGTTCCACTCCTGTCAGCCAAGAACATGAATCTGAGGCTTTCACAGGCACAGACTCATTGAAACCGGACAGTTGAAGACTAAAAATTTTTTTAAAAAAAATCACCTGCTCGTTTTCCAGTCTTCAACTTTCCAGTTTCTGTGAGTCCGTGCCCATGATAGCTTCTGATTATCTGCAGGATTTTATGCATTGTGCTGATGTTGACTATCTACATGTAAAGGAAAATGTTTTCTATCATTCTAAGAAGCATGGCTTATGTGTTTGACCAAGCTAACTGAAAACTATTTTTAATTACATGCTTGGTCATTTGGGAGAGATCTTCATTGGTTAGAGACTTTACTTTCATCTTCAGTGAAAGGTTTAAAAGGCTGTTTATTTGAATCATTCTTATTCATGGCATCAAGGAATAAAAATGAATCTTTTCCAAATTCATAACCATCATACTCGTATATTGTATGAGCACAGTAGACTAAAGAGTAATACTGACTACATATTACAATAGTTGAACCAAGTAGTTGAACAATAACAACAATAACAGAGTTTAGAAAATATTCATTATGAATAGATAAGTATCATTTGATCATTTCTTTCTTGCTGTAACAGTAAAACACAGGATTTAGGATTTCAAACATAAATATCAGCAACAATCTCTAATCGTAGGGTTCCCGATTCACATGACTCCACATTCCAAAGTGTCTGTGGGCAAGTCACTGAACCCTAAGTAGCTCCCGATGGCAAGCTAGCAGCTCTGCTACCATTGGTGTGTGAGTGTCTGTGTGAGTGGTTGAATGAGACACAGTGTAAAACGCTTTGTAGAACCACTAAGCTTAAAAAATCATTATATAAGTGCAGACCATTTACCATTTACCAAAAATCTCTGCATGCAATGCAGAACAATGTTCAACATATCAGAGTCTGCCTTATTCCCCTGCTTATTAAGATGTTTCATTTAAAACACAATTTAATTCACCATACAGTTAACCAATGCATCATTTAACTATAGTTGTGGAGGGTTTCATGCTTCTATTATTTGCCTTCACTTTTTGGCAATTTGGTAGGTTGGGGCATCTTTTTAGGGCAGCTGTGGCTCACGTGGTGAAGTGGGTTGTCCACTAACTGTAGGGTTGGTGGTTCGATTCCCGACCCACATGACTCCACATGCCGAAGTGTCCTTGGGCAAGACGCTGAACACCAAGTTGCTCCTGATGGCAAGTTAGCGCCTTGCATAGCAGCTCTGATGCCATTGGTGTGTGTGTGAATGGGTGAATAAGACACAGTGTAAAGCGCTTTGGATGAAAGAGCTATAAAACTGTGCTATTTACCATTTATCTTGATTTTGATGAAAATTATTATCTTGTAAACTTGTAAATCTTGTACATGACTTAACTAACTTTATTCTTATTTTGATACTATATATATATTGTTGTTGTGCATATATTTAAATCGCCCTCAATTGCAGCAATTTGTATAGTGGGTAAAACGTCACCCTTGCCAGACCCCATAAATCCTGGCCTCCAGTGTTGTGTGGGATTATGGGGTGATTAGCTATGTTTCATTGTGTCTGCCTGCGATACTATCTCTGTGGCCTCCTCGGTCTGTTCCAAGCAGACATTGTGGTGCCACAAGCCCCAGAACTGGTAACGGACGTGCTTCCTCCACAAACCAGTGCGTTCTGGGTCTGAGGAGAAAACCATGGTGGAATGTAGGCTGGATGAATACTGTCTAAATCTTGTGTCTAAATTATGGAAAATTTGGTAAGCTTTGTTTTATTTTCCTGCTGTTTGGTTCAGCTAAAGTGGGAAGTGATAGCACTCGTGTGCCTTGTACTCCACATTCCACATTCATCTTTATATCTGGATCATATTATATCATATTATATTTTCAGCGAACACCAAGCACAGAAATATACATTTATACATTCTGTCGGCAGTGACAGAGAAGAGATTTGTATAAAAAGAAAAAGAAAAAAAAGAAAAAAATTAAAATAATTATCCAGGAGCACACGGCCTGTCTATGCCTTCATGCAAACCCTGTTTCTGCTGCATTACTGCCATGTTAGAAAGCTAAACAGGCTGGCAACATGATTCATTATCCATGATTTTTATTGCTGTCAGTTATTTGTCATCACACTGAGACCTGGTTAAACCCTAAATATAACAATGTGATTCAGCTAAAAATGCACAGAAGGAAAGTTAATACTGTACATCCGATATTCCATTCACTTGCATCTTTCACATCCTTAGAAATTGAGCTGTCTTTATTCCACCTCTATTTTGTTTAAATCCCACTTCATTTGTTTGGTCAGAGTTTGCATGTGTGCAGTATTTGTGGGTGAAGCTGGAAAAATGAAGTGCTGTCATGCACAGACAGAACTTCATTCATTGCTCGGCCGAGAGCGCTGACCATATGGTGCCATTTGGTTGAACCCTTTTGTCGGCGAGCCTTTGTTTAGTTTCACATGTGCTTGCTTAAAAGAATACATATATTTCTGTTTATTCCTCTAATGGAATTTGGATTTGTGTAATAGCATGTGTATAAATGTTTACAGCTATACAGACAAGAAATAAACCACTTCAACAACGATTCTTAAGACTGAGCAACTCTGGCAAACTGTCTGCCAACTGTAAACAGTACGGATTTTGAAAACGGCGTGTCGCGAAACAACTCAACAACTGTTTAGTCTCATTTTATTTATCTCAAGGATCATGTTGCTGTGTAGGCATAGGTGTCTGACCATCTTCCATTTAACAACTCTCTTTTCAGCTGCCTCACTGACTTCTTATGACTTTTTATGAGTGTTATGACTGCGATGAAGGTGGCATAGTAGCGTTGCCACCTCACAGCTTCAAAATCCCTGGATTGATCCTGAGTTTTGTGTGTTCTCCCTTTTCTCCCTTTCCTCTGGGTTCTGCAGTTCCCTCCCACCTCCCACTAACATGCCAGATGGAGTTACTCAAATGAATTCGCCATAGGTGATAGTGTGTGTGTGTGTGTGCGTGCGCGTGTTTGTGTTTGTGTGTGTGTGTGTGTGTGTGTGTGTGTGTGTGTGTGTGTGTGTGTGCGTGTGCGTGTTTGTGTGTGTGTGTGTGTGCGTGTGCGTGTGCGTGTTTGTGTTTGTGTTTGTGATTGTGTTTTTGTGTTTTTGTGTTTGTGGTGTGTGTGTGTGCATGTGTGTGTGCGCGTGCATGTTTGTGTTTGTGTTTGTGTGTGTGTGTGTGTGTGTGTGTGTGTGCATGGTTCACTGCCCTGGTTCCATGGACTAGCATCACCCCAGGATATTCCCAGGGTATTCATACCCAGTGTTCCTGGGATAGGCTCCAATGAATGAACAACTTTTTGTTTCAACTTAGACAAATTCTTTAGGTTGAAAATTAAAAACCTATTCCGTGTGAACTAGCATATGCATTAAGAGTGCATTAATATAAACTTGTGATTTGAATTTCAGCCATCACTTCTGCCAGAGCTGCTGTTATAGAAAATTCTCACCAGTCAGGCCCAGTCTTTACTTGTAACCTTGTTTCTTTCATTTTCATGATTTATATATGTTTTTCGGAAACCCTTCGAGTTTCTATGTATATCCCTTAAAAAGAAGGTTTTCCAATTACAGAGTGTTCACTATAATTGCCTTTGCATGTTACAGTTTATACACATATGCTGTTAGATCGGGTTGATAAAAAAAAAAATAATAATTAAGCACTAAAACCATAGGATGCAATAAAGTCTGTGCTATCACATTACTTACTTGGATCTTGAATGCCCCCACTTTCTTTACTCAGGCTTTCAAACAAATACACCACCTTATCAACTCTCAATGGTATACCAATGAGCTTCCTGACCCCAGGGGACTGCTACTATTTGCTTGCTTATATTAAATTACCAAATAAGTCCAAGCCTTGACTGGTAGAATTCAGAGCTGAGGTGAAGGGTTGATCAATGTTCCATACCATCTGATAGTGGCTCGTTTAGGACAATAAGGTCCAGTGTCACCTTGGAGTGCCTTGTACAATCAAACCATTTTAACCGACCACCAACCCCCAGTGGAGTAGAGTAATGAAATAGACTCAGGGGTCAGCACAATATTTATCTGGTTAACTTAAATGAAAGTGCTGACCCCATTGCCCTTTGAAGATTGGATGTGCCTTGGATCAAGGGAGGTCAGAGTGTGATAAAATTATAGAAGCAATGATTTCCTGTGATAAAAGATTTTTTTTTATACAGCACATATTTTGTTTATGTATCATTTTTAGATTTTTATTAAAATAAAAAAAGGTTGACAACATACCTATACGACCTATATGAGGTCGTACGTTTACATACACCTTGCTGAATCTACAAAATTGTAATAATTAAAAACAAATAAGAGGGATGATGAAAATTCCATTTCAGTCCACATTTCAGCCCACAAGACTGTTTGTCTATATATAACAACTGAATATATACAAATGAACCAGTTGAAAGGTTTGGGAAGGCCACTGAATGTAGCAAAGTACATTTCTGTGATTAAAAATGAACTTGCTTAAGAGTATGACCAGTTAAACCTACTCTATAAAATCTTTTTTTTTTCAAAAGGTTACACAAGTAAATGGAACAAAGTAAATGTAGCACATTGCGACCCACCTCTGACTAGCATACACGAAAACAGACAGTTCTTTCAAGAGTTTTCATACTCAAGGTTCATGCTCTTTTTCCTTTCTTTTTTTCATGTTCCAACAAATATAAGAGCAGGGATCAGCAAAAACACAACCCACTGAACCCTAAGTCTTTGTAATGATCTAATCCTCTCCATCAGTATGATGAATGAGATGTCACAGCTGTTATATAAACCTGCTCATAAACATATATAGTTTAAATAGACTCTCTTTCTGAATCTTTGAACCCGGGAATATGAACAGAGGTTATGAACAATTTCTCGTAAGTTAAAGTCTTTCTTATGAAACACATGTGATAACATGAACACTAATGATCTAACTCTTAACAGGTTATATGTTTAATTAATCAACCATTGTTTTGATAACTATAACAATGTTGGGTAACACTTTACAATAACAGTACATGAATATCCATGCGCTAATACCTGAATGAATACTTACTTAAATATGAACTAATGATGAGTTAAGAACTGTACTTATCACAAACTAATGAAGAGCTAACCTTATCCACGAAGAGAGACTTTTGAATTCATACGTGAATAATGACCACCTTAAGTACAAGTTTGTTAGTTAATGTATTAATTAACACACTGGGGTATACTAAATCAATCACGCCCTGTAAGAAAGAATATGAACTAAACATGCATACTTCCAATTGTTTGTATAATTTGCCATATTCAGTTGTGTATACAAACTTAATTGGATGGCGGTGATCCTTTATCTCGAATGTAGACAGACGCACTAATAATAAACTCCAATAATTTCATCTCAATACATTTTGCATAATTCTCCATCCATTTCTGAGCATGTTTGATTTAGTTTACCACAATGTGTTAATTAATACATTAACTAACAAACAAGTACTAACATGAATTCATAAGACACAGAGCTAGCTCTTCATGATTAGTACATGCCTTAACTCATCATTAGTTCATATTTAAGTAAGTGTTAATTTAAAGTGTTACCCAGTGTTGTAATACACTGTAGAGTTGTAGACATTCCTTCATTCATTCATCTTCATGAATTAATTTTTATTCTGGTCAAGGTTTTGGTGGATCCGGAGTCTATACTAGGAATACTAGGCATGAGGCGGGAATAAAAACTGGAAGGGATGCTTGTCGATTGCAGAGCATGATGTTCACACACATTCACAACTATAGGCAATTTAGTGTAGCCAAGCTACCAAGCGGAATGTTTTGTTGAGGTAGGAGGAATCCGGAGGACAGAGAGGAAACTGATATGGACATGAGGAGAACATGCAAAAAACTGCACAGACAGTAGCTCAGGATCAAATCGGATCTCTGAAGCTGTAGAGCTTTATATACAGTATATAAAACAATCCTGAGTTGACTGAAAAGAAAATTGCACAAATAATGTGTGTATGTTAAGTCCTCAAAGATTTTGCAATGCTTGTGCTGTGTACAATCTCTTTCTATCTTTGCTCTTACAGACTGCCTAATTGCAGGAAATTGCACAGCACTCAACATGAACCCTAAAACTAACTATCAGTTCCTCCGCTCACTGAACCCTATAGAAAAGCATCTCATTGTAATGACTGCAGGAAAAGCAGCACTAAATTACCCCCAGCGCCAGATTGCATAAACTAGCATTTTCCAGATTCAACAAACAGCCCTCTCACACTTTTTCCTGCTGTAATTTTAAGGAGCAATACTAAATCTTAAAACTCTGTGCAAGTTGTTTGAGTTATTTCTTATTACTGTAACCATAACTGCATTAGTCAGTGAGAATTTGTGTCCAGGATCTATGACTCACACAAGGACACACACCAGTGGTCAGTCTGAGAGGATGGAGACTGGGATGTAGGCCTACTGTGCGTGGGGCTAACAGCTTACATTAAGATGTCCATTTGTCCAAACTGCTGTCATAGCAAACACAGAATTGTGTCATGCTCCATAAGTGTCATCATAGGTTAATATCATAAACATTACCAACTATGTTACTGGGTCCAGTGCTGTGTCAGTCTATGGAGCGCATCAAAAGGTCTTTATGGGGAAATCAGGACCTGTGTGTTGAGGTTTTCAAGGCTGACGATGAGTCATTATTGACTTCATTCTGTACATATTTCTCAATATTTTTCAAGTAAGTTTCATTAGATTATTTGCTTTTTATACCAACCCATGCCCATTACAGCAGACTGAGATTGCACACTGCTGCTGAATTTATTTTGTGTTAATTTGTACGCAGGCCAGCACCATCCACATACACAGAGCTTAGTGCATGCTAAGGTCTGAGACCACATTGAAAATCTTGGATATTTTGTTTGTTTGTTTGTTTAATTTAAAACTGCAAAAAAAACCCAGAAATTTTAGAATTTTGAAAGTTTTTTTTTAATACAAAGATATAATCTCTTCCAGTGCATGCATTCAGATGACTATGATCTAACATGGATCACCAGGGTTTACACAAATATGTGGAGTCCACACCAGCTCAAGTCATAGAAATATGTCTAAGATTCTACTATTCACTCAAGCTAATGCTGATAATGGAATTTTCAATTCCTAGAAAGATTGCAAAATACACGTATTTTCACTAGTGGTCTCAGACTTTGGGCTAACGTGTTTACCGTTACCTCAGGATGCAAGCTTGCGTAGTCTAATTCAAATACTTCTGAGGGATAAATTAAACTTTTCAACAGCCTCGTATATATCTCACTCTAAATCATATATCAAAATCATTCTTTTTAGATGCCTATTTTGATTTATTTAGATTATTGTTGTTAAAAAGATGTTAAAAGTACAGATAATGGGCCAGGCTTCCGTCATCCACTATTGTTTTGCAGAAATGATTTCTGGGACTTCAAGCAGGTTCGATGCGCACAGGTCTGCATCCTCAGTATTGAGAAAACATCCGGGTAATTTCATGCATCCCCAGTAGTTACTTTCTTGAGTATTGGAACTGAACTTTGGCAGTGGATGATGGCATAGAACAAGGACGCAAGATCGCACAAGAACACATATTACATCTGTTTTTACAGTAAAGCCCACTCTGCTGAAAATAAAAATAAAAACCCTTATAGAATTTGTTATGGTTTTATAGAATCTACAATGGTCCCTGTCGGTGTCTTCTGTTAATGTGTTGCCTTCCATTGGTGGCATCTTATATCTAGTGGATACCATTAAAGACCAATAGAACACCTTTGACATTTGGTAATGGTATTAATGGTTAACAACTGATGGTTTGTCATTTTATTTGTAGTGGAAACTATTAGAATTTCTATGAAGGTTTCTATTTTTCCCCGAGCAGCATTCAAAAGTGGTCTATTATGTAATAAAAAAAAATTATAATAAAAAAAATTCCGACATACATGTTTCTGTAACATTTATTCTGTTTTGCTTGAAGTAATGTTTGGAAATCTAAAATATTTTTTCTACAGATGCAGTAATGCAGAAGTCATAAAATTAACATCTTTCATTTAATTTTCTATTTAAAAAATAAGATGTCTAAAACGTTTTAGATATATTTATATGCTGAACATTGCTGCAAAGTGCCTGCAAGTGTCTGTATGTCCGTGTGTCTAAAGGTGTGGATTGGGTTGAGTGTGTGTGTGGCTTCAGTGGTCATAATAATAGCCTGAATAGTATTATTTCAGCCATTAAGGTTATCCATACATTTACTTGAGAACTTGCTTCTTTCCAAAATTAAAACAAAAAAAGTCACAAAGCAGAGATATAATTTTTGAGAGATGATAACATAATAATTTATTCAATTGTTTTATATATATATATATAAAAATAAATAAATATATATATATATATTGAGCAAGACCCTTAATTGTCCCTGCTCCAGGGGCGCTGCATCATGGCTGACCCTGTGCTTTCACCCCAATTTCCTAACATGCTGGGGTATGCAAAGAAAATAATTTCCCTGTGCTGTAATGTATATGTGACCAATAAAGGTTTCTTCTAAAATAAAAATTTAAAAAAAGAATGACGTTTAGGACAGGAGAGATGGGCTGCATCTGGATTAATGGTCTCAAATGGGTTTTTCTATCCTGCAGGTGAGAAAACAAACAAGCTGAGATGAGTTGGAGTCTGGGGAACGAGAGGACAGAGGGTGTTGCGAGGTCAAGCTGTGGATTAGAGTGTCCAACTCTAATTATGAAACTGATTTCAACAAAGTCTTTCTTCCATTATTTGAGGGCTTTGTGAGATGTGATTCAGATGTTTTCTGTTTTTGGCATCACGTTGGGTTTATTTGTGGATGTGGGAAATAGCTATGAGAAATGAAGCACAGATAGATAAAATGAGGTGAGGGTTTGATTTAAAGTGATACACAGCTATGAGATCAGCTTTGAAATCCCTCAGTGGCATGTAATCATATTTAACTTTGAAATCTATTAGATACATTTGCAGTTGATCAGTACATACTTACATACAATGGTTCCATCTAGAACATTAGGGTTCTGCACTCTAAATGGTGCAATCAGATTTAAATAACATGATGTGCTGTGCAGTGTGGACACTGTAAATTCATCACAAAACAAACTCTCAGCACATTTACTTTTTTGTTCTGTTTGTCCTTCTGAGGAAACATGTAAAGGGTCTGTGTAAAACCCTATATCACAGGGATTCCCTTTCAGAAAAGCTTCCCTCTTCAGGATGCTAAACCTCTTAATGACCCGAACCACACTTGAGGAACTCTATTTTTCTACGAGTGTATAATTGTTTTGGCAATCTAGGATTAACAAGTACTCAGTACAGTGTACTTTGCTCTTCCTGCTCTATAATAAACGAATGATCTATTTTGAAATATTTGGCTAGTAACGTTGCTATTGTCTTGCGCACTTGTGCATGTGCATATAAACAGTATAAGTTAAACAATTAAGACTGAGCAAACATGCCACACACACACACTTCCTCACTGGAGCCAAAATTTGTATTTGGTAAGCGTGGAAAAGTTTCTCTTTCTATCAAGATGAAGGTGGTTGTAGATGCATACTACTAGGCTTATAAGTGAATGTCTATCTGTTACAAAGTGGGATTGCCACAAAGGCGTAGCTTGTTTGTAATTTCCTCCACTTGAATTTCAATTAATTTCTACAAAATTTCTACATATAGTGGGGGAAATAATTATTGAACGCGTCAAAAAAATTTTCAGTAAATATATTTCTAATGAGGTTATTCATATGAAATTTTCACCAGACATCAGTATTAATCCAAAAAATCTGGAAATGTAAAGAATTCCACATTAATGTCCATAAATAAAGCTATGTATAATAAAGTGGAATGACGCAGAAAAAAAGTGTTGAAGACGTTAAGAAAAAGCGGTTGTCCAAGGCAAAGTAAGGCAAGGAACCAGCTGAAATATGTAAGTGCTTATACGCCCTATCTGTGCAAATTAATATCAGCTGGGTTAGTAAATTTATGGACTTTAAAAAAGGCTTTTAATTACCATGGTGTCACACAAGAAACATGTCATAATGGGTAAAAGTAAAGAGCTCTCCCAAGACCTTTGCAACTTTATTGTTGCAAAACATATTGATGGAATTGAATACAGACTTATTTTAAAAAAATCTCTTCATCCTCCAGTAAACACCATTTGGGCCATTATCCACAATTGGAGCCAACATCAGTCCATCATCAACCGGCCATCAACCGGAGCTCCTAGCAAGATTTCTGACCAGGGAGTCAGAAGAATAGTCAGAGGGATAGCCCAAGAGCCAAGGACCACTCGGAAAGAGCTCCAGAAATACTTGAAGGCAGCAGGTACAATCATCACAGAGAAAACAATAGGCAATGCACTCTACTGCTCACGCTCACCCCGCAAGACTCCATTACTAAAGAAAAGGCATGTCAAAGCTCGTTTACAGTTTGCTACAACTCATTTGGACAAGCCTATGAAATACTGGGAGAGTGTAGTCTGGTCAGACGAGAGCAAAATTGAACTTTTTAGCTGTCATACTACACACCATGTTTGGAGATGTAATGGCACTGCACATCACCTTAAAAACACAATACCAACAGTGAAGTTTGGAGGGGGAAGCATCATGGTGTGAGGCTGTTTTTCATCAAATGATACTGGCAGACTTCATATAATTGTAGGAACAATGAATGAAGCCCTTTACCAGGAGATTCTTGACAAGAATCTGCTGCCATCCACACGGATGATGATGCGACTTGGGTGGACCTTCCAGCAGGACAATGATCCAAAGCATACAGCAAAGGAAACTTTTTTTTCAGAGAAAAAAAATCAAGGCATTAGAATAACCCAGTCAAAAACCTGACTTGAATCCAATTGAACAAGATTTAAAGACAATATGTTTAAAAGAACGGGCCAAAATCACACCTGAATACTGCGGCTGATTGATTTCTTCATACAGGAAGCATCCTGAAGCTGTCGTTACAAACAAAGGCTTCTCCACTAAATATTAAATAAATTTCAGTTTGCGTGTTCAATACTTTTCCTGTTTAATTCCTCTTTATTACACATAACTTCGTTTATGGACTTTCATGTTGTGAAATCTTTATATTTCCAGATTTCTTTAATTAATACTGATGTCTGGTAAAAATTTCATGTGAATAGCCTTGTTGGAAATATATTTAATGAAAAAATTGTTGACACGTTCAATACTTATTTCCTCCACTGTAAATATCATACATTCAGAGAAGAGGAGATGGACATGTTATGTGGCCATTTACACACTGGATATTCAACACAACGACATGTATAATAATGATTTGTAGCAGACAGAGAAAAACACCTGCTAGTTTTAGGCTATGTTGAGTGAGCCTGCTGCTTATAGATGCAATTACAGTTGGACGGAAACTCTTAAAAAAATTTTTTTTTAAAGAAAATTAAATATCTTTTTATTTTCTTGCACATTGTTCCTTCTTAAAATTCTAAAAATGAATCTGAGATTTAAATATAGACACAGTAAGGGGAAACATTGTTCAAACACTTTTGCTTTGTTATTTATATATTTCCACTACATACTGTATTTACACAAATAATGTCTTTCGACTTTGTAGTGAACAAAAAATCTGTATTCATAAGCATAAATGTAATTCACTCATGGTGAATAAGAAGGAGCTTCCTAAAGTTCACAGGTACAACACTCGAATAGAAAAATCTACAGAGCCAAAGCAAATACCTTAAACAGCCCTATATTTGCAGTCGGTTTCAATAATATGCAGTTGGTTTTGTCCATAGCAGATGCGCCATACAATTACTTTATAATATGCTCTCAGACTATGATGTGGAAGGTAAGAGAGGAAGGTAAGAGTCTGCTGAAAAGAGTTGCAGGACAAACTGAAAGCAGCAGGAACGACAGTTGCACAATGCGAACATTAAGCCATGAATTGCCCTGCATTCATCTCTGTTTCTTCAAAACTAGGGCAAGAGCTTTTCTTTTGTGCCACTCTGCAGCCCCTTAACAGTTCAGCTCTAATATAATAGGCAAAAAAAAATGAATTTTCTACAATGTAAAATACAGTAGCAAAATGTTAATGATGTTAAAGCTGAAATAATTTAGTAAAGTAGTAAGTAGGGACAATTGTTTTATTTCAAACTATTGCCATCCAAAAGCAACACCTTTTTTTCCCATATGATGGCAACCAAACTCATCAACTCAGACTCAATCTCTTTTCCATTTGCTCAGTCTAAAAAGAAGTATAATAAGCTCAAATTTGTACAGAAATGCCGTGTGAGGGTTCATGTGACTCATTGCAAACATGCTCTTAGCCTTCAGGCCAAAGATGACAGTAAGAAAGACTAGTGGTAAAATCCCACACCTGCAATCAGTACCTTTTCACACCCTCCTCTTATAACACCGGAATAACCCTGTACACCTCCACCGTGTTTCCTCACCCAACCCCTAACATAGAACTGTGTGTGGGTTCTGGCCCTGTCGAGACACATACCCGTAATTAGAGTTTGACGGTGGTTTCACGTTGTTCCTAATCTGTGGTACAATGTCCCTACCAAGCTCTTGATGCTGCTAAATTAAGAATAACGAGTCTTTGTGAAGGTGTTATTTGAGGCGCTTAAGCGTCGCTGGGAGTGTTTACATTTCTGGTAGTGCTTCTTTGTGGCACAGATTTAGACATGCTGGAACAGACAGTGGTGGGAGACGTTGAGCATCGCCGGGGGTAGGGATTGGGGGTGGTGCAGGATGAGACCATGTCCTGGCATGATGGGAAAATCTAAGTGGTTGTATGTAATCAACCAGCCAGAAGGTGCATGAATTTATGAGCTAGTTTGGGCAGAGAGCTCTGTATCTTTTTAGCACTGTTTGCCTTTTCTCTATATGGCTGCATACTGTAATGATTTATAATCCTGCTATCCGGTGTCACTCAGAGGATGTGTTCCTTTTTAAGTTTGGTTCCTCTCAAGGTTTCTTCCTCATGCCATCTCAGGGAGTTGTGCTAATATACAAAAGGTATATCTCTAAAAGGTTTGTTCCTCGGGGGAACACAAAAGGTTCTATCCAGAACCCTAAAGCAGGGTTTATAAAGTGAGTTCCCTTTGAAGAAGCTACATCAAAAAACCCTTTAACTAGGTAAAACAAGAAAAATTGAGGAAGACTGTTTTCCTAAGGGTTGTATTCAGATTTCCCAACAATCCACAATACTTTTTTTTTCATGGATGACATCAATGGGATAGGATCTTAATCTGAGACATTGATTAAATCAAGGACTGAATTGTTACTGGATAAAGTTATGAATTAAATTAAAGTAAGCTGTAAGTATGGGTCAGTGCTCGGACAGTGCATTGAATTAACAAAAACATTGTTATGCCATTATTTTGACAATTCAAGCTAATTATATGTATCAAACAATTTCCTAAAATTTCCTGACATTGCAATTTCATGACCTAGATATTAGTGTCTCATGACTACATTAAGTTGTGCAAAAGATTAACTGCTAGTGCATAATATAAAATAAAATGTTAATTAATAGTATATGCTGGATCAAGTGCTAAACTACAATCTTTCAAATAATGAGCGTGGGAGCCATACTGTTAAAGGAAAACAGCAAGTAATGTGATAATTACCACTAGGACTACACATGCAGCATATTATTATATTAGCAAACAATCATATATCTGTCCTTTTTCTTAAATGTAATTTTTATTGTTTCTTGTTAGAACCTATTCTTTAAGCTGTTTGCTGATTAGAGGCAAGCGTTTAAAGGTGGTGTACTGAAGAAAATTGAAACACCCCACCTCAGACACCTCTATTCAAGAAAAATCTAGCAAACATAAAGGTGTGAACTACATGTGAGTAATTTTAATATTCTGAAAATCAGTTTAGCAGCTTTGTAACCCACCTCTGAATATGAGTAACGTCTGGACATACTTGCCAACTCTGAATACCACCCTAAGTGTGTAGAATACAAAACTAATTTAGAAAGTCTGTACACTCTAAGAATTGTCCCTATGCTAACAATTGTCTGTTAAAAAAAATGGTATGAGGGCAAGCTAGATTGACAATGTGAGCATCGGTAAGTTTAATGCACACAGATATATGTACGTTGATGTTGATCAGTTTATGTATATTCGTTCATGTGGAAGTGCGAGAAGAAGTAACCAATATTCCAGAGGAACCCAGACTGAAAATGGAAAGTCCCAGGCTGATCTTAATGCATTCCATGACATGTAAAAACATGGAGCTGCTTAGACATATTAATGGCCAGGATGTAAAAGAGCATGAACACCACACTTTAATATCACAGATATTATGTAACATATACAAATGCTTCTGTGAATCAACATAACATAACGATAGGTCACAATGGTATCTGTTACTGTATACATCATGATGTGTACTGGTCAAGTGTGAACATACTGTGCATTATTTAAAAATGTACAAAATGTTACCAAAATGAGGAGACATTATCTTTCTCCACAATACTAAAGAGGTAAAAGCAAGCGGTATGTAAAAACTACAGGGGCGGCTGTGGCGCAGTTGCTAGAGCTGGTTGTCCACTAATCGTAGGGTTGGCGGTTTGATTCCCGGCCCGGGTGACTCCACATGCCGAAGTGTCCTTGGGCAAGACACTGAACCCTAAGTTGCTCCCGATGGCAAGTTAGTGCCTTGCATGGCAGCTCTGCTACCATTGGTGTGTGTGTGTGAATGAGACACAGTGTAAAGCGCTTTGAATAAAAGCGCTATATAAGTGCACATTTACCATTTTTTAACTACGAGGCACAGCATAGCAGTATCAATAAATGGCTTCCCATGAGGACTGTAGACAGAAACATTCATTTCAAAGCAGATGTTGAGCCTAGCTACAGTCTGAAGTGTCTGTAGCTCTGAACTTTAGACAACAAAGTGCTCATACACTACGCTCATATTCAAGTCAAGTCAAGTGGGTTTTTATTGTCATTTCTCTATACACTGGAATGAAATAGTGCAAATACACAGTGCGAGATGAGTGCAAGCAAATAAATACACAAAACATGGTCTTTAAACTGTAAACAATTGTTCAACGCAGCAGCACAAGTATAGCAGCAATACTGGCAGCGAGTTAAATAATAATAATAATAATAATAATATTTAAATTATTTACCCTATCTTTGTCTTTCTGTCACACTGACTGTAGCACAGGATTAATCCTTGATACCATGCTGAAATATACTCCTAGACCATGACAATATGGCTTTGCTTATGATTAGTCAGACCCAGCAGAGTGGTTTTGCTCTAAATCTTGACTTGGTGCTTGAACATTCTGGACACTGTGTTCTTTAGTGGTTGATGATCATAGCATTTTTGTTTCAGCTGGCATGTTCAAGTTCGACTCTAGTTGTTGCTGTGAGGAGGACACATTGTCCTAGAACTCCTTGTATGGAAAAAAAAATATCAGGCAAACTCTCACCAAACAACAAAAACTGCAATTTACTGTCCACACATATCTTAAAATAAAGGATAAAAATGAAGTAGAAATTTGTACCTATATCTGTTTTTGGGATGTGTCTATTCAAATGTAAAAATTTCTGTCAGTTGAACTTTTTGCATTTGTGTATTGATCTTGATTGATGCAATAACACTTGCTTGTCCTGTGATCAATTTTAACTCAGATTTACAATGACATTTTCATTGCTTCCTCAAATCAATATTTAACAAAATAATATAATGCTTTAAACATCCACTTGATTAGCTTTCTCATTGATTAATTTAAAGCTTATTTGTAGAATTTCCAAGAAGATATGATTACACTTACTCAAAGAGGAATATTGGGTACATTGGTCTGTGCAACACTAAAAGCCATCCATCCATAGATCCATTTTCTGTACCACTTGTCCTATATGGGGTCACGGGGAGCCTGAAGCCTATCCCAGGGAACTCCCAACACAATGTGGGGGACACTCTGGATGGGATGCCAAACCATTGCAAGGAGCAGTTGCATACACTCATACACCAAGGACAATTTGGAAATGCAAATTGGTCTACAACGCAAATCCCTGAAGCATGGGGAGAACATGCAAACTCCGCACACAGGGTGGAGGTAAGATTCATACCCCCATCCCCCGGAGGTGTGAGGCAAGTGTGCTAACCACTAAGCCACCACTAGTAGCCAGTAATTAAGATAAAATACATATTGCTCTTTGTTGCTGCCTTGAATGTCAGTTTAAGTGCTAATTTGACACTTTCAAAGTTAAAGGCCTTCATTTATCAATGCTTCATAAGTACAAATATGTGTTTTGATTATGTTTAAGCATTTCAACCAAGAATTTGGCATTAATCAAAACAAATGCTTGTATTAATATATGTGTGTATATTTATACAAAGCTTTGGCCATGCATGTGCAAACAACCAAGCAATGGAAAATAAATCAGCTAGAAAAAAAAATAAGTAAGCTTTAGAAAGGTCTTTTTTTTATTTAATTGTTGGTTTGGAACATTAATAAATGTAATTAACTATTAAATCAATTTAAGCTTTTTCACTTTATGTAATTACTGTAATTGCTAATGTAATTACTATCGAAAGCATGTCGGTGCATTAAAGAATGCAACTTATCTCGCTTTGATGGAGGATGTAATGTGTTGTACCATTTGAAGATAACATTATTGTTAAGGACCAGACTAAAGTTTTAGCTGTACATTGACTGGTTTATCAGCAGATAGGCTTCACTACTCCCAAACTACGAACTAATACATTTCTGCTGGCAGTTGGAACCCGAGTTAAAGGCGGAAACAAGGAACACAAATGCAATACCTTTGCATGTCCAGGCCTTTCACCGTAGTGATTTTGACCATACATATTTCACAAAGAAATCGGGTACACAGTGCATATTTCCCAACCCTCTTTAAGTAGGAATGTTATCACAGATGCAGAACAGGCACATAGGAATGAGGGACTACTGACTCCATTCACATAGCAATTATCATATGAAAATTTAATTATTTAATCAAATGGGATTCAGTGTTGTTCACCTCCTGTGCATACCATATATGGTTAAGTGTCGGCGTGTCTGTATTTAATTCAGAAGCAACACACATGCCTATGGCAGTTAAGCAAAATTGGTGTTTATTAAGCTTAATTTTATTTCTTAACATTCATTTGATGTTAATTTTACATTTTATATGCAAGAACAAATTTTGAATCATATCTACACAAGTGCTGATAAAGTAGGCCCCATGAGTCTACAATTTGTCAGGTTTCCTGGATGTTTCTACCTTCTCTGCACATGTCTAATCTACAGGATATTGAAAGTGCATGGCTTCTATTACACATAGAGGTCAGTGGATAGGTACAGGCTCTGACTCGATGATTTTGTGATGACAACGATGCATATGAGACCAGGAAAAGCACAGGAGCAGGAGGCACTGTGATCGTGTACACACACACACACACACACACACACACGTCATGTAATGCAACACACCACATTAAGTATATTTAGAATATTGTATAGAACTGTATGTATATATAATTAAGGATCATATTCATAACTTTTATAGTACTGTAAAGTATAATCTCTACAGAGTTAAAAGCAGGGGTGGAAAGTAATGAACTATGTGTGGAGTACTTGAGTATATGGTCACTATAAGATTGCATTTTTAAGTAAAATATTTAATACTGCATACATTTATTTGAAATCATCATTATAGAGAAAAATAAAATTGCACATAACCCTAGAAGACTGTAAGCCTATTAAAATACAGAATGTGCATATTAGAAATAATTTTGTTGCAAGACCAAATCAAAATAAAGCTGACAATAATCTACACATCAGGTGCCAAATGCTTAGCCACAATGTCTGAGACAGTGGAGACAGGTGAGGTTTATCAAGTATCCTCAGCTTTTCTGTAAATGCATGAGTTAAAATTCAACCTGTAGAGATGTGTATATGTCAGCCATTAGCTAGCTGAGTGAGCTAGAGTGAGCTTTTTGACATTTTACAGTATTAAGGCTCTGTATTAAAGGTCATTATTAAACCATAGATATCACTTTGATGTGAGTACCTTTTGTGTAAAATATATCTAACTTCTGCTAGGGCCTACAGGTAATGAGTAAGGATAATGTGCAGGGGTTCTTTGCTAGATAACTAACTATGTATCTAGAAACACAAATTATGAATCAACATATTGTAAGTTGATCTTGAACCTAACAAGCTACTGAAACCACAACAGCAAAAAGCCCTAATAAACTAATGTTAATTTTCATATTTTTAATCCAGGTGGTGTTCACTTGGGTGGTTAACAAGAACACAAAAGAAAATTGTTTTTTGTAAAGTAATTTCTCAAGTAGTTTTTCACCAGGCAACTTATTTACTCTTACGTGTGCAATGTTCTTGCTCAATACTTTTGCATTTGTGCAGGTGAATTATTACTACAGTAGAACTTTTACTCAGTGTGTTTTGTAGTCTTTGCACCACTGGTAAAAGGGAAAAATTAAGTTTTTGCAAACACTCATACACATTCATACCTCATTAAGAATAAAATTTAGTACATAATTTTGAGGCTAACGTTTACATGCACCTAGGCTGAATGCATTCAAACTCATTTTTTAACAACACTCATTGCATGTTACCAAACATTTTCTGTGTTCAATCCATTAGGGTATCTACTAATTTCCATAAGAGGTCATTTCAAAATAATACCATACAATCCAAACTTTACATACATTTAGCACTGCCATTTATTTGCTCGAACTTGGATCAAATGCTTGGTAGCCTTCCACAAGCCTCTAAAAATACTTTCACCTTATTTCCCTTCTTTATTCCTCCGGAAAGAACTGCTCAGTCTGGTTTGTGGGCCTCCTTACTCAGACACACTTTTTCAAGGATTTTTCTACACGATTCTTTGTGATGGCCACTCCAGTATGTTTACTTTGTTGTCTTTAAGCCATTCTGGTACATCTTTGGCGGTATGCTTAGTATAACTGTCACCCAGTTGTGATCAGGTTTTAAGCTTCTGGCTGATGTCTTGAGATTTTGCTTCAGTATTTTTAAATAATACTTACTAAAGTGCAACAGTCACTTTTTAAGCAAAACACCCCCCACAACATGATGCTTCCACCCCATGCTTCACAGTTGGGCTAGTGTTTGTTGGATTAAAATCATCAACTTTTCCCCTCCATATTTAGCTAATTATGATCAAAAAGTTACATTTTTGTTTTATCTGACTAGAGAACACTCCTTCAAAAGGCTGGTGATCACCTGCAGACTTCTGTCTGGCGTTTCTATGTGAATCAGAGTAGGGCTCCTTCCTTGCTCAACAGCCTTTCTGTAATGTTGTGGGTGCCTTTTCAGGCAAATCCATGGCTGCCTGCATGGTCCTTTATACCTCCTCAACCCCTCAGATTGTGAACTGGGGCTTCATGGTGTCTTTAGTACGCTCCGCTCGCAGTTCATCAATCCCGCCAAAAGCCCAGCAATTAGCACACTGGAGCAGGGTGCTTCCATTTGTGGTCCAATTGCTATCCATTTGGATAAAAAGGCACCTAGCTTGTTGCCTTTCCATCTTTTTACCGAGCCCACTCGGTAACACTTTCAGGCCATGGTAATATGTTAATAGTCTCTTAATGGTGGACATACATAATTTGGCACTGGTAACAATTTTCCTTTGGTAACTGGACTCATGAAGGTTCAGATTTTTCTTCTGAGGTCTTAGCTGAGTTGCTTGAATTTTTTCCCATATTATCAAGAGTAAATAGGCACTGTTTTTAAAGGCAGATCCTTAAATATAGACACTTGTACCCTCCGAATTAACTCCTAATAATGGCAATTGGTCAATCATAAGCTTCTAAAATTTCTGGAATGTTCCAGATTGTTTAAAGAGACAGACAACTTGGTGTATCTATACGTTTGACTGTGGATTCTAATATAGTGAATTAAATAAAAAAACTAATCTGTCTCCAATATATTTTTTTAAAATGATAATCACGTGCCAATTAACTTACCAAAAGATATGCATGGTGACGTGAAATGTGTGGAGTTGTGACAAACAGATTGAACATCTTTAGCCTCGGTGTATGCAAACCTTTGGCCTCAACTGTTAAATTCTGGATTATTATTAATCAGGCATCAAAAAACACATTATTCAGTAACTACTATGAATTATTCACTAAATACAGTGAAGCTGGAAAGTTCTGAGAGTTGGGAGTGTACAGTAATTCTGGACCTGTCATACAAGGAGCTTATAGAATTAAAGCCCTTTCTGAGTTTTACTCAACAAACATCAAATCCAATAAATTCTAACTTAAAATTAAAGCATAGTAATATTAAGGCACAAAAAGATTGACAGACAGAATTACTCCTCAGGAAGGCAAGCATAAGAAAGCAGAAGACTTGTGAATGAGATGCATGGAGATATCACATTTCTCTCATCGCAGCCAGCCAGCGGCACTCGTGCCCATTTTTCAGTGAGCGATGATAAGTCTCCCACCCCTGTGGGCGGCAGGGGGGCTAGAGTTTCCCCCTGTGACAAATGATGGGACATCTCCTTCTCTCCCATCTTAATCAGTCTGTCTGCTCTGTCTAGGTCTCTCCACTAAGAGATAATCTTTCAAATTTATTCATGTCGCACTTAATCCAAGCTAACTGCAAATGTGGGACTGATTAAAGCAGCAAACTTGGTTGACGTGGATTGAATACTTTGTTTTTAGTAAAAGAAGGGTTCAGCAGATGGATTTTTATAGCTATACTGGAACCATCTGGCTAATATTAAATTTAAATCAGTATTTGGTTTGGTGCGATGATCTTCTATAATTGCTTCTATAGGTTCTGAATTACTTCTTACTACTTCACAAATATTTTTGTGTGAATGTGATTTTATATACATTTATTGAACATTAACACTAACAAAGTTAATGTAAATGCAGAATATTAATGGAATGGAAATTGGGTTTTATATAACTGAATTTATTTTCTAATGGTGCTTTAACTGTAACAAAAATAGTTTGAATGCCAACCATGAATGCCAACATATACTGTGACATACTGAAGCAGAGCATGATCCCCTCCCTTCGGAGACTGGGCCACAGGGCAGTATTCCAGCATGATAATGACCCCAAACACACCTCCAAGATGACTACTACCTTGCTAAAGAAGCTGAAGGTGAAGTTGATGAACTAAACCCTATTGAGCATCTGTGGGGCATCTTCAAACAGAAGGTGGAGGAGCACAAGGTCTCTAACATCCACCAGCTCCATGATGTCGTCATGGAGGAGTGGAAGAGGACTCCAGTGGCAACCTGTGAAGCTCTGGTGAACTCCATGCCCAAGAGGGTTAAGGCAGTGCTGGAAAATAATGTTGGCCACAAAAAATATTGACACATTTTCACTTAGGGGTGTACTCACTTTTGTTGCCAGCAGTTTAGACATTAATGGCTGTGTGTTGAGTTATTTTGAGGAGACAGCAAATTTACACTGTTACACAAGCTGTACACTCACTACTTTACATTGTAGCAAAGTGTCATTTCTACAGTGTTGTCACATGAAAAGATATAATGAAATATTTACAAAAATGTGAGGTGTGTACTCACTTTTGTGAAATACTGTATATCATCAAAATAAATAAACAGCTAACCCATAGTGTCTTTGGTTGTTTGGTTATGTGTTCCTTGTTAATGCAGGAATGTGTTGTGTGTTTGTCGATGCTGGCACGTTGTTTGATGTTCTTGTGGTTTACCATCCAGTGGTAGTTTGGTGGTGTTATTTTTTTGTTGGTGGGGGGGGTGTGTTAACCCTTGGCTGGTTTAGGTATTTTTTTGTGCTGTAAGTTCGAGTTTGCCAATTAAAGAACAGGTATATTGTTTGTTTGTTTGTTGGTTGGTTTATACAATGCTTCCTGATCAAGCTTCTTCTTCTTTGATTACACAATCCTCCCTCTCCAAGAAGATGGCACACATTTATCAAAACTGGTTTTGGGAATACTTATATGCTGATAAGCTACTCGGAATGTGCAACATCGTCCAAGAATGATAACCCATGCTGCATTCATTAACACATTAAAACATAAACAAATACAAATAGTTTTAACTTATCATGATTTCTCATCTGCTGTCAGTAACCACTTATTCTGATCATTGTCTTGGTGGATCCAGAAATTACTTTCAAAGAAAGATCAATGTATTAACAGTCCTGACCGTGATTTAATACGTTCTCTTTTGATCTACCCATTTTGAGGGGATGCAAGCATACCATATATGAAGACCACAATGAAAAATGATCAGAGACAAAAAACTGTATTTGTGGAGTTGAGCATCCACGGCTATTGATTGAGCATTGAAGAATGATCGCATAAATGTACTTGGATGATAGAAAGATCAAGGTCAGAGAATTTTCCATTTAAAATACAGTTATGCTATGGAAAAATTATCAAATTATCATAATCAGTTTTTTTTTCATTCTGCTCATCCAGTCATGGCTTGGGATTCAGCAACTCTGAGCAGACTGTTGTCAGCCATTTTGGTGCCTTACATGAAATAAACTTTTCAGCACAATGGATGCACCTTTAAAAATGCCTCACAAAGGAAAGTTGTCAACTCTTGTGGGTCACACTGAGACTTCTTATACAGTCACTCTAGTCAAAAAAGTCCTAAATAACTTTGCAAGGAAAATATGTGCTTTCAAAACCATTCCTTGATAATTTCCTAAGATAAGAGTGATGTTTGGGAAGGATCCAAAACCACAGGCATAATGCTGGTCTTTGGTTGCATGTCTGCAAATGAAGCTGTCACAAAGGTAAACGTTACAGCATTCAAATAGATCTGTGCAGCTCTTCATTCAGTCAAATGTATGATTTTGTTCATTTGTTCAGTGCCATGGTGGAAAATATTACAGCATGACTTTCAAAAGATAAAGGATAAGCTCCTCCTCAATGGTTTCTTCATAGCCTGCAGTAACCCATTCATAACTCATCAAAATTACAAGTTCAGGCATGGACTTGTCCCCCACAGACTAAAGTCAGTATCTAAATTCTGACTTGTTTGGTCTTTGCTGTATTTTCACCTTTTCCTTATTGTGAAAACGATATGTTGTCATTTGTGATCCATCTGTTATGACTTGCAGGTGCAGGTAAATAACTATTATGCAGGAGGAATTCAGGAAATAAATATCACACTTGCATAACCCTAACCCTACAGGCCTTTTATACGGTATATAGTAATGGCTACACAAATCATGCTCCTGGTAATTGTCACAGGACAACTTTGTCCCACAAACACAGCGGAAACAGGAGACAGCAAGCCAGGGATGAAGTCCTCTCAAAAGTGCTCAAATTAGCCCTGTTTAATGTCAGCCAAGGCACATGCTCCTTCATGTGTGTGAAGGATCATATAAAAAAGATTAACATTAATGTCAACTATTGTATGACGACTACAGACCAAATTACTTTTGTAGAAAACTAGTCAAGTCCTCACTAGTCATCACAAAACTCCTGGGAATCAACATTTAACAAATAGTGAAATGATGCCACATTTGACTTAAGTGAAAGCCTGTGCACTGCTTTATTTTGTGCCTCCACCAACCTATGAACCATTTAAACCATTTAAATGAAAGCGTTTATTGCTAATAATGTAGAAGAATTTAAGATCCACTGTTTTTTGTTATCAGAGATGTAAATGGATCTGTATACATAATATATATATATATATATATATATATATATATATATATATATATATATATATATATATATATATATATATATATATATATATATATACAAATAAATAAATAAGTAAAATAATAATAATAATAATAATAATAATAATAATAATAATAATAATAATAACAACAACAACAATAATAATAATACATTTTTTGCATTTTTTTTAGGCTGGCTTTCTATGGGAAAAACAAAAAGTCATGTGAATGGTCTAATTTCACTTTTATGGATAGGTAAGTCAAGTGGTTAGATATGAAGCTCATATGACAAAGAACGTCCACATTCATTAACATGCTGACACATATACACCACAACTTTTCACAACAAAGTGGCGGATTCACGTAAATAAATGTTTGGTGAATATAATTCCTGTGTTAGCAGGTGAGAAATAAGTGAATTAGTGTGTAGACCTGAAATGAGATCCAGGCTGTATCTAAAGCATCATGTTGCAGGTCAGATTTGCAGCCAGGTTTTGATCTGGCTTTGCACTCTGAAAGAATGGATTGCACATGGATTTATTGCTTGCTTTTTGTAAGAAAATGGAATAATGTGTCAGCCCTAGACTGTCCACTTAGGTCTGATTATATGTATAGTTAAAACTTTTCTTTCTTATCAATTTCCAGAAATAAATAAAAGGTCAATTATATATGCATGCATATATATATATATATATATATATATATATATATATATATGTGTGTGTGTGTGTGTGTGTGTGTGTGTGTGTGTTGTGTGAATTTGTATGTACCTCTACAGTTCAGGCACCTCGCAACATGCTCACCTGACGCAGGTGATCTACTTCAGGAGCCCTTTGGGAAAGGTGAGCTATTGTTTGGAGGAAAGTGAAGGGACTGGAGTGTGTGCTCATTGAATGAATGGAAATCACTTAATAACTTTTTAGATGCCTCCCAATAACCCAGAGAATTGGAGGCACTTATTGACATCGGCCCTAATTTAAATGCTAAATATTTTGTTTGAGATTTCTCAAACAAACCTTATGGCAGTGGTGTCTCAGTGGTTAAGATTCAGCACTAGTGGTCAGAAGGTTATAACTTCAAAGCTTTTGACCCTCATCTGCTCAGCTTTATGTCTGAATTGTGTGCTGTAAGTTGCTTTGGTAAAACCATCTGCAAAAAGAATGCATGCAAATGAAACTGATGGTGAACACAAAAGGCTTCATAGATCAGGTTAGTGCATGATATATAACTCTAGATACACTCTTAGAACATTTTGAACACTTAAGGATTAAATAATTGGACCAATGTGCCCTGTTGTGTAAAGTAATATTAATAAAGCAAAGGAATAAAAAGCTTTTATTTTTGCCTCCAATAAATTGGCAAAATATTATTGAACACATTTTTAAATAACAAGCCTATATTTCAGTAGTTGTTTTATGTAATTTTAAAAAGTGCCTATTTTACAGTTGAAGGGGTTCTTGGCTGCAAAATGTTTTGATCCAGTGAATACTTAAGGAACCCTTGAAGACCCCCTTTTAAGAGTCAAAAATGGCTCGAATGGCTGTCCAACATTTTGTTATACAGTATATACTACAGTATTATATATTGTATATTATATAAAGTATACTCTATATTATATTGTAACCCAGACTTCATAAAGTGCATGCATAGACACCTTCTCATCTTTCTCCATTCAAACTCTCCATAATGGCACACAGAGCAGTAATACACTATCAATAACTCTGACCCACTCTCATATTCTTGTCAGCCAACATAATGGCTAATTTTGCTATATTTTTGATCATCACAGCACCGAAGTAGACATTAAATTACTTCAGTGATCTATTATTTTTTTTTTTTTAAATATAATAAGATCTTTATTCATGTCAGAAGTGAATGATAATTGAATGATAATCACCCTTTGATGCAGGACATGACTGTATTTATAGAATACTTTTTCTCTATACAGGATTTGAGCTCAATTATGTAAAAGTGGTGTCCTAATTAATTCACCGGTGCTGTTTATAACAATTTGGCTTCTCTAGGTCAATGAAGGATCAGAGGACAGTGTAAAGTATAGTGAGGAGAAAGACTAGAGCAAAGCAACTATTGCCTTCACATGATGTCACGCTGTGGGAAAGCTGTAAGAGTAAGAAAGTGAGAAAGAGTCATGGCAGGCCGAGTGAAAGAAAGACAGAGAAACCGCTCCGGGCTATACTGTTGACTAATATTGAGTTTCATATGTCAGCATTCATATGTGTTTTTCTCTTCTCAATAGTATTAGACTTTGGCATTTTTAGTTAGTTGAGACATTTCAAATAGATATCTGATTCAAGGAGGTTAAGAGAGTGTTCATGACTCCTATTTGTCTCTGTTACCTAAATAAAATAAAAATAGAATATATATATATATATATATATATATATATATATATATATATATATATATATATATATATATATATATATATATATATATATATATATATATATATATATATATATATATATTGCTCAAAAAAATAAAGGGAACATATATATATATATATATATATATATATATATATATATATATATATATATA
Organism: Ameiurus melas; assembly: GCA_012411365.1. Lineage (NCBI taxonomy): Eukaryota > Metazoa > Chordata > Actinopteri > Siluriformes > Ictaluridae > Ameiurus > Ameiurus melas. Next base: position 8,539,160 of record CM022755.1, on the reverse strand, counting down.
TATATATATATATTATTTTTTTTAAAGAATATCTACTGGTTTGACCTTCTATACTGAAACCTCACCCCGGACGCCTGAAATCTTGTTTCTCTGGAAACTTTGTGTACTAACTAATTTTTCATCCACTTTCATTACTGAAGAACACTAAAAATAAAAATAATAATAATAATAAAATTTATTTTACAAGCGTCTTTAAAGCAGCTTCTCTTCAGTTACTGCAGTTACTTCCTGGATTGTTCCTAGGATGCAAACAATTTGGTCATACGGTACCTTGGGAGCACTGTAAAAGGTTCAATTTCAATTCTGTGCAGTTAAGTCTTCAGGAAGTGCATTTAAGTCTTCAGGAAGTCCATTCATTTCTGTCCAGCTTTCTTGAAATAATTTGAACTCATACTGTTCATATATAAAATGCACATTTGTTGCTTTCCTTCAGTATTTTCATGTATACTAATTATATGAATGAATGTGAATGAATGAGTGTGTTTTATGAAATGTATCAACTCTCACACTGTATTGTTTACAGCATGCTGTGCTACACTGCTTTCATTGTTCCACCCAATGCGATCGGATTCGTTCTAGCCTGTCCTTGGTCTCTTCAACCCATGCGTGCTCTCCTCCCTCAGCCCAAGGGGTTCCTCCCTCCCTTGGTTCCACCCTGCCTGTTTCCCTCAGACAGAGGGAGCATTGTTCTCTCTGCTACCTGGGCAGGAGGCATTCTGTCAGTCAACAGGCCGCAAAATAAAGGTTAGAGGGAGCAGGGAGGGAGAGAGGGAAGGAGCGAAAGTGTGAAAACAAGAAGGTAAGAACAACACAAAAGATCAAAATGAAATCAGCGCAAGAGAGAGGGTGTGTGTGTGTGCATGTGTATGTATGTGTGTGTGTGTGTGTGTGTGTGTGTATGTGTGAAAGAGAGAGAGAGAGAGAGAGAGAGAGAGAATGATATGACAACAAAATCCCCCCAAAATATCTACCCTGTCAGTCACTCTGTCTTTCGCACATTTCCCATAAACATTCCTCCCTGAGTTTGATTATTGCCTATTTATTAGCCCTTAAATCTGGTTGCTGTCAGCCCTGCTGCTCACAGCAGGCGCGTGTTGTGGACAAAGGTAGCTCTGTTGCTCCAGACGTGGCATTGCCGTGTAAATTGAAGCGCTGCCAAGAACTTCAACAGCCCTCTCCAACCCCTCCATTTTCCCCACCACCTGAAGCTTATTAAACATAAATCTGGGCAGCCCCACTGATGTAACCCAAAACCCATATTGACTTATAGGAGGAGCACAATAAATCTTTCGTCACTCTTTCTTTCTTTCTTTCTTTGTTTCTTTCTGTTTGAGTTTGAATATATATATATATATATATATATATATATATATATATATATATATATATGTGTGTGTGTGTGTGTGTGTGTGTGTGTGCCTTCTTACACGCCCCCAGTCTCCACCCAATCTTTCCTATACATTACTACTTTAATGTACTACATACTGTATATCACGATTTAACTGGCTGGAGAGTTACTAAATGGCATGATGGTGGAGTAGATACTGGATAAACAAACAAGTGGCGACATATCCAGACCCCATTTACTGAGAATATGCACCAGTAAAATGCTGCCACACCCCACTATCATGCATGTTTTCTTGGCTTCTTGGTTCAAATCATGAAGGTCTACAAAAGATTGACATCTGAATACAAACAACCACTCTGGGCAGTAACAGAATTCCAAAGAATTAAAAACTAAATATTATCATTTTATAAAGATATTCAGGTATTTAACTAGCAACTGTTAATAATTTAATCTGATTCAATTTTCCTGAGAATACTGTGTTTACCTATTTGGATCAATTCATTACTTAATTACTGTGGGCCTGTGGAAGAATCATGTACAGGTTCAGGTTGGCAAGGAAGTGTGTTTGGGTTTCAGAGCACAAGGCTTCAAGAAAAGAGCCTGTTTGGATGGCACCCCTATAGAACAGCTGGTCATACTTCACTGAGCAGATAGAGTACAGGAGCCATTGAAACTTGAGGAGATATTCAAATACGTTTCACATCAGGTGGAAAAGCAGACGTATCTTATGACCACACCACAAGGCAAATATATTGCTTTTGTTGTGCTTTCCCAACTGCCTGATGTGGCCATGTATAATTATATAATTTACCTATATAATTTACTATAATTTAATTCATTAATTATACTTGAAAAATACACTACCATATATTAAAAATACACCATCCAGAAGAGGATGAGTTTTTGAGTCTAGTTCTTCTCTAGGTTTTTTTTTTTTTTTAGATCTAGATCTAGATCCAGCCACATTGTGACTGGTCATTGTGTCTATTGTTTAAAGTGATGTGAAAATAAAGCTAAATTCAATTGAGTGACCTGATATTTATGGAATCACAACACAAGCATCAGGTGTTTGTCTTGAAAGCCTGAGCAATGGAGAGCTATGTCACTTTGGTCCACATGCTATAAGAGTTTAGGATGTGACTGATGAATATGATGGGAATTGTGGCACTCTGAGGAAGAAAAAGAGACAATATGACACAGAAAACATACAAAATAAGCTTCAGTGCTGTACGAGACTGAATGAATAAGAAAGCATTTGCATACAAAAAAACAACAACAGCAAAAAAAAAAACCCAAATGTGTTGTTTTGCAGGTGTAAGGTCAATCTGACGCTTCAATCCAACTGAATAAAGTCATAAGAAAAGCTGGAACTTCTGTCCTTACTCTCTCATCCTAACCTTGACCATTCATAACTCTTTACAAGTTCGTTAAAGAAAATTCTTTCAAACTGGCATTAGTGAAACTATGCTTGAGAAGAAGTCAGAAGTCATGGAAGATCTCTGAAAGACTAGCGAAAATGGATAAGGGTGGATAAGGTGATATGAAATGTTACAATTTGGGCACTCAAAATAAATAAATAAAAAACATTTACGACACACAGATTGCAATCAATAGGAGGTCTGCAAAACAGATATGGAGTGACCCTTGAGAACAGTCTGGCAAGTGAGGTTTTAGATATTACAAACACACCTCCAATAAATGTCAAAAATCCCAGCCATAATGAAAAGCACAAAACAGAGCATGTAAATTATCTGTGGCACTGCAAAGCGCTACCATGCAGAGACGGCTCTAAAGCATGACATTTTCATTTTGGTGGAAAATCTGAGTGATCCTAGCTTACAATAAAAAAGCAGGCCCCTGGTTTTGATGTGTGCATTTAAGAATGATAGAATGATGGAGGGTGGTGTGCTGAAACAGAAAGGGGATACTGTAAAGTGGGGGCAGGAGAGAGAGAGAGAGAGAGAGGGAGAGAGAGAGAGAAAGAGAGAGAGAGAGAGAGAGAGAAAGAATGAGTGTTAAAAACCCAGAACATACACAAAGGACTCACTGTGCATGAATGGCCTGCAGGTCACCGGCACACATACACTCACTTGCTCTAAAAATAAATAAATAAATAAATAAATACTCTTCTTAAATGACATCACGTCAAATAAGAAGCCTTGCAAGGAAAGTGTGAGGCATGATGGGTAAACAGGAAAGCATGAAAAGGAGTGAGAGGGGAAAAAAGAAAAAAAGGACTGAGAAACCACAAAGCTTCAGTGTCCTGTGAGTTTCTGCTACTCTTTAAAATTTTTGGCCACATCATATTTTAAGGATTCGACCTAAGGCCTTAAAGGTTCTGTAACACCAACGTTGCTTCCAGTTGTACGAATTTGCAGAAACCAACTTGTTTGAAATGTCACAAATGTCTCAGCTGGCAAGGTCAACATTCTTATTAAGATTTATTATACGTGGAATACAAGAAAATTCATAACATTTTGCTTTTTAGATAACATACTGCATAGACACTTGTTCAGTGCAAAATAACATTAAATATTGAATGTACCATTTGATATTTGACAATGTTGGCATCCTCATTTTATCTGTCTAAGGAACCAGGCACATTTCCAATTATGTCATTCGGCATTCCTGTGACTTATAGAAGTAGTTTGAGCTCTCTACCAGTAAATACATCCTCATACCTCACTAGGTCACGGACTAAGATCAGAGTAGTATATAAATAGTACCGAAAATTTTGCCATACAAGTTCTCTCACTCACACACACTCTTTCAATAAGTGCACTATCCTGGTTAGGTTTATAGTGGATCCATAGGCTATCCCGAGAATGCTGGGAGCACAGAGAAATATTAAAATTGAAATATTGCCTTTCATCTGAACTTTGATAGTCCAACATCCAAACCTTGCAATCAGTCAGTGTTCAAATGTAGCAGTGAAGTAAAAACAACAACATGATTCTTGTTTAAAATACCAAGTGTTTTTTATATTAAAAACAACAACAACAACAAAACCAAAATCGAAGTTCAAAACAACAAAATAGTAATGCATGATTTCATAAACTTACCTCACAGTTGAAAAGTGCAACATTTAAGAATGAATTAGCAAGTGTAGGATCATAATGGGTAACCACCCATTATGATCCTCCACTTGCTAATTCATTCTTAGGCCAGTGATCCTGAGCTAGAAACTATGAGGAGGCATGACTTGACTATGTTTACATGCACATCAATACTCACATATTAATTTGGCAATATTCTGATAAATATTGAGTCATGTAAATTCCGCAATCCGGCCTGCCCGATTAAGATTAAGATTAAGACAATATTCTGATTCCCCAAGTCCAATTCCCACCCCTTGTATACAACTGCTGTAATTGGAAATTTGTTGCATGTGAACACCTTATTCATAAAATCCACTGATATATGTGCATACTCAGTTCTCAAGGAATTGTGGGTGCTAACTGATGCTTAGCTGTAGGCTAGGTATTTAGGAATGGCAACTCAGACATACAGTATCTCACAAAATTGGACCCAATTTGGACATTTTCATTTAGTGGTGTTCTCATTTTTGTTGCCAGCGGTTTTGACATTAATGGCTGTGTGTTGAGTTATTTTGAAGGGACAGCAAATTTACACTGTTACACAAGCTGTACACTCACTACTTTACATTGTAGCAAAGTGTCATTTCTTCAGTGTTGTCTTATACTGTACTTATGACAGCCATGTTCACAGGAATATTCTGATGCCTCAAATAAACATTGTATTCGAAATATGGCTGTAACCCAAATATAGACCTTAAACGGAATTTGATGTGCATGTAAACATAGCATGTAAAAGTTGATCCAGTCATCTTCATCTTTAGCCATTCAACCTCTGAGTTAGATTAAATGTTTGCCAACAGATGTCCACCCAGCAACCAGATATCTAAACTTCGCAACGTCCTGAACAAAGGAAATTATCCCATGTAATTTAACTCAACAACCTTTTCACCTCTTTTGAGATAAGTACTCAGGGCTCAAAAGAGTTAGAGGGTGAAATTGTAAACCAAATCTAATGCAAAATTTTGTAGGAATTCTAGTAAGTCAGACTTTTTTTTATATTACGTATGATGTAATTGCACCCTTCACTGTATCATTCCTCATTAATCAAATTAGATGTCTTGTGTCAATTTCCATAAATTTGCTTATGATAGTCATTATTTTGTATTGTTAAACTTGTTGAGCGGATGTCAGTTTTATCACAGAAAAAGAGCTGCAAGCAATACAGATGTAACATTCAAATGATGGTTTAATGAAATAAAGTGTAAAGTTAGCAGAATTTGTTTAGCCTCCATGTACTCTTGGCATGTGTGATTGGTGTGTCTCCAGATGTTACCTTATGTGTTATATTAATTAGTTGCCACTAATTACTTATTAGCAAGCAGGATTGCCACGATACCTTAAACATATCTTATACCAGCTGAAGGATCACAATACTAAGTACTAACACGATACCCTCAATATTGTGGTAATTCATATTTAAAATCTACAATATGAACCAAATTTACAGAAATACGTACTGTGGTGCTTTAAAGTTGAACCCTTGAAGTTTTTAAAGTTGAACCCTTTAGAACTTTCTATATATCTGCATAAATATGACCTAAAACATCATAATATTTTTATACAAGTCCTAAATGTAGACAAAGATAACCCAAATAAACAAATTATTATTATAAGACCCCAATTCCAAAAAAGTTGGGGTAAACCCATATGTTGTTCACAATAGAAAAGATAACAAAATTTTAAACTGAGTAAATATAACAGTTTAAGAAAAAATTTGCACCTCTCAAAAAAGTTGGAATGGGGGAAACAAAAGGCTGGAAAAGTAAGAATTACTAAAACGAAACAGCTGGGGGAACATTTTGCAACTGATTAAGTTATTTGACAACAAGTCAGTAACATTAATATAAAAAGATTATCTTATAGAGGCAGAATCTCTCAGAAGTAAATCCGGATGGAATCCGGATGGAAGCATTTGTTGCTCTAAAACCTGTACATACCTTTCAGCATTGATGATGCCTTTCCAGATGTGCAAGCTGCCCATTCCATAGGTATAAAGCACCCCCATGCCATCAGAGACACAGACTTTTGAACTGAACAGTGAAAAAAAGCAGGATGGTCACTATTTTCTTTAGTCCTCTTTAGTTTAAAGAATACGGCATCCATGGTTTCCAAAAAGAATTTAAAATTTTGATTTGTCTGACAACAGATCAGTTTTCCACTTTGCCTCAGTCCATTTTAAATGAACTTTGGCCCAGAGAAAACAGTATTTTTTTCTGGATCATGTTCAAATATGGCTTCTTCTTTGCATGATAGATCTTTAACCAGCATTTGTGGATGGCACGGTGAACTGTGTTCAAAGACATTGAGTTCTGGAGGTGTTTCTGAGCCCATGCAGTGATTTCCATTACAGAATCATGGCTGTTTTTAATGTAGTGCCTCCTGAGGGCCTGAAGATCATGGGCATGCAATACTGATTTTCACCCTTGTCCCTTGCGCACAGAGATTTCTCAAGATTCTCTGAATCTTTTGATGATATTATGTACTATAGATGATGAGATATTCATAGTCTTCACAATTTTACAATTGAGGAATATTAGTCTGAAATTCCACAAATATTAGACGCAGCTTTTCGCAGATTGGTGAACCTCTGCACATCTTTACTTCTGAATGACTCTGCTTCTCTAAGATTCTCTTTTTAAACCCAATCATGTTACTGACCTGTTTCCAATTAACTGCCTGCTGCTTCTTTTTAGTAACACTTACTTTTCCAGCCTTTTCTTGCCCCATCCCAATATTTTTGTGTTGTGGGTGCAATTTCATGTTGTGGCCATGAAATTAATATTTACCTTATTTTTTTCTTAAAATCATATATTAACTCAGTTTAAACATTTGATGTTTTCTATGTTCTATTGTGAATAACATATGCATTTCATGAATAATATATCACTGCATTCTGTTTTTATTTACATTTATTTACATTTTACACAGCATGCCAACTTTTTTCAAATTGGGGTTGTACTTGGGCATTTATTTATTGAGAAAAATGATCCAATATTACATATTTGTGAGTGGCAAAAGTATTTTTAATTAATGGGATGACAGTCAGGTTTGAGCGAGTGCACTGTTTTATTTAAAGAACAGGAATCTATCAAAAACTGATATGCACAACACAGGTTTGTGGAAGTGTATCATGGCCTCAGAATAATAGTTGATGCTCATCAGGCTAGAAAAGGTTACAAAACCATCTATAAAATGTTTGAACTCCACCAATCCACAATCAGACAATTGTTTCCCTCTCCAGGAGTGGTCGACCAACAAAGATCACCCCAAGAGCAAGATGTGTAATAGTTTGTGAGGTCACAAAGGAACCCCGGGTAACTTCTAACTAATTAAAGGTCTCTCTCACATTCTCTTGCATGGAGAAAACCACTGATTTCCAAAAAGAACATTGCTTCCCATCTGCAGTTTGCTAAAGATCAAGTGGACAAGCCAGAAGGAAAAATGTTTTGTGGATGGATGAGACCAAAATAGAACTTTTTGGTTTAAATGAAAAGAGTTACGTTTTGAGAAAAGAAAACATTGCAATCCATCATAAGAACCTCATTCCATCTGTGAAACATGGTGATGTTAGCATCATGGTTGTTTGTGTTTTGCTGCATCTAGTCCATTTTGGTTCTCTCTCGTACCTTGCAATACATTGGCCAACATGATTACCATTGTAACAAAGAATTTAGAAGAAGCAATACAAAAATATAAAGGAACAATTTGTGAAAAATGCTATGAAAAATGTCATCCCAACACTTTTTATGCAAAGCATTTACCTATTAATCAAAGTTAGGTGACAGTGACATGTGTTTTCAGTTCTGATTTAAATTCATACTGAGCATTTTGTAAACTGGGCAATTTACTGAACGGAAATCTGTACTTGTAGTACTTAAAAAAGATTTGTATATCTAATATATTATATTTGCTTGCGAAATGTTAATGGTATTAAAAAAATCGACAATTATTTAATGGGATTAATTAGCATTTACTGATTGATTTAAGGTTTTTTATTGGTTGATTCAATGTTGTAATTGAATAATTACGAATTAACCTATTAATGGGTCCTAGCACTTTCTGATAGAAAATAAACTGTACTGCAGTAAGATTTTATTTAGGCATGGCATCAGGAAAAATTGTAGCAAAAACCATCTTTTGACGAGATCATGTTGATGTAACTTAGCATAAATATATCAGACAGCAGAATATATAGTAGATACAGAGTATGGGAGCAGTCTTATAGCAGTCATATACAAAATAGAGTCTTACATGCACTGACCTACGATATGACAAATATATGTATGACTATATTTAGCAGTAATAAATACCAGGTCAAATAAGATAAAGCAGAGAATGTCAATTCAACAAGATATATCAGTGGAAGTTGCAGTCCCAGAAAAACACTTACCATTCCAGTGCATTGAAGTAAATGTGTTTTGACAGCTTGAGAGGAACAGTTCATGCCAAATAATCATCACTATCGCTTTCCTCGATGGGAATGTGTTTTGGGGGATCAGATGGCTGGGATTTTTTGCATTCTTTTAAAGATAAAAACAACATCATTGTATAAAGCTCACCTGGGAAATTGAGTCTCATTTAGCACTATTTTGCATTTTTAAAAATTTTTTTAATTTATTTCTTTTACAATGTTTATGTCCACAATATATCTATTTTACAGTGATGCTTAAATGTTTGTGAACCCTTTAGAATATTCTATATATCTCCATCAAGATGACCCAAATCAGATGTTCATACAAGTTTTAAGAGTAAAAGAGAACCCAATTACACAAAATGAGACAAAAAATTATTATACTTGGGCATTTATTTATTGAAGAAATGATAGAATATTACATAGCTGTGAGAGGCAAAAGTATGCGAATCTCAGGGATTAGCAATTAATTACATGGTGAAATTAGAGTCAGGTGTTTTTAATCAATGGGATGACAATCAGGTGTGAGTGAGTGCCCTGTTTTGTGTAAAGAACAGAGGTCAATCAGAGTCTGATCTTCACAGCACATGTTTGTGGAAAATGGAGATTTCTGAGGACCTCAGAAAAAGAGTTGATGCTCATCGGGCTGGAAAAGGTTTCGAATTAACCTCTAAAGAGTTTGGACTCTGCTGATCCACAGTCAGACAGACTGTGTACAAATGGAGGAAACTCAAGAGCATTGTTACCCTCCTCCAGGAGTGTTTTTTTTGTCTGTGAAATCATATGTACAGCCCATGGAAAGTGCTGGCTTTTTTAATATATTTGGACAAGTAAACATTTTATTATCTTTTAAACAGTGCCTATTAATAAAGTTGATATACTTGAACAAAACCACAGGAAAAATTTTTTTAAAATCATTTATGAAACATATCAATAGATATTGATTCTTCTGTGGTAAAAGTAAGTACACCCTTGGCATCAAAAGGTAGTATTGCCCTCTTTAGCAGAAATAACTTCTTGTAGGCATTTTGCAAAATTGCCCACCAGTGTCTGACATCGGCTTGTTGGAATTTTTTTTTTACCACTCTTACATGCAATATTCTTTCAGTTGCAAGATGTTTGAGGGTTTTCTTGCATGTACTGCCCCTTTGAAATCCCCCAGAACATTTAAATGGGATTCAAATCAAATTAAAATTTCAGTTCAACTTCAACTTTCCGACAGACGTCCTCACATGATCATCAAGCATTCTTTAGTCAGCGCCAAACATATCTGCTGTTACTGTGGACAAACAACTGTATCTTTGATATGTCTGTCCAGAGTAAAAGGCCTGGTCTTTGCCTATATGCTCACTGGCAAACTATAGTCTTGCTCTAATGTTCTTTGTAGACAGAAAAGGCTTTTTCCTCCCATGCAGGTCAAATTTTAAAATCTTTTTCTGAATGAAAAACTTTCACACCAACAGTTGCAAAACTTACTACTGGATCCTGTGATGAAAATTTTCGGTTCTTGGAGATTTCTTTTAGCATCAGAGGGTTGTTGATGATTGTTTTTGTGTTCATTTAAATTGTGAAAATTACTACAAAATGTAAACTTTATGTGTCATTTGATATAGTATATCACCTTTATTAACATGCACTCTTTCAAAGATGATCAAATGTTTGCTCGTTCAGGTATGTCAAAAAACCAACAATTTCCATGGGGTGAACTTATTTTTTCACATGAGTGTATATGGCTTTCTCACATTGGCTAATGTTAATGTTCATGTGTCAAGAGACACTGAACAACAATGGTGTGCATGGCAGGGTTGCAATGAGAAAGTCACTGCTCTCCAAGAAGAACATTGCTGCCATTCTGCAGTTTGCTAAAGATCACATGGACAAGCCAGAAAGCTATTGTAAAACTGTTTTATGGATGGATGATACCAAAATAGACTTTTGTATTTTTTATTTAAATGAGAACTGTAATGTTTGGGAAAAGGACAACACTGCAGTCCAGTATAAGAACCTTATCCTATTTGTGAAACGTGTTGTTAATAGTACCATAGTTTGGGCCTGTTTTGCTGCATCAGGATCAGGATGACTTGCCATCATTGATGGAACAATGAATTCTGGATTAGATCAGCAAATTCTAAAGGAAAATGTCAGGACATCTGCCTGTGATCTGAATTTCAAGAGAAACTGGATCATGCAGCAAGACAATGACCCCAAGCACACAAGTTGTTCTACCAAAGCAAGGTTAAAGAGGAATAAAGTTCATGTTGTGGAAGGACCTTAAGTGAGCAGTTTATGTGAGGAAACCCACCATCATCCCAGAGTTGAAGCTGTTCTGTACTTAGGATTGGGCTACAATTCCTCCAAGCTTATGTGCAGGACTGGTCAACAGTTACCGGAAACATTTAGTTGCCATTATTGCTGCACAAGGGGGTCACACCAGATACTAAAAACAAAGGTTCACATATTTTTGCCACTCACAGATATGTAATATTTGATCATTTTCCTAAATAAATATTGCCAACTATAATATTTTTGCCTCATTTGTTTAATTTGTTTCTCTTTATCTACTGTTAGGACTTGTGTGAAAATCTAATGATGTTTTAGGTCATATTTATGCAGAGATATAGAAAATTCTAATGGGTTCACACATTTTCAAGCACCACTGTACTGTAGGTCGAAACTGTAGGGGGGAGGGGTTGCCCAGTCCTGGGAACTAGTGCTCTTGGATTTGTTTGCATTCACAATCAGTGTTTATTCACTTATCATTCAAATTCAGCTCCAGTCAGAGCACAGAATGTTTTGCAATGCTCGCTTTTATTGAGAGGTGAACCTAGCACAATCTAGAATCCAGTCGAGCATATCACAGCATTGTTGACACATCTAATTACATGTTTCGCAAAACCAGTGCAACAGAGGAACCAACTGAGATTCCTTGTCAAACGAAGATATTTTGCTGTTTGTAAAAGAGAAGCTCTTTTTTAGGGCTCAAGGGTTCTGGAGGCTAAATAAACAATCAATCATGCTATCTAAAGAGACTTACCAGCAAAACAGAATAGAAAATCAACCACTGAGGCCTTAAAGCAACCAAAACTTGCAAGACTTTGAGTTTCTAACCAACCGAATCGACAAGTCTGAGTAGTAGATAGAAAAGAGAATACTGTATGCAGACTTACACATATGCCACATAAGTGGCAGTTAAATATGAATTCAAATTCAAATTTTATCGGTCACATACACAACCATACACAGTACAAAGTGTAGTTTTTTCAACTGTCCGTGTCATAAAAATAGAATTTACAACCTGATTTTAAACCTGTCACATATTCCTAGCATTGTTGTAGAACACAGGTTATGGACACAGGATGAAATTTCATACACTGTGATAATAATGTAGCCCTTATTTATATTTAACTAGGAAAAAAAACTAGAATAGGTTGTCCCATAATTTTTATTTTCTATTTTCTTTGAAACAGACGACACACTACAGCATTGGATCTTATTTCAAAGGCTGTTCTTTCAGTGGGAGTTGTATCTGAACTCAAAAGGCTGTTCCCTTGAAACACACACACACACACACACACACACACACCTGCATTTTCAAACTGTTCAACAAGAGCACGTGTTTAGAAAATCTGGCGCTTTTGAAAGAAAACGTTCTATACTTTGGCCACTATCCTACTCCAATTAAGCGCACATGGGGTGGCGAGGATGAAGTCCATCCGCTTCGTGTCCCCCGACAGCCCATTACTCTCTATTGAGCTGCGACAGGATCCAGAGCTTGGCGGCATTGCCGTGGTAACGGTGCCATGTGTACAATAGCGCTGTACTCCAGCAGGCCTTGGTAAAGCACAGGAACCCGGCTGACACTTGTTTAGATGTGTTTACACTCCACACTTCCCACTATAACTCACTGAGCCTAGAGGCCCTCAGCATTCACCCCCTGTCCATACCCCCTGGAAAGCAAAACTGTGCTTCTTTCTCTTTTAATGCTTGCATGAACTGAATGAGTTTTGGTGACAGCAAATTATGCAAGGATATGGACAATTAATATTAGAATAACCCTGGTGTTTGAAATGGACATGTAATACAAGACACACCTGAAAAATATACTGGGCCTTTATCAGGGGATTCGGTTCATCTTAATTGATCTCAGGTTAACACCTATGACGGATTAGTTAAAGTCCTGTTATTTGTTTTATAATGTCTTGTAAAAGTTTTATTAATAAATACTTTTATTGCTGCATAACTGGAGAGCAAACAAGACCTTTTTAACCCCTTACATGTCCCGTAAAACAAAACATTACTAAACTCAGTCGTATAGTAATTAAGTAGAAATAATTTATTTCTACTAAGCATAGCCTAAGTGGATTTCTGCAAGGATCAAGTGGATCAATATAAATGTCAGCAATCAAATTTTACCAAGGCAACAATCACAACATGTTATTGATTAAATATTTTTTAAATTGACAGAGAACTACTGTGTAAATTAGCGTTACTGTACTATGAATCAGCCATAAGATTAAAACCATTGATATGTGAAGTGAATAACACTAATTATCTCACTACAGTGGCACCTGTTATGGATGGGGGGGGACAGTCAGTTCACAAAGATGATGAAGCAGGGAAAATGGGCAAGCGTAAGGATCTGAGCGACTTTGACAAATTGCGATGGCTAGACAACTGGGTCCGAATATGTCCAAAACAACAGGTCTTGTGGGGTGTTCCCGGTATGCAGTGGTTATTATCTACCAAAAGTGGTCCGAAGAAGGACAACCGGCGAACTGGCGTCAGGGTCATGGGCACCCAAGGCTCATTGATGCACATGGGGAATGAAGGCTAGCCTGTCTGCTCTAATCCCGCAGAATAATAATAATAAAATGATTTGTTTAATTTATATAGCACCTTTTCAGAGCTCAAGGACACTTTACAATATTAATACAATACAATAATACATAAACAATGAACAGTCATGGCCAAACACAAAAAATGAAAAACACAATACAGAATGTACAGTCACTGAAAGTTAAATACTGTACATAGCAGCACATCAAGAAAAACAACAATGAGAAAACAAATACATTTTAAGTTTAGATCATTTTGATGATGTGAAGAGTAAGAGGGAGTGAATTCCAATTCTTGGGTGGTACTACACTATAAGACCTGCCACCCATGGTAGAGAGACCAGATCTAGGGACAGAGAAGAGTCCGGACCTTCAGGACCTGAGCTGCTGGGTCGGGCTGAAGGGGAGTAGTAGTTCATTAAGTTAGTGAGGTGCCAAACTGTGAAGTGACTTAAATGCAAGCATCATTATTTTATATTGAATGCGAAATGAAACTTGTAACCAATGAAGTTGAAGAAGAAGAATTGTTACTGTAGCACAAATTGCTGAAAAAGTTAAAGCTGGCTATGATAGAAAGGGGTCAGAACACAATGCATTGCAGCTTGCTGCATAGCTGCAGGCAGGTTAGAGTGCCCAAATGGACCCCTGGCCACCACTGAAAGCACCTTAATGGGCATCAGAACTGGACCACTAAGCAATGGAAGGAGGTGACCTGGGCTGATGAATCAAGTTTTGGAATGGTTTGAAGAACACATTGAAGATCAAGAGTTCAAGGTGATCTCAATCTGATCGCTTGATCTGTGGGATGTGCTGGACAAACAAGTTCGATCCATTGGCTCCCCACCTGGCAACTTACAACTAACAGGACTTGCTAGAACTAAAAGGACCTACTGCCAACGTCTTGGTGCCAGATACTACAGCAAACCTTCAAAGGTCTTTTGGAGTCCGTGTGTGTGTGTGTGTGTGTGTGTGTGTGTGTGTGTGTGTGTGTATGTATGTTATGTATGTTATGGCGGTATATCACTGTGTAATGAAAAAAAAAATGCATTTTTAATACTAATAATTTGACAGACATGATTTCATGTTTCATAGATGAATAAAATATGTGGATATATATTATCAGATGGATGATCTGCTCAATTTTGGAATAAAATCATCAATTACTTTAACATCCAAGATAACTAACTAATTGCTATCTGAATCTCAGAGAAAGGATGCTGAAAGATGCAATTCAGAATCTTCAGGTACTGGTTTAAAAAGTGACTATTTGATATTTTAAATGTACTCAAGATATAATTGTATACATATTTTAATGCACTAAAATCCAGAAATCAGAAATCCTGTTGGATTAACACATGGTCGTTAAATAGTTCCTGGCTGCTTAGGCTATGACTCACTTTGCATGGATGGTATGTGTCTGTCCCCCGTAACGTTAGCCCTTTATAACTGAAGGCATACTTATTTCATCATCAGGATAGAGATAAAAATAAAAAAATAAATAAATAGAGAGCGAATCTTGAATCCTGCTTTCATGTGTATATCATTGTTGATAGCGTGTCTTTAGTGTTAATAGATTTATTAGAGCACATGAATGTGTGAAGAAATGCATATGGACACAATTAACTTTTTTTTCGTTAACTGTGTGTAAGAAAGCTTTTTATACAATGTCCATATCAGATATCCCACTGACTTGAGTGATTTCCCAGAAAAGTAAAAAACATCTTTACTTTCATCAAATAGGACTATTTGGTTACTTGACAAACATGAATATCAGGCTGTGTGTGAATATCAGAGGCACCAAGTGAAGGGAGAAAAAAACACTTTCACACACGTCCACTAGGTGGTGCAGAAAGGAGTTCCAGCATTAAAGCAAGTTAAACTAGTTTTGGAATTCCTTTTAGGCAAAACTGATTACTATGAATACATGAAAGCATGCAATCGTTGCTGAGATTAACATTATGATTAAACCTTTTATTTACACATCTGTACCTCAGAGAGTCCTAGAAAATGCAACTCCTTGAAAATTGGAGTAAAAAACAAAGGCATGTCCGTAATAACAGTGCTATGCAGAAGACAGACGGCAAAGGCAGCTTCAGGATCTTGTGATAAGCATCGCATATAACCAAATACACACCCCCCTTCTGCAAATATGAACCCTGTTCCACCCGAGCCGTAAAAACAGTGCAGCGTAAGGAGAGGCCCCGTGCAGAGTTTACTCAGTGGCGTCATGTTTGAGCTCTCTGGGGCCCCACAGCTGCCTAATGCCTGCTTTATCAGGGGTCTGGTTTGGCCCCTTCATAGCAGCGCCATTTACACAACTACAGCAAACATGGCTCAACAAAAGAATGAGTGGTGAGAGGGTGAGTCAGAAAAACGTGAATAGGAAGGAAAAAAGGGAGACAAAGAGGCCTGCAATACAGCAGCACATTTTTTTTAAACTCTCAAGGATCTCACAGGGAGAGAAAGAGACAGGAATGAGAGAAAGATAGAGAAGCAGAAAAGATAGCAGGTATTTGTCACTGTGGTGAATGTGTGTATGTGAGAAAGAGATTGTGATAAACTTATTGAACCTTATTGAACTTTAGTATAACCAGTGGCCAAGACTGATATTCCAGTGTCAAAGTCAAACTCAAATTCAACTAAAATTTTTCTTTAGTTCACGCTAAGGTCATTCTTGGCCATTGACATCCATTAATATATAATTCAATACTATTATATATAGTCTAGAGAACAGACTGATGTCCTCAGTGTATACCAGGTAGATAACTAAACAATAATTAACTAAATGTAAAAAAAAAAAAAAAAAAAAAGGTCCAGGACCTGAGTGTGTTCTGTCAACTAGTTAGCAAGGATGTCTTTTCTTTTTTACAGCAACATCAACAACAAGATTATCAACAAAAATTCCAACAAAATCAACAACAACTCCAACAACAATAACAATAACAACAACAATAACAACAATAACAATAATTGGAATACACAAGGGTACTGTAAAGAAAAATGCAAGGAATATCAACCATACCGACCGCCAGTGCCAGCACCAGAACTCCAATGCCGTGAAGGCACAGACAAGCGCACCCACCCGGGAAAATGCCAAAACGTCCCCTGCCACCAGTACTCCCCCAAGACGACAAGCCAGGTGCAGCTCTGCAACTATCTGCATCTCATAATCATCATCATCATCAGTGGTTTCTTTGCACTCAGTAGAAGCATCATAACAACAAACAGTTTCTACTAAAGCATTACTGCTGCTTGGGGCTTCAGCTCTTTCATTCGACACTACTGCACTCGCTGGACAGGAGGAGAACAGGAAGGAAACGGAGACAGAACTTCTGCAGGCTTTGGTCAAGCACACCCAGGGGCAACCCCCACAGATGGAGAGTCCATTACCACAGGAGATCACCCACCTGCGACGGGAGACACCTCAACACCCACCGCCCCACCACCCTACCACCCCAAATGGATGCGCCCGCCCGTGCCCTCACAACACCAGACCCCCCTGCAAACCGGCACCAACACCGACAAGCAACATTGAAAATGCATGGGCAGCAACAAACATTGTGATATCTTTCATTGACTTGTGTGTATGTGAGTGTGTGCGTGTATGTATGTGTGTCTGTGTGCTTGTGTGCATGATGGAGCCATAAAGATGGAACCTTAGACAATAAAATAAAATAAAAAACAGTGACCATATACAAGGTGAGAAACTGAAAAACCAAAAAACATAAAAACAACTAACATTAACAGTAAAAGCAGCCAAAAACATCCAATTAAGTGAAATCAGGTTGGTAGACAATCAATGAAAGATGACCAAATAAGGTGGGGTTCTATTGCCGTGTTTTCGATTGAGGGATGTCTTTATGTCTTTATTTTTGAGCAGATTTCTTTTTTATCCATTCATCTCCAAAATGCATAGACATCCACATTGTCCTGTAAATTCATTGCAAGTGATTACTTTTCTTTTTGTTATGAGCTTTTGTTGCAAATATTGTTTTCTTTGTAACCAATTTAAGTTGACTTGCTTAAGTTTTCTTTCAAATGTTTGCATATAATAATAATAATAATAATAATAATAATAATAATAATAATAATAATAATAATAATAATAATAGGGGTGCACGGTGGCTCGATTCCCGCCGGGGCCATGTGTGTGCGGAGTTTGCATGTTCTCCCCATGCTGTGGGTTTCCTCCGGGTACTCCGGTTTCCTCCTCCAGTCCAAAGACATACATGGTAGGTTGATTGGCGTGTCTAAATTGTGCACAGTATGTGATTGTGCCCTGTGATGGACTGGCACCCTGTCCAGGGTGTACCCCGCCTTGTGCCCGATGTCTCCTGGGATAGGCTCCAGGTTCCCCCGTGACCCTGAAGAAGGAATAAGCGGTTGAAGATGGATGGATGGATAATAATAATACGTGTTATTAATTTATTATAGTTAATTTATTATATAAGTATAATGATTTGTTTATGTAAAAATAAATAAATAAGAAATGATAGATAGATAGATAGATAGATAGATAGATAGATAGATAGATAGATAGATAGATAGATAGATAGATAGATAGATAGATAGATAGATAGATATATCAACTATATATATATATACGATATATCAAGATAGATATCATAGGCATATCAACTTTTTCCTTTTTTTTATTTTTATTTTTTTCAGTGACTTAATCCCTCTGCACATTCAACCACTAAAACAGCCTTGAGACCAAGTGCTTCAAGTCCTCTCGGGCACACACACAAAAAAAAACCCAAGCAGAAGTAAATGTGAATAAGAGCTCAGCAAAGGAGGCTGTTTTCCATTATGCAACTCCCCCTCACTTCCCCAATAGAGGGGGAAGTAAGGTCCCTCATTCAACCCCCCAGATCACCCCCCACCTCCCCAAAAACAATCAGAGGAATGCAAAGCTGGGCCCTAAAAAGATTATGTGGCTTTGCAACGCAGTGCACAGCTTTCTCTGGACGTGGTGAAGGGCCTCTCGAGATCAAAGAGGTCAGGGAGCTCCCCTTCGCCATAAGATTGTGGCTTAACCCCTCAATGCCTCTGCACTCCTAAGCTTTAGCTGGCCCTCATTAACGTGCCACATCCCAGTGGAGCTGTGTTTGGAAACAGAGCAGCGGGTCACGACACAGGAAATGGCACACACTGCTTACCCCTGCAGAAAGCATTACTATCCTCAAACGGCTTTGGGCATAACATAGCATGATTGTTGACAATGTGTGAGCAAACTATCATGTTTAAAAATCAAAGCTTTGTGAAGACACATAAATGTCCAACATGCAAGGAATTTATTAGAACTGACTTTTCGCAGGCACAACACCGTCATCTGATGTGCCTGGTGTAATGGAGAGGATCATTATTCGTATTTCATATCTTCTACTGATGTTTACTGGTTACTATAATTTACTTTTATGTGTATTCCTTTCCCACAGTTTTACTCACTCTTTTTGCGTCTGGTTTTTCTTTGTCATTTACATATCTGGCAAGCAAGGAGATTTACAGGCATGAAACTCCATAAAAAAGAAAACAATTCTGGGGGATAATAAGTGTTTTTTGTTTGTTCTCTCTGTCGCTCTCTCTCTCTCTCCCTCTCTCTCTCTCTCTCTCTCTCTCTCTCTCTCTCTCTCTCTCTTTCCACTCTAAAATATCTTTCTGTTGGTCCTATGCCTTCTGGAAGCCATTAATGCTCACGGCCATTTGCCAAAAGGCTTCTAGGTGTATTTACACACCCACGGCCCTTTATCAAAACTCAAGGGTTCCGATGGGAGTCAAGCTTTTACTGTACATGCTTGTTTGTAAAACAAAAAATCATTATCAGTTAAGTTAAATGGGAGGTAATTAGCATTTAAGCTGTGTCTTGGTGATTTATTAAGCAGCTAGATAATCACATTTGACCCAGCTATCCTTCTCACCTTCCTGGTTCTTTCCGTGATCAAAAACAACAACAACAACTAAAAAAAAACTCAGGTTGACTAGCTAACACTGAAATCATTTTATAGGTTTCAATCCAGCTTTCAGAGTGGGTTAAAGCAGAATAATCTGCTGACATGAAGGAGAGAAATATAAAATTTAAACTGCTAATGTTTCTATAGCAGAACATTTCTGTGAGGTCCGCCTGTGCTGTCTTCAACTAAAAACCCAGCTGTCCAGTATACTGAACTTGATCTCAAATAAAGTTGTTCTGTAAAATGAGGTACACGTTCTGAAGTTTTGGGCTCCATAGGAATTTAGTAAATATAGAGATTATGTGGTAGAGTATGAATGAACAAGGAGCCAAAATCGTTTTTAGTAAAACATAATTGGAAAACAATAATTATAGGGACAATG
Source organism: Ameiurus melas (assembly GCA_012411365.1). Lineage (NCBI taxonomy): Eukaryota > Metazoa > Chordata > Actinopteri > Siluriformes > Ictaluridae > Ameiurus > Ameiurus melas. The sequence continues at coordinate 8,519,132 of CM022755.1, read as the reverse complement.
TTGTGTGCTTCTTGCTCAAACTTGGGACTCACTTAACTTTGTTTGAGAGGAAGTGGAAGTTCTTGGGACTTATTTTACTAGCCCAGGTTAATCTTCAGTAACTTTATCCAGGTCAGGGTCAATCAATCAAGAGACTTAGTTTCTTACATCTTAATTTCATAAATTCTCTTCATTGTCTCAATTTTCAGCTAGTTGAAAGCTAACTGAAAGTCTTCTACAATCTACAATCAAAACTACAATCTGAATTCACCTACAGCACCACAAGTTGTTTGGAAGAGTTTAAAGAAAAAAGCCTCTACTCTCATCCAAAAAGAAACTCAAGCATCTTCAGTTTGGCAGACACTACTGGAACTTTAAATGGGATCGGGTTCTATGGTCAGATGAAACCAAAATAGAGCTTTTTGGTGATTTTGCGCACACTGAGAGGTAGCTATATGGGAAAGTATCTCATGCTCATGGTTAAACATGGTGGAGGCTCTTCAATGTTTTGGGGCAGTTTTTCTGGCAGAGGACCTGGACATTTTGTTAGGATACATAGAATTATGGACTCTATCAAATATGAACAGATATTAACAGATATTAACAGAACCTGTCTGCCCCTGCTAGAAAGCTTAACATGGGCCATGGTTGGATCTTCCAGCATGACAATTATCCAAAACATACATCAAAATCAACACAAAAATGGTTTACTGACGACAAGATCAAGGTCCTGCCATAGCCATCCCAGTCCCCTGACTTGACAAAACTTGTGGGGTGAACTGAAGAGAGTTTACCAGCATGGACCTCGAAATTTGAAGGATCTGGAGAGATTCTGTATGGAGGAATGGTCTCAGATCCATAGCCATGTATTCTCCAACCTCATCAGGCATATAGAGAAGACTCAGAGCTGTTATCTTGGCAAAGGGATGTAGCACAAAGTATTGATTAAAAGGGTGCCAATATTTTTGTGAATTTTTGGAACAAAAGATGAAAAGGTTAATCAATAAAGACAATTTTTTACAGCCTTCTCTGTTCATATTTACCAAGGGTCCCAATATTAGTGGAGGGCACTGTACATATAAGTGAAATTCTCTCTCTCAAATATTGGTTATGGTAAAAAAAAAGAAATGAAAAGTATAAGGAACACAAACAATTCACACACTATAGACAATGTATAGATGTCAATCATTCTACAACGCATGTCTTTGGACTGGGGAGGAAACTGGAGAACCCTGAGAAACAGTTTTCATGTATTGCTTATATGCCACCTTGAAAAATTATTCAGTATAACGCCTCTCTCTCTCTCTCTCTCTCTCTCTCTCTCTCTCTCTCTCTCTCTCTCTCTCTGTCTCTCCTCTCTCTCCTCTCTCTCTGCCAAGAACAGTATCCTGATCTCTCCTAGCTACACCAAGTTCATATGTCGCTTTCCCATCGCATAAATCTGCCCATGAAGGGAGGAGTTTCTCTGGGAGGCATAAGTAGTAAAATATTCCTCATAATTCAAATAAATCCTTTTGCAATTAAACCAGTCATGTCTCTTTTGATGTATGGCACGGCAGCGCAAGACTACAACAATACTAATGTTTACTGCAAATAAATGTTTAGTGAGCAAACATTCACTTGATTGAAGACCACACACCCAAACACAGCCAGTGCACCAATACTTTAATCTTTAAAGTACAGAGGAGTTTCAGTGCAGACCTTACCAGATGACATTTAAAACACCCACACAGAAAAGAAGTTATGTATTCTCTGGAGCTGAATCTCATTTGTCTTTCTAGATTATTGGTAATGGGCACTACAGGGCATTCAGTGCAGTCATGTTATATATTGTGTAGGACAGAAACAGGAATAGGAAGCCATTTAGGATTTGCCCAAACTTGAACATTTAAATGGTTTTTTACTTGAGTGATCACTTGGAAGAAATGTCAGATCAAGAAAACATTAAATGTCTGCTTAAATAAAAGTATTTAAGATAATGGAAACTTTATCCCAGAGATAAGGACTTTTAAAATGAGTGAGAAACTATAATACTATACAGTAAACCATTGTACTGAAGATTTTGTGCTGGTAGAGAAGCAGAGGACATCTGTGTCTCTGTCACTGTCACTCTCTCAGTCTGAAGTATTGTGTAAAGCATGTCAAGCAGCAGTGGCTTTTCTTTTTTTTTTTTAAACGGTACTAGTAAACATATTTTTAGCGTAAATTACTTTTGATGTTATGCTAGTAAATAGGTTATGTTAACATGTAAATAGGCTGGGGTTTTTTCAGCATTACGTTCTGCAAAAATCTAAATTTTTAAACCACATTTTTATTCTAATTTAATCTTACTACTGTTAATTTTGTGTAATGACCATTTTTCACACAGTATGTATATGCAGTGGTTCTTGATTTGATAACTGCCAAGAATAACAAACGATCATTTGAGTCTGTATTGATTCTGTAGGTTGTCAGAATAAACATGTGAAACAAGGCTTATTAGCAGGTATGAGGGTAAAAAATGGCATGGTAGGATTATTATTATTTTTTAAACATAGCAGTGGAACAAGACAGCTGGCATAAACAAAGATACAGCTAAAATAAAAAAAAAAAAAAAAAAATAAGGTAAGATCTAGTACTGGCTCACTGTTGTGGGTGTTTGAAACCTAATTACTCAACACACCCATGTGTACAGTTGAACCTCTTGTCCAAGTTGTTGTCATTGCCATTTTGATGATGCCCTCACTGCATCACTGGAAACTTTGAAGTCATCCTGTGCACAGTACACGCATAAATATACATTGGACCGTTGACATTTTGAGAAACCTCACTTGGTATTTTCCCCAATTTTTTTGGTATTGTTCTTGGCTGAGAGGAGTAGAACTGTTTGTAGCCCATTTGCTTCAATGTTGGCATGTTTTGCATGCTGAGATGCTTTTCTGCTCACCACAGTTGTAAAGAGCGATTATTGGCATTACCATAGCCTTCCTATCAGCTAGAACTAGTCTGGCATTTCTACTCTGACCTCTCTCATCAAGGCATTAACACCTGCATAGATGCTACTCTTTGTTTTTCTTTCTTTCTTTCTTTTTTTCCCACCATCCTGTTGCACATGACAATTGCAAGAGATCAGCAGTTTCTGAAATACTTAAACCAACCCATCTGGCAGCAACAAATATGACATCACAAATATCACATTTCCCCCTAGTCTGATGTTTGATGTAAATATTAACTGATGCTCTTGACCTGTATCTGCATGAGTTTATGGATTGTGTTGCTACCACATGATTAGCTGATTGCAGGAATGAGCAGGTGTATATGTGTTCCTAATAAAGTGGCCAGTGTGTATATATTAAATTTCCAGAATGCCATCTCTTTCTCACATGTATATAATCCTAATATAAGCCCACAGACAATGGAAACTTTAGAAAAAAAGTCTTTATTTACTATATTTGAAGCAATATTGTGAAAGATTTCTTGTTATTACTGGATGTTGCATTGCATGGCTTCCCACCGCTTTAAGTATTATCACTACTTTTAAGATATACTATGCTTTGGCAGACCTGGGTATTTAATATCCCACTCAGAAGTGCACTGCACAGATTTCCTGAAGACGCCTTGCCAAAAAGAGTGAGTGCCAAAAAGACAAAGACTAGAGGAGATAAAAGATGATCCAAGCTTGAAGGTTGATGAACAAAATTTGTTGTAAAGAGGAAAAGGAAGCTGATAAATCTCTTCCTTTGGTGCATCGCAGTGACAATAGTGTTTGTGAATTGAGGAGACATGAAACAGAGGTGACATGACGCAGGATTTTCCAGTCACAGGAAACAAATTTGTTGTGAATAAGCAAAACACACTTTAGTGAACATTCTTTCATTTTGAAGTTCCAGGTGTTATTCCCATGCTTGGTGGAAAGTTAAAATGTTCCACACTTTGAAAAAAAATGATAATAAATTGTACTCAAATATTTAATCGTGTAAAGTATTTTTTTTTATCATGGTCTCACACTTGTCTCCACTGTTAGTCAAGGTCATTTGTACAGTATGAAATAAAATGAAATCCAACTACATCACCATCATTTATTGCAATTTGGCATCAGATGGCTTATTTTAAATTAAAGCAACTTTAATCGATAGCCAGTGAGACTACTAGGCAGACGTTGTGATTGGTGATTGTATCCATAAAGTTCAAATGCACAGAAACATGACTGGATTAATCCATTAATTGATTTTCTTTGTAATGTCTTGATCTCTGAGGTTTGTCAAAACCTTTGAGGTAGGTCAAACCTAAATCATAAGGAGTAAATAATAAATACAAATATAAAACTATTCATTTTTATACTTCATTCTCAGATAAAGTACAATTCCTATAAAATTATGGTGAATGAGAATGAAACATCATATCCTGGCACATTCAGGATTGGTGAAAAAGCACTGAGATGAAAGTGAAAATTGTACCTAATTAAACATGGAAGCATCCAGTGAAGAAATGTGAGCAAATGAAAGTATATATATATATATATATATATATATATAAAAAAGGGGGGGGAGTCCATCCATCCATCTTCAACCGCTTATTCCTGCTTCAGGGTTGCGGGGAACCTGGAGCCTATCCCAGGAAGCATCGGGCACAAGGCGGGGTACACCCTGGACAGGGTGCCAGTCCATCGCAGGGCACAATCACAAACACACTCACACACCCATTCATACACTATGGACAATTTACCAAGCTGCCAATCAACCTACCATGCATGTCTTTGGACTGGGGGAGGAAACCGGAGTACCCGGAGGAAACCCCCGCAACACGGGGAGAACATGCAAACTCCGCACACACATGGCCCCGGCGGGAATCAAACCCCAGACCCTGGAGGTGTGAGGCGAACGTGCTAACCACTAAGCCACCGTGCGCAGGGGGGGGAGTTTGCTACTTTAAAATTTATTAATTTATTAAAATGTTAAATATTTTCACTACTGAAATTAAGATATTAAGTTATAGGCATGGCGGGATGCATTTTGATACAGAAATTAAAGTGCTAATCAGTCAGAAGTAAAATATCCTGTAAATAACTAATATTTACCATTAGCTAGCCATTCACATTAGTTACTGGAGTCAATGTTAGTCTAATGTGGAATTAGCAAAAAAAAAAAAACATGCTAACTTTGAACATAACATGGTAATCCTAGCAAATTAGTGAAACTTTAGTCCAGTTGGTTATCCAAATTCATAGCATTAACTACATTGAGTAGCATAAAAAGGTCAATGCAGATGTCTGCATGCAAATGTAAAAAAAAAAAATTCACAGAAGCCCATTCATTGATGTATACCATAAAGTCATTGGTTAGATGAGAGAAGAAGGGGCATTTGAGACTTGAATGTCTAAATAAAATTATCAAATATAAAGTTGTTTTTTTTCTTGGAAATGTCATTAAGTTAGAGTAAAAATACATTCAAATAATACTTACATATAGTAATGAAGTTATTTGAGTAGTTTTCCACCACTGCAAACATTCTGAACAGAAGCAAGATCTGGTGATTAATGCTGGTGGTCTGCAGTTTCTTTCTCTCCTCAGTGCTAATGAAACCCTGCTTTTAATGTGTGAAACATAAAGAATGACCCGTCTTAATGTGCAATATATGCTCCTTCTTGATTTATAGTTCCTTTTAGATACAAGTTGGCTTCGGAGCAGCTTCAGCTATGAGTTGAGATGTTTTAGTTGTAGTTAGGACTGCTATTAGGCAACAATTATTGAACAATTATTGTAATTATTATTATTTCAAAGAATGCTGATGTCCTGACTATGATTTTAGGTGTCAGAGAATTTTGAATGGTAGACATTCTGTTTTTCTTTCTGCCTTCGTTTTTTTTTTTCAGCTCAGTGTGAGTAATAACGGGAAATGGGCTTGATGGGGTCTCTTGGTGGCTGTTAATTGCTGAATGAGTCACAAGTGTGTAACAAACATACATAGTACACTGGGATAGATTGGTCATTTCCCTCAGAGGTCCTTAAATACATCAATTAGTAGCCTTTGCATTGATACACCGAGTACACTGTTTGTTCTCTTAGACAAATTTAGCTTCTTTGTTAAGTCCCACTTTCCCTGGCTACCTGCCTGTCTACACTAGTGATGTTTCTCTCCTGCTCTTAAACTGTTTTGTCAGAATTTCGCAGGATTGCAGTACAGGGGGAATAGTGGGTCTGTATGTGTTAGGGGGCAGCGTTCCATGGTGCTTGGTCAGTCTGTGATCAAGGTGGAGGGTCACATCTGGGTCTGGATTGTCAAACTGAAGCAGAACAAGATGCATGAACAAGAAGCAGGAATAAGAAGGTTCAAATATTCCCCAGATATGAGACATGCCACCTTAATGCTTTACAAAAAAGAATCCCTGTCTACTATAACTGTAGTATAGAGAGAACAATGGAAAAGAGGTTCATCGCATTTCTCAGTACTGAGAAACAAACAGGAAAGCTTACAATGGAGATCTATGGGCAGCTGTTGAGATTATTTTTCAAATGATTTTCCATAATAGTCACTGTGTATATGAAGAGAGAATATGAGAAGATTGTTATTATTATTATTATTATTATTATTATTATTATTATTATTATTATTGTTGTTGTTGTTGTTGTTATTTTGCAGTTAATGCAGCAAATTAGCTTGCACTTAAACCTTAACCTCAGTAACACTTTGGTTCTTTTAGTTTTTAAAATAAAAGCTACAAAATTTGTATGGAAAAAAAAAATTATTGTGAAAGTTTTTATTATGGTGACCGGCGATATGGTCAGATATTCCTGTCCTTGTGGGAATTTTGTTCCCCACCGAGATATAAAAACATGCCTCCCCATGCACACACTGTGGGAGCTGTAGTCCTCTGTCAAACCTTTTGAACCTGACCGAGTAAACTGAGACGAGAATGTTGCAATAACCTCTCCAACACTCCATATGCTCATTCATCAACATCCAAGAAAGATCAGCCTTTTGCAGACTCCACACCTTTAAACGCAACATCACTGATGGCCCTTATGGTAACTAAAACATGAGCATCTAAAGTTTATTTTTTGGATTGGAGTTGAAATAGCGCAACACTGGGCTGAGCGTCTGATGATGATGTCTTCAGGTTTAGATATGGGTAGAAAAATGTATGTACATGCAGGTAGGTAGGAAGGTAGGTACGTAGATACTCAGTCTGTAGCACAAAAACAGTGAGCCTTTGTCCGACCTATTAACAAACTCTCCGTGAATAAATTATAAAACTCTACTGATTAAGCGTGGTATTTATGAGTGTTGAGTAGTGCTTCTCCTTCCTCATTACTCTTGTCATTTTAATGCTGCCAACTCCTGACCTACCCACAGTGCCTAGAAACAAGAAACATTACACAGTTAAACATAGTTAAACCCTCCTGGTATCATGCAGTTAGAACTGAAATTTAATCTGGCCATTAGCTATACAGTCATTATGCTCAAGAAAGTTATGAGCAAATGTCTTGACATGTTTAGAGCCTTCCAGTCAGAGGATCGGAAAGAAATTTAGGGAAAGCCCTCAGGGCAGAATGTGTGGAATCTCACCTCTCCAAGACTGAACTTGAACCCAGTGGCAAGCTTCACACAGCTCAGGTGCGGAGCTGCGCCCCAAGCATGAAGTGATGAGGTCAAAACCTGGAGGCATGCTGCCCTAATGAGATCTTAATGAAGCTGTCACTCTGCCTGTTGCCCAACCTGCTCATCAGGTGAGATGGGAGAGGATTTAATAGTTAAAACAAAAATAGGTGAGAGTTAAGATGTAAGCAGACAGATAAATAGTGAAAGGTCTATGATGTCAGTTGCTAAATTTGACTCTGTTTTGTTCAGAAAGGACTTTTGTCTCTCCTGTCAATCATGCGGTTCCAAATGTAACTGATTTTACAGTAGCTGCTAACACAGGCATTGTAAGCATTCAGTCAGACACTAACTGCACATTTGTTTATTCAATACTTTGTATTCATACACTCACTCACATGCATTCGATAAAAAAAAACAAGGACTATGAGGTTTAAATAAAGAATATTAGAATTAATATAAATATAAACATTCAATGATTGAAACTTTTTGTAATTCAATGGCATATAATAGGAGAATTATACAAAAATTATACACACACTTTTTCAGTAAATTTATAAATGAACAGAATTTCAATTAAAAACTTATAAAGTTGATAATTCTATAAAGTGGCCTTTGACTGAAACAGAGGGTGTAGCTGAGAGAGGGCGTGGCCAAGAGAGGGGATGGCCGAGAGAGTGCAAGGCTGAGAAACAGTGTGCCTGAAAGACAGCATGGCTGAGAGAGAGGGTATGGTTGAGAGAGAGGGCATTGCTGACAGAGGGTGTGATTGAGAAAGAGAGTGTAGCTGAGAGAAGGTGTGGCTAAGAGAGGGCATGGATGAGAGAGGGTGTGCCTGAGAGAGGGTGTGCCTGAGGGGGGGGGGGGGGGGGGGGGGGGGGGGGTGTGGGGGGGTGTGTGTGTGGGGGGGGGGGGGGGGGGGGGGGGGGGGGGGGGTGGGTGGTAGAGAGGGGGGGGGGGGAGGGGGGGGGGGGGGGAGAGGGGGTGTGGGGGGGAGCGGGGTGTGGCTGTGAGAGGGTGTAGCTGAGACAGGGTGTGGCTGAGAGAGGCCTGATAACCAACCAAATTTAGAGTAACATCTCCACAAGGTTCTAAGACAACAAAAATAGGCTAACATCAAAGGCAAAACCAGGACAAATCCTTCTGGTTATGATGATATGATATGAAAAACATATGATGGACTATATATAGCGATGCAAGAAGAAAAATCAGGATTTACAAACCTATAGTAAGTCAGTCCGTACGGGATTTTACTGCGGCTTTAAAAAAAATACAATTGTGATGCAACTTTTTTGTGCTTTTTTCTGGAAAACTATTTGAATTTGTGAAATTTTTGTTGTTTGTTTAGCTGCACACATGTTTGACGCACGTGAATCGAAGAGTGTTGAATTTGCATTGTGCATTGTGATGACGTCCCATGGCGCGCTCTGATGACATCACATGACACGTCTTGGCGCAAATCTGCAGAAAATCTGTGGTGATTTTAAAAATTGAAAGCTCCTTCAAATACTGTGGCATTTCCTTGATTTTTTCTTTTTCCTTGATTTCCTTGATTCATTTCTGCAATTACAAAATCCTGGAGGGCCTGGTAAGTAGAGACACATGCACAGACAGTTCTAGGCTTTTAATATCAAGTTCTTTGTCAACAACATGCTTCTAGCAGAGAACTGTGGCCAAGAGCACTTTTTAAAAAAATAAATGCTGAGGCTTGGCAGCTAATAATGTCAAATAATGTTCCTTTCTTGATAGTCATGTTCCCAGCTGTGGCACACCTGAGAATAGCAAATATTTACTTTTTCCTCTGAGCTTATCTCTCTTTTATAGTCAGCAGGAACAGTGGCAAAATACACAACACTGAAATGCTCCTTCAAAAGTGTCCTTTCAGGCTATGATACATACAGTAACTATTTGGTTAAGATAGCAAAGTAGGACTGAATATGATCCATATGAAAATGAAAATGTGCTGCAATAGACTGAATATGTGCTATGTGCTAGATATGTCAATATAATTCTACAGTACAAATAAAATACATTTTCAGCACATTCTCTTGACAAAGGTTCATTAGTGAAATGCACTGAAATTGTATTGTGGGTAATGTAGGAAACCATTGACCAGCAGCCTGAAAAACATAAAGCAGAAGAACAAGTCAAAACCAATATCCAACATCAATGAAGCATCATCTCACCTTTTCTCTGGTTCTTCTGTCTTAGAAGCAGTTAAGAGCTCAGATCAGTGGTGGTGTTGGATTTATTGTGGAGTTTCGAACCAGTAGAAAGCAGCATCAAGTCAATTCCTGGAACAAGACATGCAGAAATCCTAAATAAAATTGTTTGAACATGTAGTGGACTGGCACCCTGTCCAGGGTGTACCCCGCCTTGTGCCCGATGCTCCCTGGGATAGGCTCCAGGTTCCCCCGCGACCCCGAAAAGAAGTAAGTGGTAGAAGATGGATGGATGAACATGTAATTTTGTTGCAATTATTCTGTCCCTCAGTTTGTAAATATGAAGCTGAAAGTTGTATGATTCATGATTTTTATCCAAAGTGAAACTTGGAAAACAGAAAGCAGAGATCAGGACAACGTGCAGACATTTTGGGAGGCAGCCTCATTCATAATCATGTTCATAACATGAGCCTGTTTAATGCTACATTTTTCCTTAAAGAAAGCAGCTGTTACAAGGTTTTAAGCAACACAGTCTGTCAGGGTTTATTTTAATGCAGTCATATTAGATGAGTGGTTCTTTTAAGAAAGCCAAGCTATTAAATCTGCTTTGTTAAACAGGACCCTGGTCCAATTAGCCTGTACAGAACAACACCATTAAAGATGAGAAACTGATGCAGTCCATCGCAGGTCACAGTCATATACACACTCACACACCCATTCAAACTCTACGGACACTTTAGACACGCCAATCAGCCTACCATGCATGTCTTTGGACAGGGGGAGGAAACCAGAGTACCCAGAGGAAACTCCCGCAGCACTGGGAGAACATGCAAACTCCGCACACACATGGCCCCGGCGGGAATCGAACTCTGGGCCCTGGAGATGTGAGGCTAACCACTAAGCCACAGTGCGCCCAAAACAACAACTATATTATTGTATTTTCCTTAATACGTTTTCACGCATTATATTTTTCCCCAGAACAAAATTATCAAACATTTGCTGAAACCAAGGCACAATTAGCATAATTTCAGTAGAATTGTAGAATTTCTCAGCATGCATGTTGTGGATTTGTCATTCACTCTGTGACCACAAGAGGATGGTCAAGGCTCAAGTCTATGTTTACCATCTCTCTCGTTCTTCTGCTGTCAGTGTATACCAGCTTCAGAGGACCTATTCTTCTTCTTCTTCGTCTTCATCTTATTATTATTATAAGCTTTAAGTTGTATAATCAACCTGATAAGTGTCATATACTATAAACGTATACCTTTGATTTTAAACAAGCTGGATTTTTTTAAAAGGCAGACCTGACAAATAAATGAATAATGTCAGGTTTAAATTTAGGTTCTTAAATGGCTTCCATGTCTCCAGAGTCCTGGGTTTGATCCTGAGTTCAGGTTACTGCCTATATGGAGTTTTGCACCTTCTCCCTGTGTCTGTATCTTTCCTCGGCGATCTCTAGTTTCCTCCCACATCCAAAAAACATGTAGTTGGGTTTCTTGGATACACTAACTTTCCACTAGGTGTGAATGTGTGTTTGGATGGTGCCCTAGTGTCCCATTCAGGGTGTGTTCCCATTTCACTCCCGGTGTTCCTGGAATAGGCTCCGGATCCACCAGGAATCTGACAAAACAAGTCTAAGGCCATATCTCGTTTGCCTGCTTTTGGAGAGCTGCATGCCATCAGGCCTCTATCACATGATATTTACAGTCTGTGATGAGGTGGTTGTTTATGAGAAGTGAACACATTATTGATGGGAGGAAGCCTTTTATCCTCGCTGTTCACATGGTGAAGGACAAATGCCATGACACTCAGTATTATTAGCAAACACACTCGAGCAGCTGGCCTGTGGAGCAAGATTATTTTATCATTTCTCTGTTGATAGAACTATGAAGAGCAAGAGTCAGAGCCTATACACGCAATCAAACACATATGGCAAACGTCTCCTTTGTTATTCCAAAAAGTTCAGTGTCCAATAAAACGTCTTGTGTATGTGTAATTAAGTTGTGCATGGACAGATCATTTAAGCAGTGCAATACTGTCAGTCAGGGTTTAGTAGTAATCTTGCAGTTAATGAAGTACATGTAGGACTTTATAGAACAAAACTAATGCTTTCCGAAATGCTTTCTACTCATTGTTTTTTGGGTTTTTTTGTTTGTTTTTTGCAGCTATATTTTTATTTGGTGTTCAGTTTTGAGTTCTAACAAATAAATAAATATATAAATAAAAAGCAATACACGAGTTGCACAAAATGTTTGGGTTTACAGAACTTTTAAATGTACTGTGGTCTGTGTTGGAATTTTTTTCTCTCATCTCCAAAAATATTTATGAAATATTTATCTCATTAAATATGATTCTTGGACTTAGCTTCCCTTTAATGAACTTTATGAATTGGAATTAGTTGTGCAGCTCCGGTTGGTTGTCAGTTTAGCAGTTTCTGGTTTGAGAGATGCAAAGAAGAGGGAGAGAAACAAAATGGACATGATAACAATAACAACAACAATGACAATGGCAACAACAATGATGGCAACAACAACAACATCAACAACTATGACAACAGCAACAACCACAGCACTGGCAATAACAATGACAATGGCAACAATGTTGACAATGACAACAACCAACCAACGATGGCAACAACATCGATGGCAAGAGCAACAACGTCGACGATGACAACAACAACAATAATAATAATAATCTTTTTTTTCTCATAAAAAATTAATAGTAATATATAAAGAATTTCACTTGATTCCATTCATTGAAATTCAGCAATATTTAAAATAGAAGTCTCTGCTGCTCTATGCTTGTCTATGTTGACTGGCAAGCTTACACTTCATTCTTTGTAAATCAATTTTGGGCTCAGGAAACTGTTATATTATAGGAAACTGTTATAACTTTTATGAATGCTATATTTATTTAAACTAATTATAGCTCTAAATGCAATAGGGATGGTCCCTTGCAAATCATTATCCAACATTTGCATGGCTTAAATGAAAAACAAATCTCAAAATCAAATGACCTTCAAAAGCTAATCTCTGGCTTTTCTCCTATAGAGTATGGCTATCAATTTACTAAGATTAACATGGACTAAAGACACAATCTCACCTAAGCAAAGACTTAAGAGTAACTATGGCACTTCACATGGGAATGATTTATTAATGGTGCCTGTGGACAGCTATTTGAGTTTAGGAATGCAGTTTTTTTCACAAGCTGTTTGGAAGGGCTATAATAAAAATCCTTTCTGAGAGCAACACACAAAAACGAAGCACCTAAACTCCAGTTGCAGTTGTCGGAGGTGTATTGATTGATTTATGTACACTATCATTGGTATGTTTGGAGGAAAAATTGAGTATATACAAGGAAAAGAACCCCAAGCTCACTGTGAAATATGATGGTGGATCATTTAGGGGCTCTTGTAAAGATTGATAGCTTTACATATTACACTTCCTAGAATCACTCATGCTCCTGCTTCACTGAATAATCTGACCAGAATACTATCTCAGGACTATGATTGACATTATGATCATACAGTACCATACACTCTGTGTTTTTGCAACAGATTTATTGCTGTTTGCCTTTTCTCTACGTGACTCTTATACTATAATGTTCATAACCTCAATATCAAGCAAACAAATAAAGTAGTTTGCAAACTCACATACAAGAAAGACTGCAAATATGCACGAGAGAATGGAAATACAAGAAGTCATGCACGTGGAAGCTCTAATATGTGGATCAGTTCCTCTTCTTTCTCTCTTCATCTCTTCATTCCCAATGAGAAATATTTCACACTTTTAATACTTTCAGATTAAAAAAAAATCATAAGATGGATGAGTTAAAAAGTGTTAATGTACAGGAAATGATTAAAAATCACAAATAACCGGAATTTCAGTAAAACCCAATATATATACACAATTTTTTTCTTTGTCCAGTGCTTCAAAATGAACGGAATACCTACTTTGAGACTATGTCCAAAGTATTTAAAAACAAGATGTGTGGTGCCTTACTATTGCAATTTTTGCAAAAGTTTTTGGACTCAGTTTTCTTCCAGACAGTTAAATGTATTAGCCTTCACCTCCTTATTAGCTAGATGGATTTTATTTTGCTATGTCTTGTTGATACTGTTGATAAACTATTTTAATTCCCTTTTAACTTTGCCCGTATCAAACGTATCAAAAAAGAATGTAAACTTGTAAAAAAATTTATTTGAGTAAAAAAATAAATAAATATCAGACAATCCTATTCACACACCATTTTCTTCATGATTAAATAGTCATGATGTGATGTTTAAGTTTAATTTAAAAAGTAATATACTGTTCAACTATACTTAAAGTTAAGTGTGGAGCTTCACTGTAGCTCTTAGTGTGAGTGTTCATTATAGCTGTAAGCGAGTTGTGTGAATGTTTAATAACCCTCAACAAATCTTTATGTATTAAAAATATTAGCATTTTATGCATGGTGAAGGAAAAATAGGCAGTATTCATAAAATTCCACTCAAAGCACTCAGCCTCCACTCAGCCTCAAGATGTATTAATATAGATAAATATTTGAACTGAACAGTTCAAATATTGTTTACAGTTTAGAAGAATAAAGCTAGGGCGCACGGTGGCTTGGTGGTTAGCATGTTCGCCTTACAGCTCCTGGGTCCTGGGTTCCGCCGGGGCGTGTGTGCGGTGTTTGCATGTTCTCCCCATGCTGTGGGGGTTTCCTCCCCAGTCCAAACACATGCATGGTAGGCATGTCCATATTGTATGAATGGGTGTGTGAGTGTGTATGTGATTGTGCCATGCAATGGACTGGCACCCTGTCCAGGGTGTGCCCTGCCTTGTGCCTGATGTCTCCTGGGATAGGCTCCAGGTTCCCTGTGACCCTGAAAAGGAACAAGCGGTTGAGGATGGATGGATGGATGGATGGATGGATGGAAGAATAAAGCTAGTAAAGGCGACCACATCATACAGCATCTATTAGTATATAAGCAGAAACATAAGACTGTTTTTCACTTTGTCATTTTGTTACAACTTGCTTGAGGAATGCTTAGGATTAGTGTTCTGCTGGAAGACTCAACTTTCTGGCTGATGTCTTGAGGTGTTGCTTAAGTATTTCTAGATAATTCTTATTTCTAATGATGCCATCTATTTTTAAAAGTGCACCAGTTCATTTTCCAACAAAACAGCTCCACAACATGATGCTGCCATCCCCACAGCTTCACAGTTAGGATGACGTTTTTGAATGAAATTCTCACTCTTTTTTCTCCATACATAATGCTGATCATTATGGCCAGTTTAATTTTTGTCCCCCAAAAGGCTAGGTCTTCAGCCACATGACCACCTACAAACTTTGGTCTGGCTTTTTTTTTATTATAGTGTTTTTTGAAGGTCTTGACTGAGTTGCTTCTAAAAGCTTCTAAAAGTCATTACATCAATTTCTGACATCTTCCAGAGGACTAATGGACTTGCCAAATAAAATGTATGGTAACATGAAATGTGCACCATTGTAAAAAAAAATAAAAAAATAAAAAAATCGAACCTAGGTGTATGTGACCTCAACTGTATGTATGGTTTAATCTTTAGTTTCTGTTAATATGTCTGTTAATATATCTATTGAAATCCTGGGCTGATAAGACAAAATAAATATTACACATCTACAGTAATTGCTAACACAATACTGTTTTCCTTCCTGAATAAACGTTCAAAGGATAACACTTGCAATATTTTAGATAAAATACTTTAGTTGCACGATCATGGCAGGTAGAACTCCTTTTAAAGAAATTCAATAACATGGATATTTTAGGTACTGATTCAAGCCTTAAGCCTACTTGCAATGACATGCATTATAAACAAAAAAAACCCTGAATGGTCTGGTGAATTAAAAGAAAGCTGGGACACAGCCCAGGCTTACAAAGGCATGCAGGTGAGAAAGAAAAGCAAACCATTCTGAATCAGAAATATGCACATTCATTCATTCATTCATTCATTTATTTTCTGTATCTGATTTATTCCGGTCAGGGTCACAGTAGATCCAGAGCCAAACCCAGGAACACTGGATGTGAGCCAGGATAGTCTATTACAAGGCACACAATCATGTGCTTATACACACCTAGAGGTAGTTTATCATAGATAATCCTGACAGTTACTGGCAGAGAAACTTGATGCACCTCTAGGAAACCCACATGAACATGGGATGAACATGTGAAACACAGACAGTAACCCAAGCTGAGGATCGAATCAGGAGCTGTGAAGCAGTCAGAAGAGAATTAAGCAACCACAATGTCTGAATCTCATTTAAGATTCAAAGCAGCAGAGGATCTCTTCTGGTCAGGGGAAGCTTTCCAGTTATGCTAAGGATAACAACCATGTCATAAACAATGGGCTTCTTAAGGATCTCAGAAACAAATACACCACTTTGAAGCAACCCCAATATCCCTCAAGACGGATTTTATGAAAACAGCATACAGGATGGAAATGCCAGCAGTAAGACAGCAAATATTCACATTGATGATTTCAGTGTGTGAAATCAATGCAAAAAAAAGAGAAAAGAAATGTAGGAAAAACAAACACTCACTGATGCATGTGAGCAGTATGTTGGTCACATGTGCTATTGTTATGCAGAGAGTGAAGACAAAGCTGCAAGACAGAAAGACATGATAAAGGAAAGGATATTCTATATGTATATCCTTGTGTTGGGTAAAGTAGATCCAGTGTGTTACTCAGAATGTTAAAGATACACCGTGATAAACAGAGAATGAAATAACTGATTGTAGAAGCAGAGCAAGCACTGAGATGCATGTACAATCAGCTTCATTTCTATCTAGTGGCAATGATCCTACATTAGGAAGACAATGCTGGTGAATAGTAGTCTAACAATGTTTAAGCGTATTTAGTTGTGAACATTTTGACAAAGCCAGGTTCTAATTTTCAGCTCTTCTATTCACACAGCAACAGGTAATTTTATGTATATAATTTGGAAATATATTTTTGTAAAATACAATTATAACACAAAGTGAAAGTTTAAATAATTGTAGGCTGGCTCATATAGTGTAAATACCTGATTTTCTAGAAGATTAGCTCATGCGACAGTAATGATTTGAAGATATCAGCTTTCCACTTGCAAGTGCAACGGTCTGTCTTAGTCAGATGTTCTTAACTATGCCGTTATATTGGTTAATGTTTATTTTATATGGTGAGCTTGACAGTTGATTGACAAAGAAATCAAAAGAAACAATTCTAAGGTTCAAGTGCACTATTAAGAACAGTTACTATTGCTATTTATGGTCCAAAACAGTGGCCTTTTACAATGGGGTGGCCAGGTTGGACCCAATGACTTTACTGGGGTGGCAATCTAGGATAGTGCATAATACTAAACCACAGAAAATTAAAGTACAGAAAATGACAATGTGGCTCTGCTATCTGTGTAGATATCCATGTTAAATTGTTAAATGAATGGAGGTCATGTGTTCAAATCCCAACATTGCCATGCTGCCATTAGGTCCTTGAGCAAGACTGTAACCTTCCTCCTGCCTCAGTTGTAAGTCACTTTGGATAAAAAGCATCATCCAAATGATCAATTGAAAATGTATTGGATAATGTTTAATTTTATACTGTAATTGTATTTACAAATATTTATGATACATTTACTCTGCTGCCAGTTACTATACAATCATCTGGATGTAATGACTGTTTAAAAAATGTGATACATATGTAAATACATTTTTATAAATAATTATTTACTGTAAATATGCAGTATTTTTGTGCCAGCTCTGCTGCCAATAAATGAATGGACATTTTACAGTATTTAGTTTAATAGTATATACTGTTCTTGTCCTCTGTATTCCATTATCTTTGCTGCTGCACTGCTAAGGTGAAAGAAATCTCAGTTTGTGCAAACAGTAAGCTGACCTGCTTTCTCTCCGTGCAGTACACATTTCACAGCGGCAACTGACTGGGTTATTTCTCCTCTGTCAGTGTTAAATCAATACCCCAGTCCCAGTCAGCATGTCTCTGGGAAAAAAAGGCAATTTTCTCTAGAAGCACACATCAATGGACACAGAGGCCATTGGAAAATAGACTTTCTCCGATGTGAGCATCAAAAGGACTTCATCTAGTGGACTTCACCTTTTGCCAAGTCCTGAAACGTCCAAGATCCATTAAGGTCTATTACCAGAAAGACTTTGTTATACTTTCTAATCCCACTGAGGTTTAAACTCACTTACTCACTCTCTCTCACTCTCACGCTCTCTCACTCTTTCTCTCTCTCTCTCTTTCTCTCTCTCTCGGGTGTCCCCCCACCTTGTGTCCCGAGTCCCCTGGGATAGGCTTCAGGCTTCATGTGACCCTGTGTATGATAAGCAGTACAGTAAATAGATGAATAGACATAAGATTAGGCAAATGTCAAATCTAATAATAGACAAACGGCAATGGACTAAAACATTTTAGATGTTACACTGTAATGGTCTTGGCAGTCCACCCTACATGACCCAAAGCAGATAAATGGCATATATTCCTTCCTTCTAATTCAGATTTTGTTGTTTCATCATTGATGGCAAGCTGTCCTGGCCCAAATGCAGAAAAACAGGCCCAAACCATTATACTACCACCACCATGTTTCACAGATGGGATACGGTTCTTATTCTGGAATCCAATAGCCTTCTTGCTTGTTTATGAGGTTCTGAAGAGGTTCTGAAGAGGGACTTCTCCAGCCTGATTGAGACGGTATGAGGCAGATCACCCACCGCGAAGATCATCGTCTCTGGACCTCTTCCCACATTCAGACGTGGAGCAGAAAAGTTCAGTAGACTTCTAGCTTTAAATGATTGGTTAGTCTTGGTGTAATGAGCAGAATCTGGTGTTTGTCTATAACTGGAATCTTTTCTGGGAGCGTCCTAGGTTGTTTCCTCCTGATGGCCTGCACCCCAGCAGCCTCGGAGCAGAACTGCTGTCTGACAACATCTCCAAGGCGCTACACTCCAAGTGACTGCCTAACGCAAGTACATCTTCCTACAATAACAATGTTCAATTAATAGTCCAGCACCTGTAATACATACTATAGAGACTGTCTGTTCCCTGACCTATACAAATATATAGAAAATCTTGGAAAGTCTGTCTTCGTAACCCAATTAACATAAAATTAAGTCATATTGAATGCACAGCCAGCACTTTTAATCTGAAGCTAGGACTATTAAACCATAGATCTCTTGCGTCTAAGGGTCATATTGTTAACAAAATCATTACTGATCAGGAATGTAATTTAATATGTTTAATGGAAACTTGGATTAAACCAAACGAGTACGTAGCATTAAATGAAGCCAGTCCTCCTGGATACAGTTATGTACATCAGCCTCATTCAACTGGTAGAGGAGGAGGTGTTGGTCTCATCCATAGTAAAAATCTAGTCGTCACACAAAAACCTTATCATAAATTAAATTCTTTTGAAATTCTTTATACCAGTGTAAGTTATGTAGCCATAAAAAATAAGTCAATTCCTCTAATTATTATTTACAGACCCCCAGGGCCATATACTGAATTTCTTAGTGAATTTGCAGACTTTATCTCAAACCTGGTTGTGTCTGTAGATAAAGCATTAATTTTCTGAGACTTTAATATTCATTTTGATAACCTGGAAGACCCTCTAAGATTAGCGGTTGCGTCAATCTTAAATTCAGTAGGGATTAATCAGAATGTAATCAGGCCTACTCATAATGGTGGTCACACTCTTGACCTCATACTAACATATGGACTAAGTATAGAAAATATTGTAATTTTTTCGCAGACTGAATTTGTCTCAGATCATTATCTTATCTCATTCATAATACGTATTGATCATAATATTTCCACCTCGCATCGCTACCGCGTAAAACATACCTACACATCAGCTACTGCACCGAGCTTTATTCATGAAATGTATCAGTCAGGATTTAAACCTCATCATAGCACAGAGACAGCGTTAGTTAAAGTAAAAAAACCTTCTACTGACCTCTGATCAGGGTTGTGTCTCGCTGCTTGTGTTACTTGACCTTAGTGCAGCTTTTGATACTATAGATCACACTATTCTCCTTGATAGATTAGAAAATGTTGTTGGCATTAAGGGGACAGTCCTCTCCTGGCTCAGGTCTTATCTGACCGATCGTTATCAGTTCGTAGATGTAAATCGTGACTTCTCCATGCATACTGAGGTTACTTTTAGAGTTCCACAGGGTTCTGTTTTAGGCCCACTGCTTTTTACTTTATATATGCTACCCCTAGGACAAATTATTCGTAAACATGGAATTAGCTTCTACTGTTATGCTGATGATACACAGTTGAATGTTTCAGCGAAGCCAGAGGACAGACACAAGTAAAGTTGAGGATTGAGGACATTAGACGTTGGATGTTAACTAACTTCCTTTTACTTAATTCTGATAAAACCGAAATAATTTTATTAGGCCCACGTGTAGTTAGAAGTAATCTTTCTGATCACATGGTTACTCTGGATGGTCTTTCTGTTTCAACATGTACAGCAATTAAAGACCTTGGAGTGATTATTGATTCCAGCCTATCATTTGATGCTCATGTAGATAATATTACTAAAATAGCTTTGTTTCATCTCAGAAATATTTCTAAGATAAGAAACATATTATCACTACATAATGCGGAAATACTGGTTCATGCATTCATCACCTCTAGAATAGATTACTGTAATGCCTTACTGTCTTGATGTTCCAGTAGGAATATAAATAAGCTCCAGTTAGTCTAGAATGCAGCTGCTAGAGTCCTTACTAGAACTAGAAGATACGACCATATCACACTAATATTATCAATACTACATTGGCTCCCAGTAAAATCTCGCATTGACTATAAAATACTTTTATTAACCTATAAATAACTAAACGGTCTCGCACCACAATATCTAAGCGACCTTTTGGTTTTATATGATCCTCCACGCCTACTTAGATCAAAAGATGAAGGCTATTTGACGGTACCTCGAATAGTGAAGGCTACAGCAGGTGGAAGAGCCTTCGCTTATAGAGCCCCACAGTTATGGAACAGTCTTTCCATTAGTGTTCGGGACTCAGACACAGTCTTTAAGTCTAGGCTTAAAAACGTATTTGTTTACTCAAGCCTACCCTGACTAGATTCTATTTTACTACTTCGCAGTCATAATAATATTTTTTCTCCCTCTCTCCTTTTGCCGAGCCCCACACGAATTTATGGAGATACTAGAGATCCAGATCCTTTCTGCCTCTGGATGGAGCTCAAATCTTCTCTAATTCCAGATTATTGGGACTACGGCTGTTCCTAAGGCCATACAGACTTAATATAAATCCATAATGAACTTTTTCCACAATATCTGTTGTTATCCAGATGAGGATGGGTTCCCTTCTGAGTCTGGTTCCTCTTAAGGTTTTTTCCTCTTAAAACATCTTAGGGAGTTTTCCTTGCCGCTATCGCCACTCAGTGGCTTGCTCAGTTGGGATAAATTCGTACCTTTAATATCTGTATACCATGTTGATATTTCTGTAAAGCTGCTTTGAGACAATGTCTATTGCAAAAAGAGCTTTACAAATAAAATTGAATTGAATTGAAATTATGTGATCTTTACAAACTGCAGTTCTGCAGCAATGTTCTTTTTGGAGAGAAGTGACTTTCTCCATGGCAACCCTGCCATGCAGGTGCTGGACTCATGAACATTAACATTAGAAAATGTGAGAGAGGTCTTTAGTTGCTTAGAATTTACCCTGGGTTCCTTTGTGACCTCACAGACTATAACACATTTGGCTCTTGGAGTGATCTTTGTTGGTCGATCACTCCTGGGGAGGGTAACAATGGTCTTAAATTTCCTTCATTTGTACGCATTCTGTCTGACTGTGGATTGGTGGAGTCCAAACTCTTTAGAGATGGTTTTGTAACCTTTTCTAGCCTGATGAACATCAATAACTCTTTATGTGAGGTCCTCAGAAATCTCCTTTGCTCATGCCATGATACACTTCCACAAATGTGTTGTGAAGATCAGACTGTGATAGATCCCTATTCTTTAAATAAAACAGGGTGATCACACACACCTGATTACCATCCCATTGATTGAAAACACCTGACTCTAATTTCACCTTCAATTTAACTGCTAACCCTAGAGGTTCACATACTTTTCATTACTTTTCAACAGGGAATCCATGTCTGGCCAATTTAATAATACCAATGAAAAAACAATGCAGTGCAATTCAATATTTACTAAATGCATTTTCTCCTCTTGATAATTTGAATACCCAGAGAGGTGACAGTGTCAGTGCACCTTGGCATTGAATCTATGTGTCTCTGGAACTGTAGTGAAACAATGAACACATGTAACACATAGGCCCAAAAGCCTCTCATAGTCATCCAATTAGGTTGAGATCTGGTGACTGTGAAGGCCATACCAGATGATTTACATAATTTTCATCCTCATCAAACTATATTCAGTGAGCATCCTGACATTGTCATCCCGAAACTGAGCACTCCCTTCATGATAGAACTGTTTCAACATCAATCAGAAGAATGTTTCATAGATTTATCATGACTCTTCCCTCTAACGGAACAAGTGAACCCAAACCATGTCAACAAACTCTCCTACAGGATATCAAACCCATCTGAATCCTTCACTTAGGGATCAATGCTTCAGGCCTTTTCTATTGAAACACATCCAGTCGAACAGACTGAAGCTCCAGCTATCTATGCGCAAATAATGAAATCTTATTTCAAAATAACTTAGATCTTTACCTCTGATCCAAAATAAAGGTTAACTGGGCATAGAAATCAATTTAATTCATGCTACAGAGCATGGTAGGATGTTAATTACTTAAATGTACTGTACATACAGTACAGACAGTATTCTTGTCTAGAAGTGCTCATTATGTTTCTATACTCGACAGTTTTACACCACTGACCTCTGGTGGTCATAGCAGCTTCTGCACACTTACATTGTTATTTTTTTTATAACCGACTTTATAAATAAAATCAGGACTTTTCACCCATTGGTTTTGGTGTAGATAATTTTTGACAATGGCAAACTGAATGCTGCAAGAGTAACCAATGTGATTGAATTATACCGAAATTAAAATGTGAAGTTGGAGCCTCTAAAATATGGTCTTTTATAAATCTGTATTAATGTGCCAGGTTTTAAACAAATCTTGAAACAAAATTTTACATTAAATCAAGTATTCTATCCATATAATACTTCAATCTTTGTCCATTACTATATGTTGCTTAGCAACCAAAGCTGACAATTAACAGACTATTGATAATATATTTGATCAGGGGATTCTGCAGTGTTATCTGTCTAACATACATGTATTAGGGAGAACAATTAGCTTAGAGAACCAGGACAAATATTAAGTGGATAAATGAATAAAATATAACAATATCGCATTTCAAATTAAATGTACAGGATTTTAAGTGTGCAAGCTCTGGCTTGTGCAGCAAGAAAAGAAATAAATCTGATGCAATAATATTCCATGGATGCTTATAGTTTTTCCCATATACCTATTTATTCATCTGATAATCATGAAGCAACTGCATGCACCAATTCACTGTGCTGCTCTTTACAAGGAAACATCACCATGTAGACAACTACAGAATTACAATCATTACAATATTCAGAGACAATGTTTGAAGCAATTATTTGCTTAAAAAGGAAGCCAGGAATGAACAACAGTGTTTCTGGACCAGAGAAGTTTCATACAAAGAACTGAGTGAAGAACAGCACAGGGATATGTTTATTCACAGGACTTTGTCGAACGTTCATTGAAACCCACTCAACCAACTCATGAACAATCAGCTGTCAAAACATTTTTATGGCATGAATAATAATAAAAAAAATATATAAAAAAAAAAGAAAGAAAAAAGGCATGCTTTGAGCGTCACACATGGGGGTGAGACATTACAATACTCTACGTTTCTCTCTGATTGCAGAAACCCAGAAATCACATCTCTCTCTCTCTCTCTCTCACACACACACACACAAACAATTTACAGTTTTCATTTAAATTCTTCTGTCTGCTTTATTTATTCATTTCTTTTTCCCCCAGTAGCTAGTCACACTCTTTCTATATACAGCACCTCATTCTGCAGTTGATTCCAAATGGATAGTTAAATCTTTCTCTCTGTAATCCATACATCTCTTCTTATATATGAAAGGTTTACAAGTGTTCATTCCTCAGACATTTCACTCTTAAATATTCTGTTTTTTCCCCCACTTCATTCTCTCACTTAGATATTGTCTTATATACCAAGGGATGGTTGTATTCTCGAAACAGGAAGGTGTTGATTAATTTCCTATAACAACACGGCTCTGACAGGAGCTCCGGCTGTAATAAATGATCGTTTTATACCAATGTTCTCATTCTAATATTTTACCATTTCAATAGTAACAGCTCATTCACAGGGATTTGTACAGCAGACGCTCCACATAGTCTAAGACAACCTGTTGTTATTTAACAAATATTTAAAAAACATATAATCATTGGTATGGAGAAGATTTTTGTTGAGATGGTTATCAATATAGGGAAGGAGTTTCGGGTGTGACTGCTTTGTACGTTTTCAGCCATGTTTTCTTGTCTTATGGACTTCAAGAGAGAGAAAAAAAGGCTGGTGAGGAAGTAACTGCTATATAACTGCTATAAGCTAAGTGATAACAGGAACTAACGTGTATCGTGGCATTAACTGTTCCAGATACCTGTAAATGGTCAAAAAGTGACCATTGATGTGCGGATCTTTAGTCAATTCAAAATTGCTATTGTTGGCAAATCACTGTGGAATAAGAGGAATAAAAACACTCCACTCATGCCCCCCCCCCCACATATAATGAATACTTCATTTATATCCCAGTGTTCCACTTCAAGTGAATTGTTTGGCCAAAAGAAAAAGTGCAAAAAAAAGACCTATTTGGAATGTCAGAAGCAGCATATTGTGTTTGGTTACAGTTTATGATGAAGCCATTTTTAAAAATGTTTTCACTGTCTCAGCAAGTGTGTGTGTGTGTGTGTGTGTGTGGCAAGGTAGTGGGCAATACGACCACTCAATGCAAAGAGGGTAAACAAACCCAGAGTATGAAAGAGTGCACACTTTAATTGTATGTGCATATGATACTGTTCTTTCTTTCGCTCTCTCTCTCTCTCTCTCTCTCTCTCTCTCTCTCTCTCTCTCTCTCACACACACACACACACGTTATACATGTTTCACACATTACACAATATATTTCTATGATTTTTTTTTTTCTTCTCAAAGCAACTTGCACCAACAAATATAAAATAAACACACTTTATTCATGTTCTCCACTAAACCTGAAATCCTGATCTTTTCACTCTCCTCCTCTAGAGTGATTCAGTGACGCCCGGGCTGTTCTTCTTCTCCTCCTCCCCAGGTGAGAGATCTGATCCGGACCCTTCTTTCTGGAACAACTCCTCCAGGAGCTCCTCTCCTGCTCCTCCAGCCTTTGAGGCCCACAGCGCTGCTCCCTCTCTCAATCCCACCGAACGAAGAAGCCCGGCGTAAGAAGAAAACGCTGCCCCTATTAACTTATGTAAATGGCCAAAGAGTTAAGGAAACATTTGAAAAGCAATTGGTTGGGGGAGATTATGTGTGTACATATTTGGAGATAGCAGGAAGCAAGAATGATAAGGCTGAAATGCTTTACTGAAACATGTACTTTGAAACTGAATTGAAGTGAAAAGCATGAGTGAATATGCTTAGGGATTGATTGCTTTTGCTGAAAACATTAATGACACAAACTCACTGAAGGGAGCAATTTAATGAACACCCCCCACTAGCCAAACTGCCAGTCAATTTTGCTGAAACACTGTGCATGTAAGTGTTTGTTGGCTTTTAACATACTGAGCTGCTGAACATAAAGCTTTTGAAATTATTTTATAATGCGCTCTTTGATAAGCAGCGATTCACAATGTTATTCCGAACTGAATAACCTAGACGTTTTTCTCCTGCGTGTGAGAGAAAAGGCACTATGAAGCAAACAAACAGGAAATTACTTTTACAAATTTTCAGTTGCATACAATAGGCTGGATTGTAATGGCGGGAGGGAAATAAAAGAGGGTTATGTGTTCTGGATAAACATGCGGACGCTTCTAGTGGGTTTCATAATTACAACCTGTAGCTGTAACTGTTACCATTATACTACATTCAGTACTTATCTTTAAATCAACGGTCTTTGTAAAAAAGAAGCACAAGCCCTTGGAAGGATATTAGTGGTATCGTTGGCCTCCATTACACCGTATTTCAGACAGGCTTCAATGAAGAGCGCCGCCCGATCAAAATACCTCATACTGACCAGGCAAGATATGGAAGAGAGACAGATATTGATTAGCTTTCCAAGGTTGACAAAATAAAACTGACAATTTTCTTTAACTTCATTAAGCATATTTGGGCGGTGTTAAACTGGACGTTTTTGTCTAAAAAAAAGAGAGAGAAAAAAAGAAAAATCCAGGAGCGGTGTATAATACATTGTGTACTCTTGGATGAGGAAAGTGAGTTTCAGCACTAAAATGCACATCTTGTGCTTTAATATTTGCATTTACTTTCCATTAGAGATAATATTGGGGCCCAGGTTTTACCAAATAACCAAACAGGATTATTTTACTGTAGTACTGAGACCACAGTGGCTCATCTCAAATCTGCCACTGTTGGGTCCTTTCACCCTCAACTGATTAGTTGTATCCTGTCTTGTTTGAAAATAGTTGCTATGGAGCTACAAGTGCATCAGCTAAATAAATGTAAAATGTAAACATATTCTCCTTTATGAGCATGGCAAAAAATAGAGAACTGAACCCCCATCTTTCTAAACACAGTCCTCTCATAACTTAATGTGAAGATAAGATATATATATATATATATATATATATATATATATAGAGAGAGAGAGAGAGAGAGAGACAGAGAGAGAGAGAGAGAGAGAGAGAGAGAGAGAGAGAGAGAGAAAATTTTGGACTGAGAGCGCTTGTCAATACGCAAACACAATCAGCACTCTCACTCTGCTCTGCACTCTCCGATTGCTGCTGTTACTTGACATGGCATGACACTCTTGCAGGTTATTACAACACCAACTCTTATTTCCTGGACTTGTAAACAAACATGATCTGGTTGACTGGTTTTCTTAGTTTGACTGCACTTCATTCATCTCGTGTTCTTATTCTTGCAACTGTCTTGCACTTATTTCTAGTTAGCTTGTGGAAACTGAGGCCTCCAGTAACTAGATGCTTGGATTGTTTTCTGAAAAGCATCTAAACGAATAAATGGAAATGTACTGCAGACCTGTGGAGCATCTCGCCCACTTTCTGGAAGCAGCCCAGTGAGAGAAGTACCAGGATCGCTTTGGACTTCTGATTGACCTGAGAAGAGCAGAGGTACTCAGCCCAGCGCTTCAGCACGTCCGAGGCTTCAGTCGGGTTCAGACGCACCTGAGGAAGAAACAGTGAGAAGAATAAAGTTAATTTTTTGGAATGGCCAAATTAAAGTCCTGACCTTAATCCAATAGAAATGTTGTGGAAGGACCTGAAGCAAACAGTTCATGTGAGGAAACCCACCAACATCCCAGAGATGAAGCTGTTCTGTACTGAGGAACGGGCTAAAATTCCTCCAAACCAATGTGCAGGACTGATCAACAGTTACCGGAAACGTTTAGTTGCAGTTATTGCTGAACAAGGGGGTCACACCAGATACTGGAAGCAAATGTTCACATACCATACTTTTGCCACTCACAGATATGAAATATTGGTTAATAATAAACAAATAATAATGACCAAGTATAATATTTTTGGCTCATTTGTTTACTTGGGTTCTCTTTGTCTACTTTGAGGAAAATCTGATGATGTTTTAGGTCATATTTATGCAGATATATAGAAAAGCACCACTGTACATATCCCAAGTTGTGAATTTAAATTACACAAATTAAAAACTCATAATATGAGCTTGCTATGTATGAAACAAATAAGACATTAAAAAAGAGCAATGTTAATTATAAACGACTGTCTGCCAACTAGCTGTGTTAAATGTTCTGAGTTATATTCCTGTACATAAAATCATTCATGCAAATACAGACTCCATTTTGTGAAGAGCTGATATTTAGCTGTGGGTTTAGTTCTGACCTGTTGTGGCTCTTCACGGGAGCTCTTTGTCAGGTGGGCTGTGATTTGTAAAATAATGTGAACCTAAAGTGGCGCTTTTAAAGACAACACCACTTATCGGGAGCAGAGTCACAATTTACAGTGGGTTGCAAATTCATATATAAACAGAATAAATGCAGTCAACGTTTTTGGAAGTCTCAGTGTTAATGTGTTAAAACTGATGTAGATGTAGATTTAAAGAGCGTGCTTTCAGAAGCATAAAACCTGAAGCATGCTGCACAAGCACAAAACCAAACTGATGATACTGGATGCATACAAGAGAACATTAACTAGGAACACAAAAGGAAATGGATGATTACTCAAGGGAGAAAATGGCATTTGTACAGTTTTGAGTCCAATGCACATTGCAGGAGCTTTCAGTGGTGGACACAGGTCAGTATGGGTCCTCTGACCAGTTTGCGAATATGCAGCAAGCTGCGATGCACTGGGTGTTCTGACACATTTCTATCATAGTCAACATGAACTTTTTCAGCTCTTCTGTGGGATCAGATCAGACGGGCTAGCCTTCACTCCCCACACACTACAACGAGTCTTGAAGTCCCTGTTACCAGTTCACCGGTTGTCCTTCTTCGGACCACTTTTTTTTTAGGTACTAACCACTGCATACTGCGAACACCCCACAAGACCTGCTATTTTGGACATGCTCTGACTCAGTCGTCTAGCCATCAAAACTTGGTCCTTGTCAAAGTCACTCAGATCCTTACACTTGCCCATTTTTCCGGCTTCCAACAGATCATCTTCAAGAACTGACTGTTCACTTACTGCCTAATATATCAAACCCCTTGATACATGCCACTGTAAAGAGATAATCATTGTTATTCACTTTACCTGTCAGTAGTTTTAATGTTATGGCTGATCGTGTATATTACAGCTAATACAGCTGTGTAATGTCCATTGTAACACTGCTGCAATATGTAGAAGTAGATATGTACACACCAGTTTATGTCAATCACCACTCCCACTTTGATATTTAAACGGCACTGGAGAGGTGGGTTTTTTCCCCCTCTGAAAATAAATCCAAATGTCAGAAACAGTCAGAAATTCACATTACAAAATATGCCTTAGAGCAAGAGATGCAGCACACATATGTGCTTCAAAGGCCTTTACTATGGTTACCAACTACAAAGTGAAAACTGGCAAATAGATACAGACAAATCTCAGTGCTA
This sequence comes from Ameiurus melas, assembly GCA_012411365.1. NCBI lineage: Eukaryota > Metazoa > Chordata > Actinopteri > Siluriformes > Ictaluridae > Ameiurus > Ameiurus melas. The sequence continues at coordinate 8,490,117 of CM022755.1, read as the reverse complement.
AATGCTAAATGAGCTCAAAGCAGATTTGAAATTGTAGCCCACAACTCTTAATAGGACTAAATGCCTTGTATCCTTTCCCCTCGCTTTTTTCCCCAAGAGAACATGTCCTCTGTAGGCTATTCAGCAAAAATAAATAAATAAACGCACAAAGAATGACCAAACCTGAACTCCTACTCTGTATAAAAACATTGGAACACACAGCAAACCTGATTAACAGCTAACATTTACAATCTTGAGCTGATCCATCGTCCTTGACTGCTTATTTTATTGGCATACTGGCTTGACAAAAGGTCTGCCAAAATAACTACCACAGGTACAACACAAGTCTTTTTCTCCTTAACTCCTTAAGGTTGATGCCATACTCAGGGACCTAAATCAGTGCTGAGGAGGTTGTAACATACAGACAGGTGACAAATGGGTGGCTCGATTTTGCTGGCATGGTTTCAGTTCTTGTCACTTTGGCCCTTGCAGTGAAGAGTCACTGCAAAATCAACGTTATTCTGACTGATCAACTTTAACCTAAGATGAAACATTTCTATCTTAATGGGAGTGGTCTCTTCCAGGATGACCCCACCACATCCTCAGGTCACTGAATGGTTTGATGGAGTATGACAGCGAAGTAAATCACGTGCTATGGAGCTCTAGAGCTCAACTAAACACCTCTGGTTTCTCACTTTGGAGCAATGTGTTAGACAGCGCTCTTCACATCAACAAAACACCAGTTGAGAGAAATGGTCGAAGAATCGCGGTCATCCTTCCAGTACGGTTCCTTGTACAGACTTGTAGAGTCTGTGCCAAGGCACACTGAAGCTCTTCTGAGAGCTCATGGTGGCCTGAAAACATTTGATGTTTTTTTTTCTTTTAATTTGTTACCCATCTGTATGTAGTATATGCTTTATTACACATCCCTAACAGGCATTTAGCTATGGCATATACATATTATTATTATTATGATGATGATTATTATGGTGATTATGATTATTATTACTTCTTACGTAATGCTTTTGATGGTGTTAAGTTGAAAGAATGTAATAAACAGACACTGCAAATATATACAGGGTGTCCAAAAAGTCAGAGACCAATGAGACCAAAACTATCCATTTTCTAGACCACTTATCCTAGACAGGGTTGCAGGCACACCTGGACCCTATCCCAGGGGACTCGGGGCACGAACCCGCAAACCTGGAGGTGAGAGGCAAACGTACTAACCACTAAGCCATCGTGCTCCCGAGAGTTAAACTACAACATAATTTATGCTCTACATGTTCAGCCTTATGCATTACACAATTTTTCTGTAGATTCAGGCCGACATATACTGTATACTCAACATTCAAACCGGTTCCTGACATTTTGGGCATCCTGTACACTTACTGATAACTTTATTAGGAACACCTGAAATCTGCTCGTTCATGCAATTATCCATTCAGACAATCATAAGCCAGCAGTGCAGTTCAAGCTGATACAGATCAAGAGATTCATTTAACGTTCATGTCAAACATCAGAATGGGGAAAAAGTGTGATCTCAGTGACATGGCATGGTTGTTGGTGCCAGATGGGCTGGATTCAGTATTTCAGAAATTGCTGATCTCTTGGGATTTTCACATGAAATAGTGTCTGGAATGGTGCAAAACAAACAAACAAACAAACAAAAAAACATCCAGTTAACAGCTGTTCTGTGGGAGAATAAGCCTGATTGATGAGAGAGGTCAGAGGACAGAAGGGAGGTCAGACTGGTTTAAGCTGACAGGAAGGCTATGGTAAATCAAATAACCACTCTTTACAAGCGTGGTGAGCAGAAAAGCATCTCAGGATATGCAACATGACACACGAAACAGATGGGCTACAACAGCAGAAGACCACATCATGTTCTGTTCCTGTCAGCCAAGAACAGGCACCAGAGAGAGATATTGGGCACAGACTCACTGAAACTGGATGGCTGAAGATTGGATAAACATCGGCTGGTCTTTTTCCAGTCTTTAACTGCCCAGTATTTGTGAGCCCCCAATAACCATGCCATGGTCAAAATCACATTTTCCCCCCTAACCATTCTGTGTGAAGTGAACATTAACTGAAGCTCCTGATGTGGTGCTGCATGGATTTAGGCAAAGTGTTGCTGCCACATGATTGAACATAAATAAGCAGGTGTACCAGTCTTCCTAATAAAGTGGTCAGTGAATCCTGGATCACAAAATCATGGATAATGGGTCCTTGGTCTTCTCCTGTACAACATTTACCCTGCACTACACAATGCCTATGCACCTCTACTACAAGTTTCATTTGTTAGAAAATATTTGTGATTTGTAATTTGTGCATGTGTTGGAAAAAACAATTAAGAAAAAATGTTATAAACAGAAAAAAAAATCCCAATAAAGGAGAACTATAATAGCAAGAATTGCAGAGAGGAACTTTGCAACATCTTGGCAGCGTGATATGTACCAGCAGGTTATAGCCTGAGGCACATCTGATGTCAAAATTAACACAGCATTGGTATGCAATGTGTGTTTGCTGGCTGGAAGGCTGGCACTGTATGTGTGTGTGTGTGTGTGTGTGTGTGTTAGGAGAACCAAATGAATTTTGACAAGCTATGTGTGTTCTATTTATACCATAGTATAAAATTATCAACAATCAGCTTCACTCGTTTTGTATGTTAGCTTTTTTTACATTTATTTTTTAGGTATAGCCCATAGAGAATACCTTCGCCAGCCAGGCGGCGCGGTTCCACTCGCCGTATGTCTGCAGATAACGACAGGCGTCTGCTGCCTTGTCAATCAAACACAGCAACTGCACGCCCTCTGCACAGAGACAGAATGAGAGAGCGGGAAATAAAAATTGTATAATAACATAATCAATGAACAACAGCTCTGTGAGTGCCTTGACAAAAAAATATTTGTGTGTGTTTGTGTGTGTAAGAGAGCTGGGTTAAGGGGTGCTGTAATTATTTACTGGGTGATGTCAGGTCTTGAGTGATGCTAAACACACACATACACTCAGTCTCACACACACAGTCATACACACTCACACACACAGTCACACACACACTCACAAACACTTTGGTAGGCAGCCTATTTTCAGAGGGTGCAGGTTGTCAGGGAATGCGCTTCATCTTGGGAATTTTTCGGAAAGGAGTGAGACTAAGTGCAATTTACAGACTTGTACCTTGGATGCACAGCACACCCCATATCATTTCAGAACAGTTTTCGATTTTTTCAGTTGCAGAGCAGGTGCTTTAGAGCAGAGAGAGATAATGAACTGAATATGTACGAAGATATACAACATTGTCATAAACTATATGTTACAGATTTTGGAGCGTCACAGCCATAGAGACATTTGTTTTTTCCCCCTTTTCTAAATGAAAACATTCAGCCTATGAACGATTTGTGTGCTAAAGAGCAACACTAATTGACTTTTATTCCAGTGGTCACACCCTCTTTCATGTAAATGACTTCTGTACACTGTGACATTAGTCAAGTTGCTCTGGCTTTTTCCATACTCGCATTGTGGGTCCCATGTCAATCAAATGCATGTGCTTGTGTTGTTTTTGACATCTGTTCTAGTCTAGTTTCCATCCTCATCCAGTCATTGGTTTGTTGACTGTTTGTGCTCACTTGTTCTGTGTTAGTTCTTGATTAGTCTGGTGCGTGATTGCTTGTTGTGAAGTCGTATCATGCAAGGTAAGTGCTCGCCTTGTTTAGTGTGTATCAAAATACCGTCTATTTCTATAGTCCCCTGGTTAAGGTCCTAGGCTGTTTTCCTCTTTGTTGACTATACATTGTTGATTATACTCACTATGCTCCAATAAAGCACATGCTGAGTTTACTATGTTGTGTCCAACCACATGGCTGCTACCCCAATAACTCCTATGTCCATACATGGTATAAGCTTATCTGCTGAATTCCATGCCAAAAATGGTATGTTTACATTCACAGCATTTTTATTGTATTGTTATTATTTTGCATTACCTGTTATATCTGACACTTCCACACTTGAACTGTGTACTGGTCGGCGCTACACTGTCTCTTACTGTGCCTATAGTTTTAGTAGTTACTGTACTGTCTTGTGTTGTTTGCACATATTTGCATGTGGACTTTATGTAGAAATGTGTAGGTCTTATTTAGTTTTGTCTTGTCTCATGTAGTTCTGTGTTGTTTTATGCAGCACCATGGTCCCAGAGGAACGTTATTTCATTTCACTGTGTACTGTACCACCTGTATATGGTTGAAATGACAATAAGGCCACTTGACTTTACTTGATGTTATTTAAAAAACGGGTTAAACTAAAAATATTTGATACAGCAATATATCACAAAGCTGCAGATCTATCTATCTCTTCATACTGGTTTCTTTCTTTTTCTCTTTTCTTTCCTTTTTTCTGCTTAGTGCTCTAAATATTCATATCTGAATCTATGTATGTGAAAAAATAAAAACAATTTATATGAACCCTATTCAGAGGTAAATATTGCAGTACTAAATTCATTAAAACAAGTGTAGATGCAAATCTAACACATTCAATTTCCTAAACAAAAAAACAACATATAAACAAACTAGTAGTTACACCATCATGACCCTGACAAATACAATGCATAGCAAAGTTCATGTTAATGAAGATGCTCTTTCTTTGTCCCATTAGCTTCATATATTTTTCGATGTCTCTGCCACCAGCAAATCTAGTTCTAGTAGTACAAACGCAAAGATACATGAACAACCCCATGATGCCTCTTCCATTAGGAAAAATCATAATAATAATAGTGCACCTACTATTCATATCTGTATTTCTAACTGTTTGAAAACACATTATCTATTCAGTCTGAATGATGTATTCGCATCCGGTTACATAATATATGTTGGAATGTCTTCGCTTTTAAATACAGCTGAAATGGAGTAATTACAGGACTTAAAAGACAGCTGCAATGCTGTCTTTCTATCACAGCTTTACCCTGGGACTTTACAAATGTTTGCTATTAAAGCAACAGCCTCATGTATGGACATGCTATGACTTAGGGTTTAAGCTTCCACGATAATATAATGCACACATCATGATGTATCTGCTATTGGCACACTCTGCTTCAGAGTTACTTGAAGTAACCTTAAGCCTCAAAGGCAATGAAAAACAGGCAGTGTACCTGCTAGCTTTCCGCTGGCGATCATATTGGTGGCTACTAGTTTAATGGTGCTCTGAGAAGGTCCAGAGGAGGGAATAGTTGTCACAAGGCAGGCTTTAAGAGAATCGCAGTAGTAGCTAGGGTTTTCGGCACTCGTCTCCAGCAGCAGCTGCACCGCCCGGTCCGTCTGCCAAGTGAAATCAACGTTATTATTGTGTGTGTGTGTGTGTGTGTGTGTTTTAGTAGGTCTTCCTTTAATAGATTAAGTGAGATGCATTTAGGCAGTGTAGTTTTAACCTAAGCAGATTTCATTAAAAGATTACTTGAATAAAAGTTATTTGGTTCATAGCAAAATCAGGAAAGAAACGGATGTTCAGTTAGTTATATAAGGGAATTCTTTCCTATAAAATAAACACGGTAATGCATTCTTAGTGTGTTCGCAGAAATTCATCTTGTTTGCTACAACACAACATTATAGCAAAACATCATTTGCTATAACACATTATTAATTTTAACAAACTAAAAAATGCTCTCCCATGTTCACATTCCCAATAGTTGATTATACTGTCAAGGAAATTTATGGGAATACACATTTTGTGTGTACCCTTTTGCAAAAGACTCTTACAATTACAATTACAAATATGTCCTTCCATCTTCCAACACCATGTTGCAGGGGATTGTAAATAAGAAGCTGTGTGTGGGAGGGATAATGAGAGAGGGAATGAGATAGGCAGATGAACAGATCTGTCAAATGAAAAGCTGTAAAGCACCTCGTTCTTCTCCTCACCTGCTCATACATAAGGGTAAACTCATATGAATGTCATATTAACTGTCAAAATCCATGAAGCAGCAGGATACAGAACTTGTCTTTTTGTCCAATCAGTTATTTGTTTGCTGGTGAGTTCTTTTCAAATATTATACCAAAGCTAATATTATACCATCTAAGTAACTGAGAACTTGTTTAAGTGGTACCAACAACTTGAGATAACAAGAGATAACAATGCAATACACATTTACATTATATGTGCATTTTATGTCCCCAAGGAGACATAAATATATGAGGCAAAATACAGCTCATTTACAAATGTGCTACTGTAGCAATATGATGGTGCGATATAGTATGAAGTCCTAGGAGACCTGTCCAAGGAGAAGCAGCTGGTCTGCGCATTTTTTTGTGTGTTCATAGCTGGACCTCTTCACCTCCTGCAGATGAACCCTTTCTAACTGGAATCTCTGTAATGAGAGAAATACAGAGAGAGAGATAAACACGCTGTTCCCTTTATTTACAAGAGATTTGAGAACATATAGACTGGCCTATTTAGCACACAGGATGACCTAAAAAATAGGTGTCATCCTATTTCTGATTCTCAGCAATTTTATACATTGTGCATACGTTTTCATCCATTTATTTCCTCTGTGCTTTAATAGAAAGCTGATATTTTCAAGCCACTGGCTTCTAAACAGAGAAGGCCTGTAACAATTAGGACTCAATGGATTTGTCTACAATGTCGACACCGCATTCAATTGTCAAAATGTCAAATCTGTAGTGGATCAAGATTCATGACTGAAAATTATAACATGTACACTTAGTGGCCATGTTATAAAAGGAACACCTGTAATCCTGCTCATTAATGTTAACATCCAAATAGCAAATATATAAAATCATGCAGCTACAGATCACGAGCTTCAGTTACATTGTTCACATTGAATATCAAAAATGCGATCTCATTGAATTTGACCATGGAATTGTTGTTGGTGCCAGAAGAAGGATTTTGACAGAGAACAGTCTCTAGTTTATATAGAACTGTGCTAAATACAAAAAAAAAAATATTCAGTGAGCAGCAGTAACTCAGTAAGTCACTCTTTACAACCACATTGTGCAGAAAATCATTGCACAATATAGGCTACAACAGCAGAAGATCACATCGGGTTCCACTCCTGTCAGCCAAGAACAGGAATTTGAGACTACAGTGGACAAGTTAACAAGGTACTGTTGTAGACTGGAAATACATTGCCTGATCTTTTTTCTGTCCAGTTTCCATGAGCCTACTCCCACTGTATAACTGCATGAATGAGTAGACGCACAGGTGTTCTTATTAAAGTTTCTGCTGAGTATATAGACAATCAATTTTATTAACTTGATTATCCTAAAGGGTACAAATGAATTTTCACATATTTCAACTGAATGTGATGTGCAAGGTCAGCCTTTTATAGAGCTTTATAGCTGTTTAACCAGATTGCTCAAGGGTCTAAGAATGAGATGTGAACATTTAACCTCCAGCAGTGTGTTCACAGCCGAAAAACATTTAAAAAGCACATCCTTTCAAAGCACATCTCAGAAACTTGAGATTCCACCCATCCACTCACTCTGGGAACACTGCGGGGGCACTCTGGAGGGGGGACAATCCAATCAAATTAGCGATGCCAATCAGCCTACAGCCCATGTCTTTGGACTAAAGGAGGAAACCCGGGAATTCAGGGCACAAGGCAGAGGACACCCTGGACTGGGGGGCAACTTATCATAGAACTGCGATTCCAATTCAGTGGTTCAGTATGTCAAGTAATACAGTATGGTATAGCTAATTAGCTGCTAAAATCCAATTGCAAAAATAAGTAAAGAGCCAGAAATCATCTAAAAGACAGAATCATTTAATACTTGAGATGGGCTTAAGCCTTGTTAAACAGGAAACACTGCTGCAAATAATTTGTTTAATGTAATTATCAGTCATCAGCATTGATGTCCTGAGTGCTGATGCACATCTCTGGAGGTACATTTTCATTCTTGCAGATTGTGTTTCTGGCAGCCCACAGGAAAAAGTGATAAAAACCAAACAAGCTGCAGCCGACCCGATTAAGGAGTAATGAACAGAACGGAAAAGAAAGCAATAATGGACGAAAAGAAAGTGTTCACGGAAGGACATGGTAAATTTTTAAAACTCCCGAAAGCAACCTATTAGCGTTGTTATAAATAGTGTGTGTAAGTACAGCAGTGGTTGGGTAATTAGTTTCTTAGTGTGGTTAAATGTTTCAACTGAAAAAAATAAAATCCATAATTTATAGGTCATCCTTCTTTTATAAAAATTCCATTTCTTCATTTTGCCTTTGAAATATTTGACTTGAATCCGGTCCCATGGCAAACAGTCCTGCTCGTGGAGTAATCAAGACTACACTACATGAAAAAGTGCAAAATAAAAGATGAAAAGATAAACCTGCCAAACTCAATGGCACATCAGGCCATTACTATAATGAATCTTTTGAGATATTGGCTAAAAGGGAAAGTCTCATTTTCTTTCAGACGCCATTTGGAAAGAATTGCTTGGAGGCACAAATGGAATTGTTATGATTAATTTCATGGATAACTGCTCATATTCAGTCCATGAGCAAATGCATCAATTGCTAAAACTTTATTCCCTATGGACACTAATATTAGCACCCTTGGTAAATATGAGCAAAGAAGGCTGTGAAAAATTGTCTTTATTGTTTAACCTTTTGATATTTTGTTAAAAAAAAATTCACAAAAATAATCTGCTCTCATGGATATCAAACAATTGCAAACACAACACAAGTTTATTAAAAAATATCTTCGTTAAATATAGGGGTGCAACAATTATTGGCACCCTTTTAGTCAATAATTTGTGCTACCTCCCTTTGCCAAGCTCTGTGTCTTCTCCTGTGATGCCTAATGAGGTTGGAGAATACATGGCAAGGGATCGGAGACCATTCCTCCACACAGAATCTCTCCAAATCCTTCAAATTCGAGGTCCATGCCGGTGGAATCTCCTCTTCAGTTCACCCCACAAGTTGTTTTCTATGGGTTTCAACTCAGGGGACTGGGATGTCCATGACAGGACCATGATTTTGTGGTCAGTAAACCATTTTTGTGTTGTTTTTGATGTATGTTTTAGATTATTGTCCTGTTGGAAGATTTTACCACAGCCTAGTTTAAGCTTTCTGGCAGAGGCAGTCAGGTTTTCATTTAATATCTGTTGATATTTAATAGAGCCATGATGCCATGTATCCTAACAAAATAGCCCCAACATATTAAAGAGCCACCACAATATTTAACCATAGGCATAAAGTACTTTTCCATATGGCTAGCTCTCTGTGTGCGCCAAACCACCAATGATGTTTTTTGCCAAAAAGCTCTATTTTGGTTTTATCTGACCATAGAACCTGATCCCATTTGAAGGTCCAGTAGGGTCTGGCAAACTGAAGACGCTCGAGTTTGTTTTTGGATGAGAGTAGATGCTTTTTTCTTTAAACACTTTACAAACCACTTGTGGTGATGTAGGTGACTTTGGATTGTAGCTCTGGAGACTTTGTGACTCCAAGAAGCAAATAATTTGTGCAATTCTCCTGCTGTGAACCTTGTTATATTTTTTGGCCACTCAAACCATCCTTTTTACAGTGTGATGAGACAATATAGACATGTCCAGTTCCAGGTTGATTCATAACATTTTAAAGTTGACTTGAACTTCTTAATTATAGCCCAGGTGGTAGAAATGGGCATTAACAATGTTATGAATGACTAAGGGAATTTGGCCTATGTGTTACCTCATATTTATACCCCTGTACAAGAGGAAGTCATGGTTGAACAATTCCCTGTTCCTTATCACCCAGGTGTACTACAACAATTGTAAATATCAATGGGAATATACTTCTAAAATATTTTTCTCATATGAATTCATACTGGTGCCAATAATTGTGCCACACATGTTTAACAAAGATTTTTTTGGATAAACTTGTGTTTACAATTGTTTGATATCCATGAAAGCAGAGTAGTTGATTTTTTTTTTAAAGCAAAATATCACAACGGTTCACAGCCTTCATTTTTACCAAGGGTGGCAATATTAGTGGAGGAGACTGTAAAATTATTTCCCTCCTGGTTTTTTGTTCTGAATATACATACAAAACTAATAAGATCATGGCATATGCTGATATTTACCAACTATTAACTGTCTTACTGTTAAAATGCAATGTATTATTGATAAGGTATGTGTAAAGGCTGCCATACAAATCTGCTGATATAAGTAAGAGTCACATCACATTTTCTAGAAATATTGGGCCTCTTTTATCAAGCTGGATATGAATGGGTTTATAGGAGCATTTACACAAGGAATTTGGTGTTCATGAAAATCAGGTAATTTTGGAAAAACTTTTATATATATCCCACTAAATGCGTATAAATATATGCATAAGAAGACTAACAAATGTAAATCACTTGATTGACAATAGTCAGGAGGGAATCTATGAGAACATTTTGTGAAACACACACGTTTACATTATTGGAAGTCTGGCGCCGTATGTACGGAGGATGGCCTGGTCTCTTTGCACATAGCTATAAGCTGTAAGCAAATGCCAGAGATGACAGGTCACATTTACGACAGAAAGGATGAAAGACCAGTATGATTTTTCCAGAGGACGAAAGCTGGCTGAGATGAAATTAGCCGTTTCTCTGTCTGAAGTACTTGGTGTACATGATCACCTGAATATAACAAAAATCTTCTTTTCTTGTCACCTTTTCAGGTGCTGTTATGCTGCTAAATATGTATTATTGGCATAGAAGTGAGTCAAAATAACTTCCACTTTTTCCTTTTCTCACATCGAGTTCTGAAATGTTTAGTTCAGTTTGGTTTACACAAACATGTACACACAACATTATTAAAATACTGACAAGTTATTTTCTTTTCACTTACAGAAAATGAAGACTGATAAGAACAACATATTTTAGGTGTCATATGAGGTCAGAAGGCCATAGCTCACAGTGGAAACACTGGCCAATGGCTTACTAATTTTTGTTGAGGGTGAAAACATAATATGTTACATAATGTTAGAAGAGGATAATAATTATATACTCAATAGTCCACTTTAGTCTAGTTAGCCAGCTAACTAGCTCACAAAAGGTACTATAGCTTATAAGCATAGTTAGATTTCTGGGCAACTGAAATCCCAGAGGTAGGCTAGCTCAGGAATTTATCATTACTTATCTGTCAAAGATCAGTAAAACTAATTCATTAGCAAAACGAAGTGAATCTTGCTAGAAACTTAGTCTTCTAGAAAACTAAATTGTTCTAGTTTTTTTTTCTTCACATAATGGATTCTTTTGACAATGTTGTAGATTTAAGCATAAAATATATTTAAGCATATTCACTCTATGGCTACCCTCCAAGAGTTGCCCTATTCGGTCTATTTAGGAAATTATGCATTAGCGCATTAGCCCTGCCTTCACAGGCGCTTGGCCGTCACAGGTGCCTGGCCAGTCATCAAGAAGACATAGATATAAGAGTTCCTAATGAAGCAGAGCACATATGGATTTTATGGTGACATCCACACAAATGGCTTCCAGAAGCTGTTTTCTACAATAATAATAATAATAATAATAATAATAATAATAATAACAACAACAACACCACCACCCACGGCTAATGTTTTGCCAATTGTCCAGACAGAACGGCAGTTTTCCAGGCCATTACATCAGACCTGGATCGATGATACAGACATCAGAAGGGCAAGTCGATCAATAAAGGGATGAATGTGCTTAATAATTAAGTGGGGAAATGAATCAGGCGGAAGTGCAATTGTTTGCTAGTTAACCAGTTATACTGTAAATGCAATGCTACAGTGGCATGGACAAAGTATATAACAAAACAAAACAAAAAATGAACCATTTTAAAGTATTCAAGCAGTTTTGTTTCATTCCATAGATGAATGAATAGGACCCGAGACACTATAAGAATTATTAATTCACTGCCTACAAGCTGCATGATGTAACTCAGTGAAGAATACCGTTTTCTTCCACTTGCCCATGTGGAATATTAATGGTGTCCCAATGCGTGAACACTGTTACTTGGGAACAAAGAAGGAGCTAAGATAAGGCTCTCTTAGAGTCCAAAGAAAGCGGTGATGGAGGGAACTACTTCAGCCAATCTTGTAATTTGCTCAAGTTTATTCTTCTTGTGTATATTTATATATAACATGCATCGGTTAAGTGAACTACAGCCATCCTCCTATATTTTCAGCACTGTGTGTGTGCTGTGTTGTACAGTACCTGAAAGAAGGAGCTTTCACAAAGAATATCGTGGCAGATGTCCAGATGGCACTGAGAGGTACTCTGGGAGCACTCTGGCTGTGTCTGCCCATCAGGAGTGGGCACACTCAGCTGCCGTGCCTGGGAAAAAGACTTGATGTAATGCGCCGCCACATTCCAAAACTGCAGGTCTGACTCATCACCAAACAGCCTGAGACAGAACAGAGTTAAGTTTGTCAAAGGCTGAGCTTCACATTGTATCTGATGTTTTTTTTTTAACCAAAGAAAAAACAGTTGAGGCCAGAAGTTTACACAGGCTAAAGTAATTCAAGCTAAGTTTTTCACAGTGCCATACAATTCATGTTATCATACATTTCCTGTGTTAAGTCAATTAGGGTGTCTCCTTTATTTCCAGAAGTGGTCATTTCATAGTAAAGGCATTTAAAGAGACAGATTTTAATTGTTTTTTTATTTACTATATTTGATATGTTTTTCAGTGTGTCAGAACTTTATATACACCTTGCTAGTACTCAGTGGCTCTGCAATTTTTTGCTTAACTTGAATCAAACACTTGGGGTAGCCTTCCACAAGCTTCCCACAATACTTTGCTGGAATTTCGGCTCCTTCCTCCTGCCAGATCTGTTATTACTCCATCAGATTTTTAGGCTTGCTCCTTGCTCGGACACGCTTTTTCAGTGTAGTCCACAATTTTTATACAGGATTCAGGTCAGTGGTTTGTGATGGCCACTCAAATTATTTCACTTTATTGGCCTTAAGCCATTTTGTTACAGCTTATGATCATTGTCCTGCTGGAAGAGTGTAAACGTTTAACTGATGTCTTGAGGATTTTACCTCATGGTGCCTTTAATTTTCTGAAGTGCAACAGTCCATTCACACCCCCCCTTTTTTTTACCCCACGACATGAAACCGCAGCTTCCATGATTCACAGATGGGCTTGTGTTCTTCAGATTAAAAGCCTCATCCTTTTCCCTAAATATGTAGTGCTGATCATTATGGCCAAACAGTTGCATTTTTGTTTCATCTGACCAGAGAACACTCCTCCATGAAGCTGGTGATCACTTGCAGACTTCGGTCTGTCTTTTTTATGCTGGGATTATAATAGGAGTTTCTTCCTTGCATGACAGCCTTTCAGGCCATGGTGATGTAGGTACCTGAAATCTTCAACTCCTTCAACAGTTCCTTTATTGTTGTCTTGGGGTTCAATTGAACATTTCAGACCAAAGTTCTTTATCCTGGGGAGTTAATTTGTGTCTCTTTCTGTAATAATGCTGTGTATGTGCGGTCCAAAGATTTTTATATTTGCATACAATTGTTTGTACAGATGCTTGTGTTACCTTTGGCTGTTTGGAAATTGCTCCTAAGGAGGAACTGGACTTTTGCAGGTCCAGAATTTATTTATTTCTATTTAAAGATTATTACACAAGTTAGGCTTTAGGTGACCCAATATGAAATCATACAACCCTACATGTGTACCTAAAGCTTGCAATTATCTAAGACAATCAGTAGGGTCAGCTGAAAAGACACAGGGTCTCCTTGGTATTGTTATTCACCATTACTCTCACACATCTGCTAATATGATACCCAACTACCTACTAAATTAAAACTACTGAAGCTGTGACTCTTGCCTTGAGATACATACCGTGCCCTCCACTAATATTGGCACCCTTGTTAAATATGAGCAAAGAAGGCAGTGAAAATTATCTTTATTGTTTATGTTTTTGATCTTTTGTTAAAAAATTCACAAAAATACTCTGCGATCATGGATATCAAACAAATACAAACATAACACAGGTTTATAAAAATATCTTTGTTAAATATAGGTGTGCAAGAATTACTGGCACCCTACTTCCCTTTGCCAAGACAACAGCTCTGAGTCTCCTATAATGCATGATGAGGTTGGAGAATACAAATTTCGAGGTCCACTCTGGTGGAATCGCCTCTTCAGTTCACCCCACAGGTTTTCTATGGGTTTCAAGTCAGGGGACTGGGATGGCCATCTTGATTTTGTGGTGAGTAAACCATTTTGTGTTGATTTTGATGTATGTTTTGGATCATTGTCCTGCTGAAAGATCCAACCACGGCCCATTTGAAGCTTTCTGGCAGAGGCTGTCAGGTTTTAATTTAATATCATCTGTTGATATTTGATTCCATTATGAGTCCATTAAGCTATGTATCCTAACAAAATGTCCAGGTCCTCTGGCAGAAAAACAGCCCGAAAACATTAAAGCGCCACCACCATATTTAACCGTGGGCATGAGGTACTTTTCCATATGGCTACCTTTCTGTGTGTGCCAAAACCACCTCTGGTGTTTATTGCCAAAAAGCTCTATTTTGGTTTCTGACCATAGAACCCGATCCCATTTGAAGTTCCAAGGAATAGCTGTGATGTGCAGCAAAAGGTTGTTGAGCTTTTGCCACACACAATATCACAGCTATATTCCTTGGTCTTACCCACTGTTATGAATGACTAAGGGAATTTGGTCTATTTGTTACTTCATATTTATACCCCTGTGAAACCAGAAATCTTGTTTGAACAATTTCCTGTTCCTAGTCACCCAGGTGTATTAAATAAAAAAAAAAAAAAAAATATATATATATATATATATATATATATATATATATATATATATAAATGTGAATATACTACAAATATATTTTTTTCATATGAATTCATAGGGGTGTCAATAATACCTTGCAACCCTATATTTAACAAATACCCTTTTTGGGATAAATCTGTGTTGTGTTTGCAATTGTTTGATATCTATGAAAACTATCTATGAGTAATTTTATGATTTTTTTAAACAAAAGATCAAACAATTAAACAATAGACAATTTTTCACAGCTTTCTTTGCTCATATTTAAGAAGGGTGCCAATATTAGTGGAGGGCACAGTACGTCTTCCCTTACATCCTGATTAAAAAAATATATTTAAACAAGCGCTGTAATTGAGAAACTGGTGTGCAAATATGTTTCTGATAAAACAGTTGCTATGAGACTCTAAATGTTGTCCTTGGCTTAAAAACTATTTTACGTGGCAGTATATGGACCAGTCATGATTATTACAGGATTTAGGATTTTTAATACACTGGCAGTCAAAAAATAATTGCTCAGATAAGTAAAAAAAAAAAAAAAGAAGAAGAAGAAGACGAAAAAGAAGAAGAAGTAATTAGCAACTGTTTGATAGCTCTGTTCACTTAAAGAAGGAAACCCACAATAGTTGAGAACACAATCTATTTGTTAGATGAGTGTGTGTAGCTGTCAGGTGGTTAATATGGTGTGGTTGCCAAGATCTTAGTATAGGTTGCATAAGAAGGATACACACCTTCATGACTCAAGATAGAGTCTGAAAGTATAGCTGTATTAATTTTAATAAATGAGCAGTGTTAATATTGATTTGGAGCTGAGCAGAAGAAGAAGTGTCAAAATGGCATGAATGCCTGGTTGCAGTCAGAAGAGTGTTAACGGTGTCCTGAGGAAATAAAGTGAGAGCGTGTTAACGAAGAGTGAAAAGATTCAAGGTGAATGAGAATGACTAGAGCATTTTGGAAGAAAGAGAAATCTGATTTAAAATGGCTCCTCAGCTTAAAGCAGAGATGAGACTCAAGTATTGAGTGAATATGTCAACATCTACCACCCAAATTATAAAGATGCTGGGGTGTTAAGTAAGAAACCAAAGCATGGATGAGTGTATGTGAAGAGGAGGCTAGAAGAAGAGATTAAGGAGACAAGCACTGGATGGCAGTCTGAACAATGATGTTTATATTGTCTTACTGGCTGACTCCCTAGTACCAACTGCCCACTAGAAGTGTGCACAGGACTGGAAATCTGAGCAATCCCATGTTCTCCTGGGGTCATAATTTTAATCAATACTGCTAAAACCACAGCTATTTTTGTTTGGACCTGCATGCGATATTTTCTACCAAACTTAGTTGGTTCTTTTTCTCAAAATGTGTACAAATTAGTAATTTAAACCATTGTGACGGACAGACAGTAATCTGACCGATACTGGGACCCTGGAGCTATGGGGCAGCAATGCTACCTGCTGTGCCACTGTGCCTCCCTAAAGCAGTAACTGAAGTAGTAAATGCACCACATGAACACCCATCCATCCATTTTCTGTACTGCTTATCCTATACAGGGTCGCAGGGAAACTGGAGCCTATCCCAGGGGACTCGGGGCACATGGAGCGGGACACTACGGACATTTTAGAGATGTCAATCAGACTGCAATGCATGTCTTTGGACTTGCATTGGGGAGGGAAACTGGGGGAGGACACTGTAGTGCCTGGAGGAAGCCCCCGAAGCATGGGGAAAACGTGAAAACACTGTGCACGCATGGCGGAGGAAGGGCACATGATCACGGAGTATGCTCCCGCTTTAATGAATGAGGGCTTTCTTGGTCCTCACCTTAAAATCTTTTTTGTTGGGCCAGCAGAATGCACCCAAGTCCCAGTCCCAATGCATACCTCTACTGCCCACCTTCATTTGATGTTTAGTAAATGGATTTTCCAACAATACAAAGCAAGGTTCCATATAGTACATCAACTGAAGGAGGTGGTTTGAGAAGCTACATACAATCACTATGGATAGTCTGTGGACAGCAGTACAATAATGCATGGGGGAAAATTTATTTAGGCCTTTTTTATTTTTTTAAAGTAAAGGCTACAGAAGGAGCCACAAAATACTTATAAACCACTCATACCCAGTGCAGTTTTGTCCTTGCTGTGATTGCTATGTTTGGATGCAAAAAAAGGTATCTGAATTTTTTTTTTATTTGGCTATTACCATTTGCCCATTTTTCAAATATGGACATGGAATTATACCGATCTACACACTCACCGGGACACTAGGAGGCAGCGTTGAAGCAGATTCAGTTCTGGGTCCTGGAGTACACTTTTGACATCACTGCCAATATAAGATACAGCAAATCTAAGCACACTTAGATACAGTAATTAAAAACACAAACATACTGTACACACCTGACTGTTACACAGCTTGCCCAAAAAGGAGAAAGCACAGAGACATTTCATCAACTGTCCTCTCTTCCTCTGGAGTCTATAGTACATTACTTTACTTCCCTACTTCAGTACAGAAGTCAGCATAAAGTGTGGGGGTGGGGGGTGGGGGGGTGGGAAGGGATGATTTAAAATTGCATGGGTTTATAGACCTGCTATAGGAAAGAAAAACAACCAAGGCTATAAAGCTCTGATTCCTTAATAGTGAGGAAATGCAGTGCCTTTTTCTTTCCATGGCTGATTATAAAGCATTACTCACTTGGACAAGGAGTTCAGCTGTTCCTGCACCAAGCCTTTGATTTCATCCTTCTCTTGGTAGTCCCTGAAATATACAGAAAAAAATATTCAGAAGTTCACAGACACTATGATATATATTTCAAACGCCAAAGTAAAAGGTTCTATGTGGACCAAAACATTCTGTTTTGATTCACGCAATCCGTGATTTTATTTTGTTCACAACCCAATAACATCCATGTTATTATATTTATTACCGAGTTCTTATCCTTATTTTCATTTTACATTTACAGCATTTTGCAGATGCTCTTATCCAGAGCCATCCAGAGCCGGGAACCAAGAGACCAAAATTGGCTGTGCTCTCTGGTTGTTGACAGAGAGATGGTATACTGTGTCTCTCCTCTCTCTCTGGAACAAAATAATCTGAGGCTACAATGGACACAGGTACTGTATGTGGAAGAAGGCAAATAGCGCTTTCATCTGATGGTTTTATGCTGTCATGTGATGCAGCATGAACAGCAGTTTGAAAAAGTGCAGATGGCTGGCTTCATGTGTCTCCAGGCATGTCACCCACCACGTGTTTTTTAAATTTTATTTCATATTTACATTATTAAGATATTATTTAGGTTACCATCCTACTGGTGTTTCTTTCAAAGTTTTTATAGGCTTGTGGTATACACTTAGAAATAAAAGAAATAAAGCATTCATCAGAGAAATGCTGCGACTGTATTTTACTTTATCCACTAATTCTCCTTCTCCCCTCGCGGCTCAATCAAAATATGGCATCCCTAAGGTGGTTTCTCATTGCAACAACAATGAGAAAATATTTGTATTTGCTATAGTTGTTTCACTGCCAGAAGGAGGATGCACGGTTCGCCTCAATCCTCCAGGGTTGGGGGTTCGATTCCCACCGTGGCCCTGTGTGTTTCATTCAGTATCATACTGCTTAGCGGCTAATCCTTCCACTATGAAGTGGAACCATCCATCCATCTTCAACCGCTTATTCCTGCTTCAGGGTCGCGGGAAACCTGGAGCCTATCCCTGGACAGGGTGCCAGTCCAATCACATACACACTCACACACCCATTCATACACTATGGACAATTTACCAAGCTGCCATATAATAAATAAATAAATAAATAAAAGCAAGCAAGCTGCCACCATCACAGCCCTACTCATACTGTAACAGACAGCCATGTTCTTGCCACAGTGCTTATATATCTTAATCTGACAGTGTAGAAAAGCATCCTTAGCATTACCATGCTTTTCTGAATCTGAAAGCTGAATAGAAAGGTCTTTCTCTGCTTTAATAAGGAGCAACTTATGAACAAGTTATAGGTATCTTTTATTTCATATTTCTCCTAACCAGAAAAAAAAAGTTCTGGGAACTGCCAAGGGCGGTTTCGACTTCTTACTTTGTACACTTCAGAGAATTAATTTCATAGAAAGTACTTAAGGTAAACAAAAAGAGTAAAGTCAATAAAGTCTACGCAAGATTGAATAGGTGGTGTCGGTGCAGTTTAATCACATTTAGCACGCACACTAGAGTGATGTCCATGGTGAAGGTGCCAGACCAGGGCTGCAGCAGGAGGAAGGCCTTCAGGGTGAGAGCAGCACGTGGAAGCAGCAGGTACGGACACCACACTGGATCTGTATAGGTGTACATGAGAGAGAAGAGATGTTGAGAGATCACATTACCATGCATCAAGAGCGATAAAGCTGCTTTCACTCAAAATTTGGATTAGCAGTTAGAGTGGTTTGTGGAGTGGTCTAATGGCAGGGACGCTGCCATTTGGTTTAGCAGAATATATAAAGCATTTATGCACCTCAATTAGCCTTCAGATATATTTAATGGGTTTTTGTGCCATGTGTTTCTTGCTGTACTGGGTTGCAAGAGAAGAGTGTGTGAGCACTCTTTTTTGTTTTGTTGATGTGATGGAGCATGAACATCAAAAACCATTTGAGGGTCGATACCCAATTACAAACTGAACTCATTACACTTACAGTTGTGTGAAAAAATAAGAACACCCAAGGAAATGGTGAGCTTTATTTATTTATTTTTTACATATTTGGACAAGCAAACATGTGATCATCTTTGAAATTGTGCCTATTAATAAACTTATACTTGTATACTTGAACAAAACCACAATGAAAATGAGATTTTTGAATTATTTATTCAAAAGAAATATCAATAGATATTTTTTTGACCACTCTTCCATACAATATTCTTTCAGTTGCAAGATGTTTGATGGTTTTCTTGCATGTACTACACGTTTCAAATCCCACCACAACATTTCAATGGGATTTGATGGATTTGCTAGTGTGCTTAGGATCATTATCCTGGCGCAAGGTCCACTTTTGGTTCAACTTCAACTTTCGGACAAATGGCCTCTCGTTATCTTTGATATGATGCAGAATTTATAGTTGAATGCATGAATGCAAGCTGTCCAGTCCATGAGGCAGAGAAGCAACCCCAAACCACAGTGCTTCTCCTGAAAAGCAGTCTTTGGTCTGCGCCAAACATGTCTGCTGTTACTGTGGCCAAACAACTCTATCTTAGTCTGTCCAGAGCACATTATTCCAAAAGGCCTGGTCTTTGCCTATATGCTCATTGGCAAACTGTAGTCTTGCAATTGATTTTTCCTGGCACACCTCCCATGCAGGACAAATTTGTGCAATCTCTTTCTAATTGTAGCAACATACACTATGAGACCAACGGTTGCAAGACTTACTAGCGGAAATTGTGATTAATTTTTTTGATTTCTTGGAAAATTATTTCTGCATCAGACGGTTTGCTCATGGCCAGTTTGCTGGGACAGGCAGTTCTGGACAAACTGGCAGTCGTTTGAAATCTGCGCCATTTGTAGATGATTTTCCTTACAGTGGAATATTGTATTTAAAATCATTTTAAGATCTTTTAAAATCACTTGCCAGACTCATAAGCATCCACAATCTTTTTTTTAAGGCCTTTAGATCTTGGCAACACCAGACACTAGATTTCAGAGTGGTATATTAGGATCATTATCTTGAATTTGCTGGGACAGCCAGTGAAAAGGTGGAGGAATTTGTTTTTACACAAATAGTGGCTGAGGCAATGATGTGACAGTGATTCAGCAGTACTGTTCGCCTGAACTTGAGTCATCTTTCATAAACTGCAAGCCCTTCTACTCCTCACGAGAGTTCACTTCATTCATATTGGTCGGTGCTTACATTCCACCACAAGCCAATGTGCAGGAGGCACAGCGTATGCTCACCGGCCAGATACTGTGTGTGGAGCGCACATACCTGGACCCATTTGTTAGTGTCCTTGGTGACTTTAACAAAAGTAACATCACAGATTCCCAATAGAGACAATCTATTAAATGCCCGACCAGAGAGGAGAACATTCTGGATCACTGTTACGATACAGTAAGCAGGGAGTTCGAATTCTGGGTTCGATAGAGTAAGATGCGAAGTTTGAGTCTCCTGCTGATCTCGATTAAAATTGTAATTAATTAGCACTTTTTTGGTCATATAATATATTTGACTTATTCTACTTCGTTTCCTTATTTGTATTTTTACTTGGTGGTTCGTTAAAATGTCTGGGAAAAACTTGAAAACCGGTGGTAGCATTCAGACAAAACCGAGGTCTAGAGAGTGCGCTACGAGCACGTCTCCTTCTCCCAGTGAATCCGCAGCCGCGCCTCCGTCTCCCCGTGAACCCACAGCCGCATCCCCGAGCGGTGACCCTGACTTCGCCGCACTCAAGCTTGATCTGCTAGCTTTACAGAGGAAGGACATCGCCGATATTTTTAAAAAGGAGTTCCAGGAGCACCAGGAGAATCTTCAGGAGACTCTCAGGGAAGCACTGACTACTATCCAGCTTGACCTGCAGGCCATGAAAACACAGCTGGCTAGTGATAAAGTCGCTACCGATGCCACCATATCAACACTGAAAGGTACTGTTGGAAATGGGGCACATGCTCTCCGGTTGCACCAATGATATAGTTCACATGAAGACTACTATAGAGTCTCTCACTGCGACCGTGACTCAATTAGAGAATAAATGTGAGGATTTGTCGAGGTCACGGCGAGAACGTTAGGATAGTCGGAGTTCCAGAGGGCACTGACACCTGTACAACCGCTGCTGTAGTGACTTCGTTAAAAGAGGCGTTTGGTCTGGAGAAAGAGCGGTCCCACCGGACCCTTCAGCCGAAGCCCAAGCCAGGTGAACGACCACGAGCTATTGTGTGCAGATTCCATTATTACAGTGACTGTGTTGACATTTTACGCCGTGCAAGAGAGCTCCAGCGGATTAAAGTGAGGGATTTGACCATCTCAGTTTTTCCTGACTACACAGTCAAGATACAGGCTGCCTTTAACGAGGTTCGGCGTCAAATTCATGATATTGAGGGAGCTCGCTATGGAATACTTCACCCAGCTTGTGTCCAGAAGGACTTTATTTCAGCGGAGGAAGCAGGAGACTACGTTAAACTCTTAATACCGGGGTGAACTACATCACCTACATAGTGGAGTGTTCTTTTATTTATTTATTTTATTTTTTATTTTATTCTTTTTGCACTCGGCCTTCCAGCTGTACAGAATTCAAATTCTTATTGAAGATACTGTCGGTGCATTACCTCGTCTACAATTTATTTCAATTTATTAGTTATTTTCTTTTTTATTATTTTTTTTATGTACTACACTGTGTAATATTATTAGTTGTAAGTCTTTAAAAGGTTTTAAAGGTATTTGTTAAAGTGCGCAGACTATTTATTAGATTTGAAATCAGTAGGGGACTTTTCTCTTACTGAAATCTTTTTTTGTTTAGGTAACTTTGTTTAGCTTACTCTATGTCCTTTTGGTTTACTCTTATGTCCTATGGTTTACTTTATTTAAATGGTTTTATAATTTTATATGGCTTTGAATTTTTTTTATTATTATTATTTATTTTTGTTTCTTTTTTCTTGTTTTTTTTTCTTCTCAATGAAATATTTGGGAAAGGGAAGGGAGGGGATGCAAGGACATCAAAGCAGTGGACCAGGGAGGCTGTGGAGGATCTTCAGGCATGTTTGGACTATACTGACTGGGATGTATTCAGATCTGTTAAACAATCTGGAAGAGTACACAGAGGCTGTGACATCATACATAAGCTGATGTGAGGATAGCTGTATACCATCAAGCATCAGGGTGAGTTACAACAATGACACCCTGGTTCACAGCCAGACTCAGACAGTTAAGGCTTGAGAAGGAAGATGCGTTCAAGAGTGGGAACAGGATCGGGTTTAAATTGTCAAAGTACAAGTTTTGCAAGGTGGTGAGAGAATCTAAACAGCTGTACTCTGAGAAACTACAACAGCGGTTCTTAGCCAATGACTTCTGTCAAAGAAGGGTACCCCCTTCCACCCCCTGAAAAGCAGCTGGTCCAATCTCTGTCTATCCATCCACCCTGAAGTACTGTTAACACCTCACTGGATATATGCCATGTGCCAGTCTGCTTCAAGACCTCCACTCTCATCCCCATCCCCCAAAAACCCCAGGCCCAAAGGACTTAATGACTACAGATCTGTCACTCTGACATCAGTAGTAATGAAGTCCTTTGAGCACCTCCTGCTATAACACCTCAAATTAATCACAGACCCTCTCCGGAACACCCTGCAGTTTGCCTACAGAACCAACTGGTCTGTATATGACACCTTTAACCATTGGCAAACTTCAGACAGGCATGTATACGTGCTTTCTTGAGCAGGGGGACCGTAGTGTGTTACCAATTGTTTTCTTGGTGACTTGAGATCATTGACAAGATCCTTCCGCGTAGTTCTTGGATGATTCCTCACTGTTCTCATGATCATTGTAACTCCATGAGGTGAGATCTTGCATGGAGCCCCAGGCCGAGGGAGGTTGACAGTTCTTTTGTGTTTCTTCCATTTGCAAATAATCGCACTAACTGTTGTCACCTTCTCACCAAGCTGCTTGGCAATGGTCTTGTAGCCCATTCCAGACTTGTGTATGTCTACAATCTTGTCCCTGACATCCTTGGAGAGCTCTTTGGACTTGGCAATGGTGGAGAGTTTGGAATCTGATTGATTGATTGCTTCTGTGGACAGGTGTCTTTTATACAGGTAACATGCTGAGATTAGGAGCACTCCCTTTAAGAGTGAAAAGACACCTGGGAGCCAGATATCTTTCTGAATGAGAGGGGGTCAAATACTTATTTCCCTCATTAAAATGCAAATCAATTTATAACATTTTTGACATGCGTTTTTATGGATTTTCTTGTTATTCTGTCTCTCACTGTTCAAATAAATCTACCATTGAAATTATAGACTGATCATTTCTTTGTCAGTGGGCAAACGTGCAAAATCAGCAGGGGGTCAACTACTTTTTCCCCCTCACTGTACCACCCTCAATGGGCTCATCTCTGAGGGGAATATGTCTGCCTACAGGTGGGAGACTGACCATCTGGTGACCTGGTGCAGTCAAAACAACCTGGAGCCCAATGCTGTGAAAACAGTAGAGATGGTGGTAGACTTCAGGACAAACCTGGCCCTACCCGCTCCCATCATCCTGTGTGACTCCCCAGTCGATACTGTGGACATCTTCCACTTCCTGGGAACCATTATCACCCAGGACCTCAAGTGGGAGCTGAACATCAGCTCTCTGATTAAAAAAGTGCATCAGAGGATGTACGTCCTGTGGCAGCTGAAGAACCAAGGACAATGATGGTGCACTTTTACACCTCCACTCACTTTGTCCATCACTACTGCTGTCACTGCCAAAGACAAGGGCATGACTATAGCGTGACATTCACTCTGCAAAGAAGGTAATTGGCTGCAATCTGGCACCCCTTCATGACCTGTACACTTCCAGGACCCTGAAGAGGGCAGTTAAGATTGTGGCTGACCCCTCTCACCCTGGACACAAATATTTTGAAGCACTCCCCTGTGGCAGGAGGCTGCGGTCCATTAAGAGAAAAACCTTATGCCACAAAAACAGCTTTTTTTTCCCATCCGCAAATGGCCTCATTACCCAGGACCCATCATGGTCTCTTATCTGCCTCCATAGACATCTTATCTGCCCAAACAGGGCAGTTGAAGACTGATAAAATATTGCCCGGTCTTCTTATAATTTTTAATTGAGATGTTTTGCTGCTCAAAACAGTTGTAAAGAGTGGTTATTTGAATTACCGTAGCCGTTCTGTCAGCTCAAACCAAACTTGCCATTCTCCACTGACCTCTCTCATCAACGAGGTGTTTCTGCCTGCAGAATTGCAAACTTGTTGGACTTTTTATTGTTTAGTTTTTTGCCCATTCTATGTAAAAGACGCCTTCAAAAATATTGAAATTAAATGTTTCTTCATTCAAAAAATACTATAAAGGACAGTAAACAGTAATAAATTAAACAAAGGCAATGTTTGGTGTGACGACCCTTGCTTAATAAAAAAGTAGTCTCAGGCAGAATTAGTGCAGTTTTATAAGGAAATGAACTGTAAGCTTTACTAAGCATCTTGCAGAACCAGCCACGGTTCTTCTGGAGACTTTGTCGCACTTGCTTCTTATTTTTGCAGCAAAATCCAGCAGCCTTTATTATGTTTTTGTCTGAAAAGTGTCTCTTACCACTTACAGAACTGTGAAAAAAATATTGTTTTTGTGCATATCTGATACTACATAGCTTTAGATCTTCAAATTAAATACAACATGAAACAAAGGCAACCTGAGTAAACATACAATACAGTATTTTTTTTTTAATTGAAGCAAAAAAAAAGTTTCACCCATTTGAAAAACTCATTACCCCCTTAAACTTAAAATCTGGTTGTGCCACTTTTAGCTGCAACCAAACACTTCCGATAACTGGAGATCCGTCTTTCACTTACTTCTAGGACTAGGATTTTCTGGTAGAGAGCAATATTCATGTTTCCCTCAATTATTGCAAGTTGCCCAGGCCCTGAAGCATTACACTTCTACCACCATGCTTGACCGTAGGTATGGTGCTATTTTTGTGGAATTCGTTGTTTGGTTTATGCCAGATGTAATGGGCCCCCTGTCTTCCAAACAGTTCCACTGTCAACTCACAAATCCACAGAACATTCTCCCAAAATGTTTGAGGATCATCAAGATGTGTTTTGGCACATTCAAATGAGCCTTAAATGTTCTTCTGGGTTAGCAGTGGTTTTTGCCTCAACACTCTTCCATGGATGCCATTTTTGCCCAGTGTCTTTCTGATAGTGGAGTCATGAACAGTGACATTTATTGATGCAAGAGCAGCCTGTAGGTCCTTTGATGTTGTCTTTGGCTCTTTTTTGACTTACTGGATGAGTCGTTGCTGTGCTCTTGGAGGAGTTTTGGAAGGTCGGTCACTTCTGGGAAGGTTCACTACTCTGCCAAGTTTTTCCATTTGGAGATAATGGCTCTCACTGTGGTTCTTTGGAGTCCCAGAGCCTTTGAAATAGCTTTGTAACCCTATCCAGACTGATGTATTTTAATCACTTTCTTACCATTTCTGGAATTTCTTTCAATTTTGGAAGTGTGTTACTGAGTAAGACTTTTTAACCAACTTCATGCTGCTGCAAAAATTGTATTTAAGTGTTGATTTGATTGAGCAGGGTTTGCAGTAATCAGGCCTGGTTACGTCTAGTCCAGCTGAACCCCATTATGAATGCAGTCTCATAATTTTGGGGAATTAGTAACTATGGGGCAAATACATTTTCAAACAGACCCAGATGGTATTGGCTAAATTTTTTCCTAAAATAAATAATATTATCATTTAAAAACTGTATTTTGTGTTTACTCAGGTTGCCTTTGTTTTACCTTAGATTCTGTTTTAATTTCTGCCAAAATCTCATATGAGATAAATACAAAAACAGAAGAAATCAGTATGGGGCAAATATGGTAAATGTAAGGCGCTAATACTTTTTCACAGCACTGTAATATGCTGGTTTCTTTACTGACCTACAAATTTTATTTTGTGCTGGAAAACTATTGATTGAAAATCTAAAATGTTTTTGTACTAACTCGATAATGTAGAAGTTATAAAATAAAAATTTATAACAAAGCTTGTACTAAAAAAAAATAGGGTGCCTAAAACTTTTGCCCAATACTGTATATTCTAGAGCTGGCACAGTGGAGAAGCAGATCTTTATTCTCCGAACAGCCTTTCTCCTACTCAATCAGGAAAACTTGAGAACACACATACAGTACCTGTTAGGTCTTGCTCATCCATCCTGTAACTGGCAGATTTCATGGCCATCTCCAGCACGCGGACACAGCCGTCATCTGAGGCCAGAACCACCTTATCTGATGTACACCAATCAATGTCCAGGATACGGTAACTCACATTCCGGCCCACTCTGATACTGCTCACCATCTGCACCTGCAGGAGAGTATAAACTGGCATTGAAAAAATAATTTCTCACAGACAAAATAAGAAAGAAAAAACCCCAAACAGTAATAAAAATTCTTTGCTTGAATGCGATCATTGAAGTTTTTTTTTATTTTTGGTATTTCTGGTAATATGATCTTGAAAATCATCAGTCTAATTTGGACAAAATCATCTCAGCATCAATATTATTAGTAAAAAAATACTAAACGTTTGAAAATTATTAAAATATTGTACATCATTAGCATTAAAAAAAAGTATATGCGACTAAATCACTAGGATTGTATTTTTTCTTCTTTTGAAGAGCATGAGCATCCTGTGACATCCAGTTGCTATATTCGGTGAGAAGGCTGGTGTGTTTGTGTGTGTGTGTCTGTGTGTGTGTGTGCGTGTGTGTGTGCGTGTGTGTGTGTGTGTTTGTCAGACTAAAGCCACATTGTCAAGAGAGCAGTGATGTGTTTCTGCTGTCTTCCTGGAGACTTTTGTGTGTGTGTATGTGTGTGTGTGTATGTGTGTGTGTGTGTGTGTGTGTGTGTACATTGACAGCCTGGCACGGTCCTCTAGAGAGGATGTCTCTACAGACTAATGAGTCCTGAGACTTCTTTTCCACAGTCACAGCCAAAAAATACAGAACCGGTGAGATGTTTTGTGCACGTCTGATCGCTGTCATATACAAATTTGCTCTCAAAACAGTCTCAGTTCTTCATGGCACGGATTCCACAAGGAGTTGGAAACATTCCTTTTGTGATTCTGGTCCATGATTGCATCACATAATTGCTGTAGATTTGAAGCTGTACATTCATGCTGAGTTTCTACATCCCAAAAGTGATCTATTGGATTCAGATGTGGTGACTGAAGAGGCCATTGAAATACACTGAACTCATGTTCATGTTCATGCTTTGTGACATGCTGCGTATTCACGCTGGAGGTAGCCATTATAAGATGGGCAAATTATGACCATGAAGGGATTCACATGGTCAGCAACATTACTCAGACAGGATGTAGCAGTCAAACACTGCTGGACTGGAATATTGGACCGGAATTTATCCCAAAAAATATTCTCCACACAATTATACCACCACGAGCAGCCTGAAATGTTGACACAAAGTAGGTTGGGTTGATGGATTCATGCTGTTGGCATCAAACACTGTCCCTACCATCTGTATGTCACCTCAGAAACTGAGATTCATTAGGCCAGGCTACGCTTTTTCCAGTCACCACCTGAATGGTTTACTGTGGCCCCGTGACCTTTGTAGAATCAGATATCTGTTGTTGTCGCCCATCCACTGCAAGGTTCAGTGTGTTGTTTATTTTGAGATGCCTTTCTGCTCACCACGGTTGTAAAGAGTACCTATTCTATGGGATCACATTTGTGGCAAAAGTATTGGATGTAACTTTTCAAGATACGAACAAAAATATACAATGAGAAAGAAACTCAAAACAGTGAACTCAGTAGCAAAAATTTAACATAGTCTTCAAATAAACAGCATTCTTTGTTAACAGTTCTCTAAGCTTCGTTTTCTCTAATCATGGATTACACTGCCAGAGTTTTTCGTTTATGCTTTCAAAGTTTTTGTTTACACTATGCAAGTTTACATTTGCCATTCTGGCACAAATCTCAAGTGTGGATGGGGCTTAATAGCGCTTTACTCTCATCGGCTAGTGAGATTTGGATCGACAGCTCCCTGACCAGGAAGTAGAGACGTCAGTGGCGTGAACTTTGGAGAGCATTCTGGATGCACTTCTCTGTGTAGTTATAGTGTTTGTACTTTGTAGTGGAAATTACTTACTTACTTAGTCAGTATATTAGTTCAGAATTAATATTTGAGATTATGTTTTTCGAGATGATGCTCTCAGAAGCGGCACTGAGCGTCACCGTTGACATCGGCATCATCCTCAGCCGAATACTCTTAGGCACTAGGCATTAGGAGTGTTAGGAACACTTGAGCTGTAAATCACTGCTAAGCCCCGCCCCCAGGTGATATTTATGCCAGAATGGCGAACGTAAACTTGCGGAGTGTAAATTAAAAGTTTAAACACGTACTTTACTTTGCATAGTACGGTATATATAATCTTCTCATAAGCAAATTTTACCTGAAACTTAACATAATTGACCCGAAGTGAAATTCTAGTGTAAAATTCCCTCTTGGCTTTTTATCTACAAATGGCTTGTAGGATTAGCTAAGGCTACAGATAGATATGATGGATACAGATAGGATGCCGACTTCAGTTTTAACTGAATCAATTACAGAGAAAATGGGGTAAATTTCATATATAAAACACAAGCCAACAATCTGTTTCTATTTTCTATTCAACTCACATAATTAAAGTTCTTTTTTGTCCATGAGAAGAGTTGAACATCCTTTGAACTTTTTTTGTTTTTAACCATGGGTAACCTTTCAGTATATAATACTGAAAGGACTCCATTATCATTCATAAGCCACCTGCAATTGCTTTCAACTATATAATATGTATACCTTAAGGCTCTTCTCCAGGAAATCTGATGCACCCAATAAGAGAAAGTAGAGAAGCTGAAAGCAACTGCTAACAACATCCAAACTCTAACAAGCTGAAATGAACAAAATGGAAAAATATCTTCTACAAAGCTTTTAGGGGACCCAGAAAAGAATAAAAAATTTACTACAAGGTGGGTAAAACAATCAATATCAAAATATCTTCGCTGTACAAGCTGTCTTCCTGACCTGAATTCAGCAAAAAAGCTGCCTTTGTTGTAAATAGCACTTTCCTTACTTCAGGCGTCGCCTCTTACTTTTAGTTATGCTGTACACAAAGACATAGCTGTTGTTTCTTGATGAAAGGATTCAAAGGTTCTCCAACTGTGCAGTCAGGGAACGCTTTAATTATAACATACAGCAAATTTCACAGAACCCCTTGGTAGAGATTTATTTCATAAACATAATTCAACTAGAACTGGGCAATAGGACAGTATAATATCAGTATTGTGATGTTATTTTATGTTATTTTCTGACATATTTTATAACATTTTAAAATGTTTTAAAAATTGTTTGTTTGTTGTTTTTTTAACTGTTTTTAATCTTTAAATTTGTAAAAATGTTCACATTACTGTTTTTATACAGATTGTGAGGCATGTCATGTATAGTAGAAATCTCTTGTGTATTATATTGAGATATTGTATTTTTGTCACATTTCCCACATTTACAGTAAATCAAACTATTTAAATAACTGGGTACAATTTGAGCTAATAACTGTAAAAGCTCAATAATAAACAAAATCACGGACTCCCTGACTATGCTTCAAGGACCTCTGGACACCATTTTTAGAACCACTGATGTAAATATAACAAATCAACATGGATTTACAATCATTGAGTAATCACCGCCACTTAAAACTTTAGAAATTTCATTTTCAAATCAACAGAAATGTTCAATAAATTATTTCCTCAAAATTTTTAAATGGTTTGCACTGTTAACTGGCCATGACTAAGTTTCTAACCATGTTTTTATTGCAATGCTAACAACTAAGATCTGTAGATGGCCATCTGGATATGTCTGATCCCACAAAAACCCCCCCCCCCCTGCCCGCCTCCCCCCCCAAAAAAAAAAAAAAAAAAATTTGGTCCCCCCACACAAAAATCGGCGCCCCCCACCAACCCCCTTTCCCCCCCCCCCCCCCCAAAATAAATCATCAGATAAAATGGAAAACTATGTCAAATCTGGTACAGAGTACGCATTTCAGGTCAGTATCAACCTTGATTCAATTATCTATTATACGGTTTGTCGTGTTTAGCAGGAAGGAAAGAGAACTGAAGCTTACCTCTTTGGTGTCCCACACCTCAGCTCCATCAGTGTACATCACCAGTAGCTTTTGGTTGCCCTTTCCAGGAGCGAAACGGATCTTCTTTACCCATCCTCGGTGTGTGGGTATACCACTAACACATCATACATTATGAGTTATAGACTGACTGTTTTTGCAAGCATGTAACAAAATCAAATGGGTCACACTTTGTTCCAAAAGCAATTTAAGCCAACACATTCACAAAATCATTTTGTTTCTGAAGAGATCCATATTTAGGAATACCATGTCTTATAACTAGGTCATGATGCAATGCCTCATAATCTGGGCATGAGCTTTCTTTGTTTTTTTTTCACCCACCATCTTATATACAGTGTTCAAACTGAAAACAACAAAGAAATGTAAACTGAATAAATGCAAACACACTCCTACCGGGACAGACGGGCCTTCAGATCCCAGAAATTCAGATTTCCATCCACATCTCCTAGTACTAGCGTGTCTCCCTTCCATGCGATGCAGGCGATGCTGCCCATGCTCCCCTACAATATATAGCAGATTCAATTCAGAATGTTTGGGTACAGTCTCCTCCAAAAGTATTGGAATGGCAAGGCCAATACTTTTGTTTTTGCTATACACTGATGGCATTTAAGTTTGAGATAAAAGAAGATGAATATGAGATGCTAGATCAGAATTTCAGCTTCATTTCCTGATCGTTACATCTAGATGCGTTGAACAATTTAGAACATCGCATTTTTTGTTAGAACCCACTCATTTTTCAAGTGATCAAAAATATTGGAATATGTGACTGAAAAGTGTTTCTTGTTGTCCATGTGCCCTGTTAAATTGATTGTTTAAACACTAAAAAGCTCTGACTGTCTACTCTTGGTTTGAGCCCTGGGTTTCATGTGTGAAGACTGCATTTGTTGTTAAAAAGGATAAACCAACATGAAGATTAGAGAGCTGTCTATAGGAGCCATTTTGAGGCTGAGAAAAGAGGGAGAATTTATCCGAACCACTGCTCAAGCATTGGGTATATCCAATAAAACAATTTGGAATGTCCTGAAAAAGAAAGAAACCACTGGTGTACTAACAACCAGACATAGAGCAGATTGGCCAAGGACTACAGCAGCAGTTGATGACAGAAACATTGCGAGAGCTTTGAAGATAAATCCCAAAAGAATCAGTGACCAAAAAAAAAAACATTCACCAACAACCTCCACGGGGCAGGGTTGAAGGTAACAAAATCCACCTTCTGAAGAAGACTCCCAGAGATACTACAAGATGCAAACCACTCATCAGCAGTAAAAATCAGAATAGATTGGAATTAGCAAGAAATACAGAGGTAAGCCACAAAACCTCTGGAACCAATATTAACCTCTAATGAACGAAAAGGCATACGTGTGGAGAAAGAAAGGATCTGCTTATTATCCAAAACATACAATCTCTTTGGTCAAGCAAGGTGGAGGTGGTAGTTCCACTGCTTGGGCTTGCATGTCGACTTCTGGAACAGACTCACTAATCTTTATTAATGATGTAACCCCTAATGGTAAAGTCTACAGAAACATTCTGTAAAACATTATCATGCAAAAAGTAAATATGTCCCTTTCCAATACTTTAGAAGGGGACTGTATATATATATCTCACAAACCCAGTTATGTATAGTATTTATGAAAACATACAGCCATATTAGACTGCATTTGTACACTGCTTGTTCAAAAGAAGAACTAAAGCATGGAAATCTAGCTACGAGGTCTGACGTGACACTTGGTAGATCATTAATTCTTTTAGAAAGCAAAGATCACAAGCTGCACAGTGGAGGGTTTCAATTTGTTTGTTTATTACCATCATTTTCCTTGGGATGAAAAGAGCAACACGCATGAAGTGGCATTGGTTTACCTCCACTGCACTCATTATCATGCACAAATGTGTCATTAAACACTGCAGTCACATCTGCTGCTGGGACCATTTTACTCTTCTTTATTAACTGATGTATCTATGCAGATGTCTAGTTTTTGTTAGCTTTTTTTTATAATATAGCATTGGTTTTTTAAATGGATTTATTTGGTTTAAGATACTAATATTACAGGTACTCGTAGTATGACTATTGAAACATATCTTGCTTAACAAATTTTATTTTAAATATCTGTTTCAGAGTAAGACCAAGTGTTCCAAAGTTTTGGGATAGTGACTTCATGGAGTACAATTCTTGACGTTGTATATGCTTATTAGGAACACCATACTAATACTGGGAGGGAACTCCCTTTTGCTCTCAAAAGAGCCAAAATCCTTTGTAAAGGAATGCATGTTGTCAGCAACAATACTCAGATAGGTTTTGGCATCAAAGTAAATGATGCTTGATTGGTAATAAGGGGCCCAATGTGCAGCAAGAAAACATTCCCGACACTATTACACCACCGCCAGCCTGAATTGTTGACACAAGGCAGGCTGGGTCCATGGATTTAGCTGTTGACACCAAATTCTGACCCAACCAGAAATTAAGAATCATTAGACTGGCCGATGCTTTTTCCAAACTTCACCTGTCTGGTTTGTGGTGAGCCTGTACCCACTGAAGCCTCAGATTCCTGTTTCCTGTTCCTCAGATTCATGTTTAGCCAGTTCGTCTCTAGGTAAAGAGTGATTACTTGAGTTATCTCAGCCTTCTTGTCAACTTAAACTAGTCTGGCCATTCTCCTCTGATCTATTTCATCAACTGTAGAACTGCTGCTCACTGGGATGTGTTCTGCTTTTTGCACAAATTTTATAGACTCTGGGTTTGAAAATTCCAGGAGCTTTTCTGAAACATGCAAACCAGCCATCTGACACCAGCAACCAGATCACAGTCAAAGTCACGGAGAACACATTTTTACCCCAATTCTTATTTTTGCTCTGAACATTAACTGAAGCTCTTGACCTGTATCTGCATGATTTTATGCATTGTGTTGCTGCTGCATGTTTGGATAATGAGCAATGGCAATTTTAATCTAGTATAATTAGATGAATTAAAAATTTACTGTACATTGGAACTAATAAATGAATAAATAATGTAAAACTAGAACAAGAATACTATTAAACTAGTTCTGCCCTATAACTATACTGTGCCTGAAATCTTCTTTGCAAAGGTTTCTGATTTCAGACTCCTTTTGCACCAATGCTTCATAAGATAGAAATTATTTGGTCTGCTCCAATTTTTTTATGATAACATACTGCTTTTTTTGATGACCTGCTGTCAGCGAGGGCTTGTTCTTGTTTTTGTCAGTTGAACTGGTCTTTACTGATTTCTCACGTGTGTAATGTACCACAGTATGAGTATATTAAATGAAACCGTGTGCTATATATATATATATATATATATATATATATATATATATATATATATATATATATATATATATAATATATATATATATATATTAGCACACGGTTTCATTTAATATACCATACAGTCGATAACTCTTCATGCATACTGACTGACTTTAGTACCGACATTACTTACTTGCTCATCTCAAGGCTCCTATTCAGAGTATGCATGAACATTTTATTGTCATACTGTAAGAACAAATCAAAAGCAGGTTATGAAAAATAAGGGGGGGAAGCCAATTCTGTGAAATTGTCATCCCCCCCCCCCAAAAAAAAAATATTTCTGTAGCACAAACATCTTTTGATATCTTTAAACCAGACACCAGGGGGAAAATGGGCTACACAACACCAATGAGCCATCAAAAATAAAGCAATGAAAATAAAAGAAAAACCCTAGGGATACCATAAGCCGACTTTTATGCCATACAGACATTAAAAAAATAAAAATACAGCTTAGTGGTAGTGTATCCAGACAATGGGATTTAAATTATTGAATGCTTCACCACTCATCTGAAGTGCTGTGAATTATCTGCCATTTAAACCTCTGTGCGCAGGGGTGGACAAATCATTAATTCATTAAGCAGTTTTCCAGGCAAGAGAAAGCACCAATGTGCTTAAACTTGGATAAAAAGGCAACTAACTTAATTTATCTCAAAACATTAACAGGAGCTAAATAAGTGCATTTATACAGACTGTTGAAGATGAACAAGTAAGTGAATCCCTGGGAGGGGTGACTTTATGCAGCCAAAGCCTCGACAAAAAATTTGTCCTCGACAAAAAATAAACAAACATTTTTTAAAATTGAAAATTTCTATAGTGTTTTCTTGTTACATGTAAAGAAGTTATTTAGCATCCTCAAGTAACTGTGTACTGGGCTAGCATTAAATGTTAAATGGTTGGCATTTATATAGCGCTTTTATCCAAAGCACTTTACACTGTGTCTCATTCACCCATTCACACATTCAATCACACACCAGTGGTAGCAGAGCTGCCATGCAAGGCGCTAACTTGCCATCGGGAGCAACTTGGGGTTCAGTGTCTTGCCCAAGGACACTTCGGTATGTGGAGTCATGTGGGCTGGGAATCGAACCCCCAACCCTACAATTAGTGGACAACCCGCTCTACCACCTGAGCCACAGCTGCCCTAGAGTTATAATATGTTTTCCCATTTCTAATTCTGGAAAAATTGCAGAGGTGACTCAACCTTAGATTTTGGAGGGGCCTTTGTTCAATTTTATCTGAAGTGATCTCACTAACCAGGGATGACTGGTTTCAGCAAAAATTATAGTCCAACTACATCTTAAAAACCAAACAAAAGATCTGACACAAGTCACTGCCTGACCAGGGGATTTTTTTTTGAGCACGCACAGAAAGCCGCCTCTTCATGCGGGTGCCAAATGGACTCTATGCACGATCGCTTCCGAGTTTTGTCTCAGCCAACGTGGTTACATCCGCTGCCATGCCCAAAGCCGTTTTCCCTATTGGCGATAACTGTGTTAAGATGGTGCAGGAGATAATGACATATTACACTCGCTGCTTACAAGAGCTTCCCCAGATTACCGTGAATGACGTTAATCGTATTGTGAAGCCGTCAGCTGTTACACTCAACAGTAAGAAGAACAAGGGGTTCAAATTAAATATTTCGAGTTACATCGACAACGCTGAGGGTAAGTACTCTCATGCTATATCCGGCTAGCGATTCTAGCTGTCTGACAGTTCATACCCATCTTTGCATTCCTTGTATTTATTTATCTAACTAAAATTTACTTCATGCAATAAATTATCTGCACTTGCATCCACCTCCTCCTCCAATCCATGACAACTTGAGTACATGGTTGACTGTAATGGTACCTTTTTAAGTATAGTTAAATCATAGTAGTTTTATTTGAGTTTTTTTAATTAAAAAAAATTTATTAAATTAATCACTGCTGCAGATTAAAAAAATATAAAGATGCATTTAAACATGGAAGACTACTTTCTTCCCGCTGGCTTCTGGAAGCCAATACTGTATATATATATATATATATATATATATATATATATATATATATATATATATATATATATATATATACACACACACACACACACATACATACACACTAATAATACAATAATCATAACAATATAATAGATTAATCATTGTAAAGTGAATCGTATGACAGAGTTTTGCCTCTAGTACACTTCACTACACGGAATAAAATCGCTGGCTGAGATTATTCCGGAAATACGTAAGCAGCGTTTGTGCATGGAGTGTATTGAGTTCTCTTTAGAGGCTTATTATGTTTGGACGGTCAAATAAATACACATACATCACGTCAAAATGCAGTTCTGGCCGTATTTATGCAAACACAGTCGGTTATGTCTTAAGTGAATGTAAACAGGTGAGAAAAATTGGAGGTGTGTCAATACAGTATATTGGATCTATGAATTATGTCTTAAAGTGAGAGCAGTCTAATAAACCTGCTGCTGTCTATGTCATTAATGTTCATCAAACAACAAAAGACAATCACTCATCACTCCGATGACTGAATAACTTCAGTAAATTTTTACAAGAATCACTGTATATGTCATACAAGTCTATTTTATTTTACATTTAATTGCTTTATTCAATTTCTGCAGTATTTCTTACTTGAACACTACTGATAGACCTGAGAAAAAGTATCGTTATTATGAAACAAGATTGCAGTCATATCGCCCACCCGTAAACATTAGCATTTGATGATTCCAGTCTTGACTTTCATGTAAAATATGAAATGTACTTCTTAATGTAATAAATACCATAAGCCATGCATTTTAGGAATTAAAATGAAAACATTTTCAAGAACAGAGCTGTGTTCAGAAATGAGTTTGTTGCCATTCATAGACAGA
The DNA here is from genome assembly GCA_012411365.1 of Ameiurus melas. Classification (NCBI taxonomy): domain Eukaryota; kingdom Metazoa; phylum Chordata; class Actinopteri; order Siluriformes; family Ictaluridae; genus Ameiurus; species Ameiurus melas. The sequence continues at coordinate 8,453,368 of CM022755.1, read as the reverse complement.
TTAAAAGCAGTAATAAAGCATGAAGCTTATTGTTATGACATGCTGCTAAATGTATCTCTACTATGTACTCTTTCTCAGCCTATACAACTGTGGTGGATAACAGTTATATAGATAATTCCAACTAAAGAATACAATATAGTGTGATGCAATAACAAAACAGGTTCATTTGTATTTTCATACACTTGTAATATAATAAAAGTTCTACACATACCTATATATATATATATATATATATATATATATATATATATATATATATATATATATATATATATATATTTTTTTTTTTTTTTTTTTTTTTCCGTTGAAACCATTTTTTGATAGGAAACTAGTTGCGGTGCTGATGACATGAAATAAAAATATTAAATGGCAAAAGCAAGACGTAATTGAGGTATTTTTTGTTACATTCATGTTACCATTGGTTTGTGAAGGTTAAAATCTTAATTTAACAGCTCAGTAGTGTGTGAATGAGTGTGTGATTGTGCACTGCAATGGCAATGGGTTGCCACCCCATCCAGGGTGTTCCCTGCGTTGTTATAGTCCCCTTGGATAGGCTCTCCATTAAACTCTGCAGGATAAGCGGTACAGAAAATGGATGGATGGATGTGCGTGTGTGTGTGTGTATATATCTATATATATATCTATATATATATCTATATATATATATATATATATATATATATATATATATATATATATATATATATATATATAACTTGTAACATGCAACATGCTTTGCACTAGTGAGAATTTTACAAAGTTTTCTTTTCTGAAAGGGAGTTAATTTTTTTTATTTGCCAGGTTGTTGGGAACTACGAGGAAAGTTGAAAAAAAAAAATGGTAACGGTTATATTAACAGCCTATGGAGCCTGCCTGCCTGTCAGGCCATGGTAAATGAAAAACCGATAGCCTGTTATACACAAACTCTAGCGATTTGTCCACTCCTGCCATGTAATTTATGTTAAGTTCACATGGCTGGAAGTGTGAATTGGTGTGAAACTGCCAGAGTAAAGATTATAGCACAGCTTTGAAAACAGATGATATCTGGTGTCCAAAAATTGTCTATCACGTCTATCGCATTCATCAAAAAAGTAAAAGAAGTGACATTTAGCAACTCTAAAGACCTGGTGAGAATACAGCAAACTGTTTCTCAGGAAGGGACTCTTAGACTGTTAGAACATGTGTTCAGGATGGTATACAGGGAATAGGAACATATAAATCAGTCCTCAAACAACACCTCAGAAACAACGAATCTGTTGCAGCTGTAGTGATAAAACTATCACTCTATTTAATCACACTGTATGGCAGAAGAGGTGTTTAATCAGGTTTGACGTTGCACACCGCTGATGAGAATGCACAATATGCAGTATGTGCAATAATGCTGGCGAGAGCTGTCAACCAGTTCTGTATTCAAGAGTTACAGAATAATAAAGAGACTTTATAAGCTCTACAGAGGAGGTTTTCTTTTAAAAGGTAGCACTGTGAGCATTGCTTGATACTGAAGTAAATCTCTCTCCTTATACCATGAGCTTAGACAATTACTCATAAGCATCACTCTTGCTGGACGTGGAGGTGTTGTAATTAAACCAACCAGCAATCAATTCCAAATGATTTTAGCTTATAGAGAAAACTAGATGCAAATTCAGTCTCCCACCTAGAAGGAAATAAAGCTCTCTCAATACTACATCCTGCTCAATTTAGGTTCACTGACTGGAGCTGCTAAAATATACAACCGTGCTCACTAAGACCATCCAAGTTTTGGAGCTTCCATGACCGGTGAAAAATGGGTCCCATTAAGAATTTCAACTGCATGTTGCTGATTAACACTGTCATTAACACTGAAGAACTCCAAAATAGCTGATGTATTTTCCTTGGTATCTCTAAAAGACCCACTAAAACTAACACTTTAGGAAGTGCATTACAGGCCAGCCAGAAATACATTTAAACGTTTTAGAGATATATTGTCCTCTAAAACCTGTTAACCCGAAGGAATTTGATGTGTGTTCAGAAAGCTGTGGCTTTTTCCCTTTTCTTTTCCTGGGGTCCAAAAAAGTTGTGGCAATTACACAAGCTATCTTATGTGATAAATGTGGCTGCTCCGATTTAGTTTTTTAACATGCAAGCAAACAATCTGAATTTCATTCATCTTGAACTGGCTGGCAAGAGAGACAAAAAAGGAACAATAAATGAATAACAGCATTGTGAGGGGGAAAAAAAATAGAAATAAAAATGGCCAGGTGAGTACAAAATCTGAAAACAGAAAACAAACAAGGCTGCACAAACAAAATGACATGTCCAAAGTAGTGCATTCATAAGGCCAGCTATCCATCCATTCTCTATACTGCTTACCCAACACAAGATTGTGGAGCAATTGGAGCCTATCCCAGGGAACTCCGGGCACAAGGTGCGGGACACCTTGGGCAGGGTTCCAACCCATCGCAGGGCACAATCACATACACACACCCATTCATGGACAATTTGGAAATACAAGCCTACAACACGTCTTTGGATTGGGGAAGGAAACAGGAGTACCGGAGGAAACCCCTGAAGCACATGAAGAACATGCAAACTACGCGTACACAGGGTGGAGGCAGGAATCAAACCTTGGACTTATGAGGCAAATGTGCTAACCACTGAGCCACCATGCCCCACAAAATAGTGAATCTTGTTAATAAAATATTTTGCTTTGATTTTTTTTTAAATTTATATTTTATACACGTCGCTGCTGAATTCTCAATTCTTACTGGTCAGAAGGTGATTCATTTTCTATAATACCATGGCTCAGATAATAGTTTGGTCTTCAAGGTGTACACCAATCAGTCATAATATTAAAACCAGCTGCCTAATATTGTGTCGGTCCCCCTCGTGCCACCAAAACAGCTCTGATCCGTTGAGGCATGGACTCCATAAGACCTCTGAAGGTGTGCTGTGGTATCTGCACTTGATCAAGTACTATTATATAATTAATCTTATAGTAACAGCTTACATAAGGACTTGTATTGCAGATGCCCCATACAAACAGATTAATGTTTAAAAAAAAAATTAATTAATTTTTGTCTTATTAACATCAAGAAAGAAAAAGGTTGTTCATAGCTACTATAACAGAACTGATAACAGGGACTTGTTCTGTGAATGTTCCACAAAGGTAAACTTAAAAAAAATAATAAGAATAATTAGCAAAGAAAATGCTGTGGTATAAGAAAACAAATCACTTCAGGGCGTTGTTTTATATTCCATACACAGTCCATATTATGGCTATTATACTTAACAGTACTTGGAACAGTACTTTCACATGCATATTTATTACTATTTTTTAATTATTGTTTTGATGTCATGTATTTGTCTGGATTTTTATTCATTTTAGCTGTAGCACTTAACTAATATGTAACTAGCTCAGTTCTGTAAATTACTATTACTTACATCAGGAGGGATGCGTGCTCCTTCCTTTACAGTGTTGCCCTCCACGGTGATATGGAAGACCTGGCCGTCTGTGTCAGTGAACACAAAGTGCTCGCGGGCTGAGATGCCCTGACTGGTCTCTGCCTTGCTCTCTGCATCCTGCAATAGACTGAAAGAGAAAGACACACAGATCTAACACTATTAGACATCTGAACTCTCTGCTCACTGTTAACTACATGAAAGAATCAGAAGCACCGCCTAGCATACTAATGTCGAGAGCGGGGATTTGCAATTCAAGTTATGTGGGTTGCTCATTATTTTGCAGTGGTACAGTGCTGAGGTAAATCTGACAAGATCTTATGTCCAGTGAAAACACAAAAGAATAGTAGAGTTTCTATATCCAAATATCCATATCTGTATTTGGATTTATGTCAGAAGTGGATGTGGCTTAAACCAGTAAGTTTGTTAATTTGTTTGTTCTTCAAATAAAATGTGAACCCTACCACTACACCCAAGATACACTGGAGAATGAGTTGCATTTAATAACAACAAAGAAGAATGGAACAGTGCGCTGAACCTGCAAATAAATATTTTTTTCAATTAATTATTTGTTTATGACAGCCCCAGCGAAGATATACTGCCCTGTGCACAATGCATGATCTGCATAGACTTCTAAAAAAACAACAACAAAAAAACAAGTTACACTGAATTCGCATTTGAACATGCACCACACAAAGCGAGCAGAGGCACATCGTGCCAGAGAAGAGAACTCAGCCCTGACACGGCTCAAACAGAGTAGTGAAGCAGGACAAACCGCCCTGCTATCGACGAAAGCAACACACACTGCTGCACTAAAGACACGGTCAGAGGACACATGGTGTGCATGGAAGCTCAAGGGCAGGAGAATTTAGCCTCTCATGCTTGGAGATTCACCGCAACAATCAAACATTGGACAAATTCAACAGATGAAGAAGAAAAACAAACAGTGAGAGTCCTATTCCTATCTCCATTCGTATAGAACATTATCCGTTCGTTCCGAATAATGTATTTGCTTTTGGTTAAAATGGATAAAATTAATAATGTACTGTCTTCAAAATGTCACTGCGCTCACTACACCAGGAGCTCTGTGCAAACCCACTGATAATATACTAAACAACAGATGTGATTTAAGACAAAAATCCAGAACAAGAACACACTCAGAATCTGCTAAATGTTCATAATTAAAAATAAATAAATAAATAAAAGGGATAATAAAAATTGCATTTTTAAATTTATTTAGTACTATCCTGAATAAGCTATTTCACATAACAGATTTTTATATATAGTCCACAAGAAAAGATATTAGCTGAATTTATAAAAATTACCCCATTGAAAAGTTTACGTACGCTTGATTCTTAATTCTGTGTGTTGTTACCAGGATGATCCACGACCGTGTTTATGTTTTGTGATAGTTGTCAATGAGTCCCTTGTTTGTCCTGAGCAGTTAAACTGCCCACTGTTCTTCAGAAAAATCCTCAAGGTCCTGCACATTCTTTGCTTTTCCAGCATCTTTGCATATTTGACGACTTTTCAACAGTTGCTATATGATATTGAGATCCATCTTTTCAATTGAGGGACTCGTAGACAACTATTACAAAAGGTGCAAACATTCACTGATGCTCAAGAAGGCAACATAATACATTAAGAGCCAGGGGGTGTAAACTTTTGAACAGGGTGATTGATGTAAATTGTTATTTTGTTTAAAGACCTTTTTTTTTTATTGAGTACTGCCCTTTAGAAGGGACTAATGAAAAACGCTCACAAAACATAAAAACAGTCATGGATCATCCAGGTAACAGCACACAGGATTAAGAATCAAGCGTATGTAAACTTTTGAACTGGTTCATTTGTGTAAATTCAGTTATTATTGTGTCTTGTGGACTATATGTAAACATCTGTTATATGAAATAACTTATTCAGAGCAGGACTAAATAAACAACAAAATTGCTATTTTTATGATCCCTCTTATTTTTATTTTTAATTAATAACATTTTGCAGATTCTGCAAGGCATATGTAAACTTATGACCTCAATTGTATATCCCAGAGAACAGAATTTATCCTAAAGTTGGAATGCATTGTGGGGTTGCTTTTTACACACAAGTGTAGAGCACATTATTGGGGCTCTGCTTTCAGACAGTGAAAAGGACATAGATTCAGATTCATGTAGAGATTCACAAATAATGAGATTATAGACACAACAGATTACAGGGGCCTAATCATTAGCTACCAGGATGATCTTTGACCTCTGACCTGATGACAGACGACTCGACACTGCTCTGCTCAGCATCCGCCAGCGTGGTCTGTCTGGCCATGGCCTCCCGGGCTGCCATCTGTTTCTTCTTCAGACTTCTCAGGTTGTGCGAGGGAGACCACTCCTAAACACACACACACACACACACACACACACACACACACACACACACACACACACACACACACACACGCGCACACGCGTTTGTCTTGCTATCCTTTTGAGGACCTTCTGTTGACATGCAGTTAATTAATGATGTGTCTACACCTACAACTAACCATAATTTTAACCTCAGTAAGCAAAAAGGAAACCTTCAGGAAAATAAACAGGGGAAAAAAGTTCTCTTTGTCCCCACACAGTCAAAACTCTCAGATATTCTTGTCTTCAAGGGATAGGAGACAAACACAAAATTGAAATTCAATCTTAAGTCCGTACAACTTTTTTCTTACCCAGCATTTTGGTTTACAGACTAAAAACTTGTCATTTGCAGCTTAAAATTGATTAAAAAAAACAAAAAAAAAACAATTGTCAATCATCGGAGTTACCAGCATGTTAAAGTTAAATAGCAATTTCTCAGACAAACAACTTAATGAAAATAAATATAAGCTTAAAATTATGTACACGACAGACCATGAGAGCCACACTGACTAATAAACACTAATCTTTCATTGGAGTCCTCAATAGTTCTTTCATATGTTCTACAAAGTAACTGATGTTTTTTTAGTTTTATTTTCTAAAGCTTAAGTGCACTTAGGAAGTGATGCATCTGATTCACACTATACTTTTGGACTAACTTTAATGTGTCTTAGGAAATGAAACATTTAGTTCCTGAACTATGTTTTGCCTAATATTTCTTTTGAGGTTTTATCACATTCACTAGATTATTCAAGTCTACTCTGCCTGCTCTCTTTTGAAATCAGATATTACATATGCTTCATCTAAACTGAACTGAAACCCTCAAGAATCTTGAATATTATTCATTTGGTGAAGCTTTTACGGGAATCATACATTTATCTTGGAATCAGAATCGGAACAAAGCTTTGCATAAAATCATTTTTGAACAATGCATTGATCATCTCCCCCCTATTTTCTTTATTGCCAATTCCCACTCACCGGCCAGCTTTCCCACACTTGGAAGAAAGCGTTATCTGCCCTCTTCCGCAGAAATGAGCTCACAGACAATCACGATTGGCTATTGGTGTTGTGACTGACATTGGAGAGAGAGTAATGCCATACCTCCTGAATATTCGACTGTTTTGTTGTTTAGTTTTTTCACCACTCAAAAGTTGCATTAATCCATTTTTTCCCCGCAAAGACGAGACAAAAACGTTTCAGAACTTTTATAAGCATGCTTTCAAACTTTTGCATATTAGCAAAGAGCTGCAGTGGACCAGGAAACACACAGAACGAGCCAGTGAGCAGCAGGAGGTTATAATTCAGGTCCTGATCATTAGAGGACAGCGGTGTGGATATCTACCCAGAGGGTGCAATCAATATGGAAATGAGCAGGCTGTAATCTGGGGAGAAGCATTAATTATTAACATCATTGTGGTGCTTATTTGCTGAAATTCACTCGTGTTGTTTTACTGTTTATTCACCCTGCAGTAAGAAGTGAAGAAAAAAACAACAACAAAAAAACAACTCGCCCGCTCTTTTCCTGTCAGATAATGAAGTCGGTGTCTTTGCAGAGCGAGGCGAGGTTTTCAGACAGTTTTCTCAAACTGATAATAAGAAGTGGGCGCACACACACACACACACACACACACACACAAATATTACCAATGCAGTAACTGAGGGGAAGTTCTTGGCCATCTCACGCAGCAAGGTTCCTGTGCGCACATCCCAGAGTTCCAGGGGTTTGTCTCTGAACACCACCACCAGATACTGCCTACAGAGCAACCCACACAATACAACACACACAACCAACACACACACACACGCACACACAATATCTTAATGGGGACCTTCCACTGACAGAGTTAATTAATTTAATCCTAACCCAAATTAAATCCTTTTTGCTCTTTATATTTTGTAAAATAAAGGTTGAAGATTTTGTTAAAGAACACACACACGCACACTTCATGAATATGCACAAAGAGGAAAAAATATTTACACATTTTCAAGTAACTGTCATATTATGAAGTCAAAAGTCACACTGCTTTGGAAGACAATCTTCACAATTGACATGATTAAAACAATTGACAATTGACATGATTAAAACAATGACAGGTTGATTAGTGAATAGTTAGGGTTAATTAATAATTTTTTTTTTTAAATTTGCAAGTTTTCCTTGTGGGGAAAAGTCCAATGTCTCTGCAAGGTCAAATTTGCCTATACTTGTGGGGACATAAGTTGAAAAATATTGCTATTATTTACAAAAGCTATAGTATAAGTAAAACCTAAAAGGACCACAGTACAGTGCCTTGCAAAAGTATTCACCCCCTTGACATTTTTCATATTTTGTCAGGTCAGGGACAATATTGTGGAGAAGTACACATCAGAGTTGGGTTATGAAATAACATCCGACACGGCACCATTAAATCAATTATTAAAAAATGAAAAGAATATGGCACAACAACAAACCTGCAAAGAGAGAGCTGCCCACCAAAGCTCACAGACCAGGCAAGGAGGGCATTAATCATAGAGGCAACAATGAGACCAAAGATAACCATGAAGGAGCTGCAACCCTCCATAATGAAGATTGGATGATCTGTCCATAGGACCATTTTAAGCCGTACACTCCACAGAACTGGGCTTTAAGGAAGAGTGGCCAAAAAAAAGAAAGAAAGAAAAAAAATATGCAAACATGTTTGCTGTTTGCCAAAAGGCATGTGGGAAACTCCCCAAACATATGAAAGAAGGTGCTCCTCCTGGTCAGAGGAGACTAAAATTGAGCTTTTCGGCCATCAAGGCAAACGCAATATCTATCACAAACCCAATATCTCTTATCACCCTGAGAACACCATCCCCACAGTGAAGCATGGTGGTGGCAGCATCATGCTGTGGGGGTGTTCTTCATCAGCAAGGACTGGGAAACTAGTCAGAATTGAAGGAAAGATTGGTGGCACTAAATACAGGGAAATTCTTGAGGGAAACCTGCTTCAGTCTTACAGCCGTTTGAGACTGGGACGGAGGTTCACCTCCCAGCAGGAAAATGACTCTAAGCATACTACTAAAGCAGCACTTGAGTGGTTTAAGGGGAAACATTTAAATGTCCTGGAATGGCCTAGTTAAAGACCAGACCTCAATCCAATTGAGAATCTGTGGTATGACTAAAAATTGCTGTACCTGGTGTACAGAATCCATCTAACTTGAAGGAGCTGGAGCAGTTTTGGCCTGAAAAATACTTTTTTATTACACATCTATTTAACAAAAAAGATATATTTTTTGAATAAAATAAGTATAAACTACAGTGAGTTACAGGCTCAGACTTTTGGCCAAAAAGTTTCCAAAAATTCTTTCCAAAATGAAATTTGGAAATTCAGTAAAGGAAAATTACATTCAGAAAATATTAACACTCCACAGCTTCTGTATGAATGCCGTCATACCATGATCTGGATCAATTATTGCAGGATAAATGCTTAATTTCAGGAAGTTACTAAGGACCAGAGCATGAAAGCCTTCTGTGACAAATTGAAATATGCCAAACAATGACAAAAGGTTGAAGAATCCATCCCCAGTGTCAGTTGTGACTTGATTAAAATCATGTCTGGGTTACCTCTCTCTCTGAAATACTCCACCCTGTATGTCAAAAGTGAAATGAGAGACATTAATCACAAGCCAACTCTGAGGAGGGAGCCTTCGGCACTTAAGTCTTCCAATCGTCCAAGAGGGATTGAGAGGGGGAATGAGAAAAGTGTGTTGGTGTGTCATGCTCACTTTAGATGGGACACTTTAATCATTTCGATGGCTGGCTCATCATTGCCGCGCTCACCCCGGAATGCAAAGCACCTGCCTGTGAGAGGGAGAGAAAGGACAGAGAGGAAAAGACAAGAGTAAGACATAAGGATTCAGGATTTCTTTCATTTCTGAGCTCAATAAAAATAAATCAATTACAACATCTATTGCAAGGCTTACTCCATAATAATGATCATTTTGATCATGTTTTACCCCATTGGCTCCCAACCTGGTCACCATCCAATTCCTATCCATCCACAATAACATGACAGCTACAACCCAAGGGGCGTGAAAGCCAACACATGCTTCTCTGAGACATGTGGAGCCAGCTGCTTTAAAAAATGTTGCTCATTTCACGTTCCAAAATCTATTGGAAAGCATTCCCAGAAAAGTGGAAGTTATTATAACAGCAAAGGGGGACTAAATATTGAATGGGATCTTCAACAAGCACATAGGGGTGTGATGGTCAGTAGTTTATTTAAAATCATTCCTCAAACAGAATAACACCTTTTGTGGTGTAGTTTTGCAAGTGCATTTGACAATAGCTGGTAAAATTTAGAGAAAAAAAAGATGACAAGGATTGTATTTCCTAATGGGTCTAAGGTGTTTGATGCTTCCTGAGCCCACCTGCCAATAAATCTGCTTCCTGAGCCCACCTGTTGATAAACTATGAGGTCAGGAAATTCAGGGAAGAACACAAATACAGACTGACACAGTGTTCTCAATACAAAGGCTATATAATTTGGGCTAGATTTCAGAATCGTATGAAAGTTACTGGTGCTGGCCTTTTACATATATAAAATCGTTGTGATGTGCTAAGTCATTCAGTGAAGAGTTATTGTCTGTCTGTCAAGCTGAAATCACAGGCGGACCTTGCTAGAGCAGTTAAAATGGCATCAAATGAGGGTCAGATTTTGTTTTTACATTTCAAATAAGGGTCAGATTTTGTTTTTAGTGCCTAAAAAAGAAAAGAGCAAGAGCTTCTTTTCTCACTCACCATTTTCCAGTGACAAAGCACATGTACATAAGTGTTCACCGCCTTTGCTCAATACTTTGTTGAAGCACCTTTGGCACCAATTACAGCCTCATGTTTTTTTGAGAATGATGCTTGGCACACCTATTTTTGGGCAGTTTCTCCCATTCTTCTTTGCAGGACCTTTGAAGCTCCATCAGGTTGGATGGGGAGTGGAGGTGCACAGCCATTTTCAGATCTCTCCAGAGATGTTCAATCGGGTTCAAGTCTGGGCTCTGGCTGGGCCACTGAAGGACATTCACAGAGTTGTCTTGTAGCCACTCCTTTGTTATCTTGGCTGTGTGCTTTGGGTCATTGTCCTGTTGGAAGATGAACCTTCGCCCCAGTCTGAGTTCCAGAGCACTCGGGAGTAGGTTTTCATCAAGGATGTCTCTGTACATTGCTGCTTTCATCTTTTCCTTGATCCTGACCAGTCTCCCAGTTCCTGCCGAAGAAAAACATCTCCGCTTCACTGTAGGGATGGTATTGGCCAGGTGATGAGTGGTGCCTGGTTTCCTCCAGACATGACGCTTGCCATTCAGGCCAATAAGTTCAATCTTTGGTTTGAGAGTCCTTCAGGTGCCTTTTGGCAAACTCCAGGTGGGCTGTCATGTGCCTTTTACTGAGGAGTGGCTTCCATCTGGCCACTCTACCATTCAGGCCTGATTGATGGAGTTCTGCAGAGATGTTTGTTCTTCTGGAAGGTTCTCCTCTCTCCACAGAGACAGGCTGGAGCTCTGTCAGAGTGATCATCAGGTTTTTGGTCACCTCCCTGACTAAGGCCCTTCTCCCCCGATCGCTCAGATTGGCTGGGCGGCCAGCTCTAGGGCTGGTTCCAGACTTCTTCCATTTATGGATGATGGAGGCCACTGTGCTCATTGGGACCTTCAATGCTGCAGAAATGTTTCTGTACCCTTCTCCAGATCTGTGCCTCGATACAATCCTGTCTCGGAGGTCTACAGAAAATCCTTGGACTTTGCTCTGACATGAATTGTTAAAATGTGGGACCTTATATAGACAGGTGTGTGCCTTTCCAAACTATGTCCAATCAACTGAATTTACCACAGGTGGACTCCAATCAAGTTGGAGAAACACCTCAAGGATACAGCTTGAAGTGGAAACAGGATGCACCTGAGCTCTATTTTGAGTGTCATGGCAAAGACTGTGAATACATGTGCTTATGTACATGTTTTTCTTTCTTTTTTTAATAAATTTGCAACGATTTCAAACAAACTTCTTTCATGTTGTCATTATGGGGTATTGTTTGTAGAATTGTGAAGAAAATAATTAATTTAATTCCTTTTGGAATAAGGCTGTAACATAACAAAATGTAGGAAAAGTGAAGTGTTGTGAATACTTTCCGGATGCGTACAGCTACAGTATGTTATTCCATGCACCACCTGGTAGTTATAATGTGAAACACAATAAATGAACAAAAATTCTAAGAAGTGTGCCTGCAGGGTACTCGTAAAGCCACATCTGTATATGACACGATTCTGCTAAGTTAAGCTAAAGACTCAGCTGAACTAGTTAGCATCTATCAGATGGCATGGATGCCAGTATTAGTAGGAAAGTTGAAGCTTTGGAAGATGAACTGTTTGAGAAGAGTGTACAGATGTGGAGGTGAGACAGACTAAATGACTAAAGTGCTGCTGCATCGCTCTCCGCTTTCAGGAGAGATTAAAAAAAAAAAGCATGGGTTAAATCCCACTCGTAACACTCTCAACGGGTAGTCGAACAGATTGTGAGTGATGTCCATGCAAGAAGTTTAAACCGCAAAAGCCAACTCGTTATAAAATAAAACTTGAATGCCATTTGAAGACCACATGTTAATTATACAGTTGAGGTCACAAGTTTACATATGCCTTGCAGAATCTGCTAAATGTTAATTTTCTTTTTAAAGTGGGATCATAAAAACTGCATGTTGTTGTTTATTTAGTTTTTCCCTGAATAAGCTATTTCATATAACAGATGTTTACATATTGTCCACAAGACACAATAATAACTTAATTTACACAAATGAACCAGTTCAAAAGTTTATATACCCTTAATACTGTGTGTTGTTATCTGGATGATCCACGACCGTTTTTATGTTTTGTGATAGTTTTGCATAAGTCCCATGTTTGTCCTGAGCAGTTAAACTGCCCACTGTTCTTCAGAAAAATCCTCCAGGTCCTGCACATTCCTTGTTTTTCTAGCATCTTCTGCATATTTGACCGCTTTCCAACAGTGGTTACATACTGTTGAAATCCATCATTTCACACTGAGAACAACTGACGGACACGTACTGTACACAACTATTACAAAAGGTGCAAACATTCACTGTTGCTCACGATGGCCTAAGTGTGAAAAGATGGATATGGCTTCGATATGTATGGGCTTCAACACATATCTATTTCAGAACCAGAGAGATTTTCAGTTAAGAGAGCAGCAGCCTACAGTATGCTTTATGATTTTTCAAGTCACATGTACAGCACTGCAATATTATACTTATCAGGATTAGTTAGACAAGACTGAAAAAAATTAAAGAGTATAACTGTTTATCACAATTTATCACAATTTTTGAGACAAAAAACAAACAAACAAAAAAACAAAAAAAAAACAAAACAAAAGGAAAGCACAATGATACAGAAAAGAATGCTCTTTAATGCAACGGCAAGAAGACAGTTTGTTCACCTATGGTGTATTGGTCTAATACAGTCGCTATACTGTTAATCTCAAACATGAATGTCTTCAGTGTATAGCAAAAACAAAAGAACTGGCCTTGCCATTCCAATATTTTCAGTGGCACTGTATATTTGGGGGTGGGGGGGGGGGGTGTTGTTCCCATTCGAAAACTTAGTTTTATGAGGTTGGTCAATCTTCAATCTGCTAGTCAATCTTCATCAAGGATGAACGTAAAGAATATAATGCTCTGGCAGAACATAGATTGAAGCCCCAGTTATGGTGAGCCCGAGAAGAAAGAACATATTGTTTTATGTATGCTCAAGGAGTCTAATAAAAAATAAGTATACACAATCTGGTTGGTCTTGGTCAACTGTATTCCTGGCCTTCAGTGTAACGAACAGCCAATGTACCTAATATCAGATAACTTTTACATTCAATATTAGTGGAATTAGTTGGCTAAAAACAAAATCCTTGAAAACAAAACTTGCAGTTTAACATGAAGTGAAAGTCAGTAATGTGTGTGTGTGGGTGTACTGAAACATGCATTCAGATGACAAATGTTTCAAAGGTAATAATGGGTCTAACAGTACATATTAATAATATAATTTAGTGAAAGATTATATTGGGGGCGTGGTCGCTTAATGTTTGCCTTGCACCTCCGGTTTCCTCCCTCAGTCAAAAGACATGCGTTGTAGGCTGATTAGCATTTCCAAATTGTCAGTAGTGTATGGATGTGTATGTGAATGTGTGCATGATTGTGCCCTGTGCCCTGTCCAGGGTGCCCCCCATTCTGTGCCCTGATAGACTCCAGGCTATCCCACGTACCAGTTTAGGATAAATGGTATAGAAAATGGATGGATGGATGGATGGAAAGAGCACAACATAAAGTAGTCTTGACTTAAAATGTGTGCTGGATTTTACCATTGTTAATTATTAACTGAAATTGAGGGATCACCTAATGAGGAACCAAAGCATTGTGAGGAAAGATGAAAAGGGTCTATGGTCTCCTACCACAAACTCTGCATCCACAAGGCGACTAGCATTGTTGGATGTTCGCTCCCACCACCAGACTCCCAAACAGATTTATTCCTAATGCAGACAGCTTACTCAACACACTGCTGCCTCCCAACACCCACCTGGACCAATCAAACCTGTCGCAACAACCCACCAACCGCTAGTCATCATTGCACACTGGAAGTTAATAATGCTGCTATGGGACAAGTTGTACTTGCTACTACTTTTGACTTGGTATTGAAGCTATGCTTCTATTTACACTCAACAGTTTACAGACAATTGTTAGCATTGATTTCTCCCATCAAATACTGTTCTGTTGTCCAGTCTAGTTACAGTTATGTAATGGTATTTTTGGCAGATGCCCTTATCCAGAACGACTCACATTTATCACATTCATACATCTGAGCAATTGTCGGTTAAGTGACCTTGCTCAAAGGGCCAACAATGGCAGCTTGGCAGTGTTGGGGTTTGAACTCATGACCTTCTGAGCAGTAGAACAATACCTTAACCACTGCATCCTGTGCATTTATTGTATATTTTCACAACAAACAACAATTCATGCCAACGTATACTTTGAAATTTTTATGATATTTACATAGAGGAATGGCCATAAGACACAGTTGAGTGGGCTCCCAAGTGGCGAAACAGAAAAGCATCTGCCAAGTTCGCCGGGGGATCACTAGTCCAAATCTCAACAATGCTACAGCTGTCCATAGCTGGGAGTCTAAGCGAGCAGAACTGGTCATGTTCTCAGGGTGGGGGAGCTGGCAAACTCTCTCTCGCCTGTCAATCACAGGGACACTAGCTAGGGTGGATAATACTTTTCTCCGAGCGTATTACGCTGTCCTGTAATGCAGCTCGAAAAGATGTGGTTGGCTGGCTTCACGTGTTTAGGAGAAAGCATGAAATCACCCTCCTTTTCACACTTGTGCCTGGGTGCATGTGCAGCTATGTTAAGTTAAGAAAATCTGTAGGCAGACAGTGTAAAAACAGTGTCCTTCAACTCTAATCGAGGCTGATAAAACTGAATATGAGCTACCATATTAACCCAGTGTGTGGTTAACCATGAGCTTCCCAGGTGCGCCAAACACAACACTGTGTTATTCCTACTGGGTCACCTCTGTGATGCATAAAGAACAAAACTTGTGTTTGTGACACTCTCTCTCATTTGTGACACAACAGATTCAAAAATACTAACTAAATTATCTACAACTGATAAGTAAACACAAAGTAGCCACAGTCACCTCTACATTGACAAAAATTATAGACACAATAATCTACAAAAATCTAAGATGTTTAATCAAAGATATTTTAAGATAGTGGATTTTTGATTTCCATGAGCTATAAGCCGTAATCATTGAGATTTAAAAAAAAAGGCTTGAAATATTTCATTTTATGTGTAATGAACCTAGAATATATGAATGTTCCACTTTTTAAATTAAATTATAGAAAAAATTAACTTTTCCATGAGATTGTAATTTTTTTAAGATGCACCTGTATTTAAAATCACTGTATTTATTTGATTATGCTCATTTTACACCAACATGGAGATACAAAATACAGTGAGGGAAAAAAGTATTTGATCCCTGCTGATTTTGTACGTTTGCCCACTGACAAAGAAATGATCAGTCCATAATTTTAATGGTAGATTTATTTGAACAGTGAGAGACAGAACAACAACAAAAACAACCAAGAAAAACGCATGTCACAAATGTTATAAATTGATTTGCATTTTAATGAGGGAAATATGTATTTGACCCCTCTGTAAAACATGACTTAGTACTTGGTGGCAAAACCCTTGTTGGCAATCACAGAGGTCAGACATTTCTTGTAGTTGGCCACCAGGTTTGCACACATCTCAGGAGGGATTTTGTCCCACTCCTCTTTGCAGATCTTCTCAAAGTCATTAAGGTTTCGAGGCTGACGTTTGGCAACTCGAACCTTTAGCTCCCTCCACAGATTTTCTATTGGATTACAGTCTGGAGACTGGCTAGGCCACTCCAGGACCTTAACGTGCTTCTTCTTGAGCCACTCCTTTGTTGCCTTGGCCGTGTGTTTTGGGTCATTGTTATGCTGGAATACCCATCCACGATCCATTTTCAATGCCCTGGCTGAGGGAAGGAGGTTCTCACCTAAGATTTGACGGTACATGGCCCCGTCCATTGTCCCTTTGATGCGGTGAAGTTGTCCTGTCCCCTTAACAGAAAAAATACCCCAAAGCATAATGTTTCCACCTCCATGTTTGACGGTGGGGATGGTGTTCTTGGGGTCATAGGCAGCATTCCTCCACCTCCAAACATGGCGAGTTGAGTTGATGCCAAAGAGCTCCATTTTGGTCTCATCTGACCACAACACTTTCACCCAGTTGTCCTCTGAATCATTCAGATGTTCATTGGCAAACTTCAGACGAGCGTGTATATGTGCTTTCTTGAGCAGGGGGACCTTGCGGGCACTGCAGGATTTCAGTCCTTCACGGCGTAGTGTGTTACCAATTGTTTTCTTGGTGACTATGGTCCCAGCTGCCTTGAGGTCATTGACAAGATCCTCCCGTGTAGTTCTGGGCTGATTCCTCACAGTTCTCATGATCATTGCAACTCCACGAGGTGAGATCTTGCATGGAGCCCCAGGCCGAGGGAGATTGACAGTTCTTTTGTGTTTCTTTCATTTGCGAATAATCGCACCAACTGTTGTCACCTTCTCACCAAGTTGCTTGGCAATGGTCTTGTAGCCCATTCCAGACTTGTGTAGGTCTACAATCTTGTCCCTGACATCCTTGGAGAGCTCTGTGGTCTTGGCCATTGTGGAGAGTTTGGAATCTGATTGATTGATTGCTTCTGTGGACAGGTGTCTTTTATACAGGTAACAAGCTGAGAGTAGGAGCACTCCCTTTAAGAGTGTGCTCCTAATCTCAGCTCGTCACCTGTATAAAAGACACCTGGGAGCCAGAAATCTTTCTGATTGAGAGGGGGTCAAATACTTATTTCCCTCATTAAAATTCAAATCAATTTATAACATTTTTGACATGCGTTTTTCTGGATTTTTTTGTTGTTCTGTCTCTCATTGTTAAAATAAATCTACCATTAAAATTATAGACTGATCATTTCTTTGGCAGTGGGCAAACGTACAAAATCAGCAGGGGATCAAATACCTTTTTCCCCTCACTGTACAAACAAATATACTGGCAATTCCCACCAGTTCATGTCACATTTTCAGGTTTTTGTATTTACATCTGGCAGAATGCTATGGACAATGAGAGCAAATAACATTCCTCCCTCCTCCCTCCAGTTATATCTGGCAAAAAAACAGATACTGCTCATCAACTAAGCAGTATGTTGGAGTGGTTCAGGACAAGTCTCTCAATGTCCTTGAGTGCCGCAGCCAAATCCCAGACTTAAACCTCATAGAACATCTGTGGAGAGACCTGAAGATGGCAGTTCACAGATGTTCCCCAACCAATCTGACTGAGCTTGAGAGGATTTTCCAGGAACAATGGGAGAAATTGCTAAATCCAGGTGTGCAAAGCTTGTAGAGACTTAGCCAAGAAGACCTGGAGTAGCAATTGCTGCCAGAGTACTGAATAAAGGGTCTGAATACTTAAATGAGATTTTAGTTTTTAACTTTAAAAAACCCCAAAACATACAAACTTTTTTATTATGGGTTATTGTGTGCAGATTGATTCAAGCAATTTGAAGTTTAATCTAGAACACATATATAACACTATATACAAAACTGAAGGGATCTACTTTCTTTTCACACTTCCCAAACCCACTATGATTGTGTTTGAGTGTTCACTCTGTTGAGGCTCTTTGCTGAGGATTTAAGATGTGTTGGCTGACTGCTCATTATAGTCATGTTATATTTACGACAGCATACTAATCCTGCTATGGAGGTAAACCAGCAGCAGACAGGAAACAGCCTGCAGAAGTGGGCCATGATAAAAAGTCTTGCTCTCGGATATACACACAGTTTTATGCACCGAGAGCCAGGGAATGAGGGCCTGGTGGGCTATGTTGTTTACGCATGTATTTAGGCACAGTGAGGCCACATACTGCATACTAAACTGACAGAAGATCACCCAAAAAGTGGGTTCCTTGGAAAAATATGTATGTACAGCCAAAAACACACCAAATAACCATGTTTACTGCTAAGAAACTGTTACTTTAGAGTGATACCTGTTGGTATCATATATACATATGCGGGATATATACATCCTAGAAAGCAGCTAATCGGACAAGCAAAAATCTGTCAAACTTTTTTTTTTTTTTTTTGCAATTTCTTTCTAGATATACTATTGCATTGCTTTCCATAAGACTAATGGACAGGAACAAATAGCTCTGAAACAATGATTTTGATTTCATGAGAACTTTAAAGATAGAGAATCCATGCAATTTACTAACCAATAAAGCGGCTTCACTTTTGCTTGGGTGCAGTTTTTTGCAGTTTTTTGTAATCACACACTTGAACTCTCGATTGAATACTCGATTCTGATTGGCTGGCAGACATTCTAAGGTGTGCAATTATTTTTCAGTAAATGCACAGCTAAAGTAGTTCCAGTCAGGTCTTGACCAAGTTAAAACATCTGAACAATGTCTTGAGGTGTGGTAACCGTATAAGCAGAATAATTGACTCTGGTGCATCGAATTGATTTTCTAATAATTAAACGGCCCGTCGTCAGTTATTCCTTACTTGTATTTGTCACAGATATAATGTGCATTGGGATCTAGTACTGATTTTAACAAGCCTTCATTCCTTTATCAACTTTATTATTAAACTGTGGTCAAATATTTTAGACATTTAGACTATGACTTATCTCAATAATTATACAGCTTGTAGCAGTTCTGTATTTTGGCTGTTTGGAATGCTTCACTACATTACATAACATTTGTCTAAACTAATAAGCTCAGCGATGTGTGACAATGACCAGGATAGCTTAAAAACATTTTTTTTAATTGATCCCAACCAGCAGGAGGTTTTACAAACAGCATAAAATACACACAACAAACAGCCCATATTCTGTCATTAGACTTCCTTGAGACATCTAAAAATCCTCCATGAAAGCAAAACAGAATGCTGTTTAGCAATAATTCCCTCACAAATTGTGGTCTCATTTGCCCCATTTCCCAAATGCAGCTGTTAAAGGGAAGAAATAATGAGCTGAGTGGGCCATTGCCCTCTCAAACATCTCACTAATGGCCCCATCTCTCTCTTATTCTGCCTTTTTCCATCCACTCTCTAAAGCTTTGGTTGACAGTACATACTGACAGGCTGAATCTAAAATGGCTTCCTACTGTACATATTGGGTTATATTCAGAATTGAGTTACGCAAAGAGAGATTAGTTAACCCTTTAATGCATGGTGTTGCCATATGGTAACAATTAACTGAGCCCCAATTTTTTGATGGACAATGATATAAAAGTCTGCAACATATAGTCTGGAAAAGTAATACAGTAATTGGAATTGTACTCTGATACATTTTGTGTTCTTTTTGACTATATGATACTTTCCAACATTGCACATTGTTGCCATATTTTTATATATTAAAAATATAATGAAATTATGACTTAACAATTCATGTGAATCGTGCCCATAGTGGCCACATTTATTTTTAATTTGGTTCACATAAGAGTTTGGCGAACACAGCATCTTAAACCTCTAGGACTGCATTTTATATAACATGTTGATTCTTACAATAAACTTGTGAACTCCGCCTGCTTACAGTAAGATCCATTGCTGATGACTGTTTGTTCAGCTTATCGTTTAAACTTTGGACATGTTTTTCCTTTACAGAAAAGCACGAATTTAACCAAAAAAACCTCAATTTATTCATTGTAAAACGCAAAATAAAATGATAAAATAAACCTTTAAAAAAAAACCATATGCTGCAGTTCTCAACACCAAGCTTGAAAATGTCAAACTAAATAATCATTTGTGCCTTTAGACACACATAGCTTTAGATATTACAAAATGTAGGTTACAGCTGGGCAGTCACCACTGTAAAATTTTTTATAAAAACCAAACAAAGGTTAGTGACCTTTGTCAGAAAGGTTTTCACTGATATTAACATGGTGTAGAGTGCGTCTGCACTTACAACACCTTTCTGGACTCTCCAAGGCCCCATCACATCTGGTCAGCTAATTACATCACCACTGCCCATAGAAGCCATTACCTGCTAATAATCAAGCAATCCATCACTGTTTAAGCAATCTGTCAATTACTCATCAAGTAATAAGAGTATTTTATCTTCAAATGAATGAAAGAAATTCTGACAACATTGGCATTAGGATACTTTTTAGGGGATTTTGGCAACATTATCTTTTCCTATGTGGAGACAATTCATAAGATAATGAGTGTATTTTTATTCTGAAATAATTACTGTCCAAAATGAGAAAGGAACTGGATTTCACAGTCAGGGGATACCTTTAATATTCTCCCAGATTAGTCGCTAATGAACCCTAAATCCTACCTAGTCTCCTAGTCTAATTATATATACCCTTTACTTGTGAACAATTAGTGAGTCCTGCTTATAAAACCAAAAGTGCAGAACTGAGTTTCTCAAGGTCTTAAAGTTAATTAAAATAAATTTTACTTACATATCGAAAAAATATATCTCCTGTCAAACAGGCACTTTTGTAATCAGTTTTATGAATCTTATACTGCATGTCAACATAGTGGCTCCAGGCCTGGATTAGCATGGGATTGGAATGAAAGCAATATGGCAGTGTATCTTCTGATATTGATATGAGATATTAGTTTGGTTATTGTTTTTGGTCTGTGTGTCTGTCTCACCTGTACGCAAATCCACATGCTGAAGCTCATTCCTCACAAGGCCCAGGTTGTTGGGAACAGAGGTGGCAAAGGACAGGAAACTTGTCAGACTAACCCACTCGATCCCTCTGTGACAGGACATAAGAGACAAGTATGAGGAAAAGCAAGAGAGAAGGAGACAGACATAGATACATTGCCTCTGTTTAGTAAGTTAAAATCCTGTCAGTGGCAATTAAATGAGTTCACAGAGATCAGTAGCAGCTCGTCCACATGGCCTGCCATATATATCAGTCCATCCATCGATCCATTTTCCATATTGCTTATCCAATACAGGGTCATGGGGGAGCTTGGAGCCTATCTCAGGGAGCTCGGGGCACATGGCAAGGAAAACCCAGGAAGGGGTGCCAACCTATCACAGGGCACAATTGCACACCCATTCATACAGCCTACAGAAAATACCAATCAGGATACAATACATGTCTTAGGAGTGAGGGAGGAAACCAGAGCACTTGGAGGTAACCCCCAAAGCATTGTGAGAAAGTGCAAACTCCACACATACAGCGTAGGCAGGATTCAAGACGTGTGAGGCAAACTAACTGCAGTAGCTAACTGCTAAGCTTAGCAGTTCAACAGACATTAACTTTCATAAAGTCCTGATTCACAATTTCATACTTGGCCATCAATTCCAAAAACGTCTATATACATTTCCCATTAAGTTGTTCAACTTCCTAATTAGATGTTTCACAGTAATTGGGAAACAGATTTAGTGCTCTAGAGTTACTATCACACTTAGTGGTCAAAAAATGGAAACCGCAGAAAGCTCTAATAAAAGTGCATTAGGGGATATTTTACTGAAAATTTATATTTTCATTGGAGGATCAGCAGCAGACAGGACAGTTAATGACCCGGTGGGTGTCAGGGATGCAGTTTTTATGCCAAATTGGATTAGTTAAAAAATACTCAACGGTCACCAAGATCTTGCTATTGTAAGATATATTGCAAAGACTAGGAATCTCCATATATCAGAAATGTGTGCACACCACAGTGATCTTGCTTCACATGGAAAGAATGGGAGAAAAGAGAAAAGTGTATCCCCTTTCCAACGACCGAATACTTTGGGTTAGTTTCAGGTGTGGCGACAGGCCGACAGCTGGCACACAAAAGGGAAAGAGCACTCCTCCTACGACTGCTGCTATGGTGCTGAAGCGGAGCTGTCTCTTCAGCACCACCAATGTTTTGGACAGCCGGAGAGCACGTGGATGCGAGGCGGGGCCACCGACACACACACGGCTGGCGGCTGATGATCATCGTGGCTGCTCTCCACCATCCAGCAGCTGAAGAGAGAGTATAAAAGGGCCATCCTCCACTAGCAAAGTGACAGAGGCCCCCTGAGGTATGCATGATAATTTGTTTTGTGTCACTTGCAGAGGATTTGGAGGGAATGGAGGATTTCGCCCCCTGGCTGCACCTGCGGCGCTGTCTGACTGCAGAATGGGATCTCAGCCGCTCGCTCAGAAAGCCCCCAGAACGGCCCAGACAGCCCCGTGGACGACACTGGCGCCTAAGCACTTCACTCCAATGCACCTCATTTTCACCATGCACGTTTGCCCCAGAAACAGCCTCTTGTGCGTCTGTGCTCAGCCCACCGCCGTCATCCTTTTACTTCAGAATTCACTATTACAGTAAATTTAATTTTTCAATTGTGCTTTAAATAAAACATGTCCTACATGGTTTATCAAAAGGGAGCTAACAACAGAAAAGAAAAAAAATAAACTTTTTTTCTTTTCACAAAAACATTCCTGTGTAAGAGCTGAGGAAGAGGGGAGGGAGGGAGGGAGGGAGATCAGAGTGAGGAGCAGACGAGCGGCATGCCAGCACTGGCTAGGGCTCAAGCATCGAGTACTAATGAGATGCTAAATGGCCACATGATTAATTAGCCCACTTTTCGTTGAAATATGCAAATGATATGGAAATGAAACTCTCCATGGAATCAGGGCAGGGAACCACAAGTGACTTTTATACTGTGTGTGTTTTGGAGTGGGGGGGGAGAGAGAGAGAGCGAGAGAGAGAGAGAGAGAGAGAGAGAGAGAGAGATGAATACAATATGTTTATTCAGATTTTGATCATATATAACGAACACTACACTAATATTTATTAATAACAGTTCTACATTCCTGTAATGCTTTGGCAATACTGTACTTGTTCATGATCATGCCAATAAAGCTTGTTGGCTTGTTGAACTGAGAGAGAGAATGTAAGAGAGAGAGAAAGAGAGAGAGAGAGAGAGAGAGAGAGAGAGAGAGAGAGAGAGAGGATAATAGAATAATATGCAAGAGAAAGAATGAGAGAAAAAAGGAGTTGAAAATGAGAATAAAGTAAGAGAGAGAAATAAGAATAAAAAAAAAAAAAGAGAGAAATCCACCCCAACTCTCTCTCTCTCTCCCTCACACACACACACAATTGCTTATTAATGTCAGATGACTGTTGAAATAATTATAGGACTCCTTATAGGGTGAGCATTATTACACTAGCAGGTAAGCCTTACTGACATGGATGGACCAACAGGATAGCAATTGGATAAAAAGGTAAATCATTTTATTAAAACGTATAAAGGTAGCATGGTGGTGCAGCTTGTAGCATCGCCCCTTCACAGCTCTAGGATCCCTGAGCTCGGGTTACTGTCTGTGCAGAGTTTCACATTTTCATTTTCAAGAGTTTCCTCTGGGTTCTCCGGTTTGCACCCACCTCTCAAAAGACATACAGTTAAGCGGACTGGCTACACTAAATAACCCTTTGGTGTCAATGAGGTAAAAAATTTCCATTCATGCACTTTATATACATGGATAATCCCGGTTAGTCTGACGGACAGTTTCCTTTAATTATTATTATTATTACCATTTTTAATTTTATACATTTCCAGATAATACAGAAAATCCATTAATATTAGGATGCTTTGTCTGCCAAAACATGTCAAAGTTGTGAATAAAAGCAATGTTCTTACAGAAGCAGAAGGTGTCTATTAAATGATTCCCTGCCCTTGGTGAGATAGGACAGTCGGCACAAATTGTATATGTTATTGTATAACTTATAAATAACACATGGTTAACTTCTTCCATTTTGTACATAGGAGCTAAAGACTACAAAATGCTTAAATGGCAGACAACCCATGCTGTAGAATTAGTCTGAGGATATAAGTGGATCCAGTCATTTGTGTGTCCTAACAGCATAATAACTGACTTGCACGACACTGAGCAAAACTTAATTTACATATTGCTCATCACCCTTAGGCCAGAATCATTTCTCTATGTCGCAAAGTTGCAAAGAAAATAAACTGTCCCCTCCAGGAGCACGGGAGTGCTATTGTAAGCAACAGCAACAGTGTAGATGTGGGCTTGGTGGAAGCACAGGAAGACTGCACAGCACTAGGCAGCTGGTGAGTACACTGCTCCAACTAAGAGATGGGCTTCCCCTATAGGCTCTGGAGCTTTAGAGACCAACCACTGAGTCTCTTCCGTATCTGAAAGATTTTCTGAGCCAGATAAATAAGTTGAAGGCTTCACTGCCGAAATGAATGCCAAGTGAATACAACATGAATTTCAAAACCTCAGAATTTCAGTATTGCTCACACCAGGGGCGTAACCTGGTCTGGGCAATCTAGGCTGTAGTCCCAAATAATTAGCCACTTGGAGCGGTTCATCACTACATATCTGAACGTCAGTAAAAGAAGACGGTGATGATGTAATTTTATATCTTCAGTGAATGGAGGCGACCCCAATCAGATAAGGTTTACAGGAAAGTAAGTGTCTTATTGGCTGACAGCTCTCAATTCTGAGAAATGCTAGTTGTGAGGGAAAATGGATATACACAAGGGGTTGAAACTGAAATACTAACATCCTCTGATGCTGAGCGAGAATCCAAGGTGTGTAAATATCTACCTGAATTCCAGTTTACATGATATGAGCAGAGCATAAGGAAAAATAATGTACTTTGCATGGCACTGTAGCAGCTAAACACATAGCTTAGTTGTGCCTTTCCTTGGCTAGCGAAACCAAACTAGCCTAGTTAGAAAAGTTTTATATTTTATCGGTCTGATAGTCTTACAAACATTGCCAACACCTGAGGCAATTTCTAAGATAAATCCAAATTTTCTGATCATGCTAAGTTATGTCATCGTCCATAAAACAAAACTTAGGCTATTAGCTGAGCTGAGAAAAAAATGCATGGAGGAGAATCTGGGCTCAGCCCCGGATGATTAACAGTCCAGCTAATCCCCCGGTTCACACTACGTGACTTACATCACTTGTGACCTGGTATTTAGTACACAACATGAGCGAGTGTAGACAAGGCTTACGCACTACAGATATAGACAAAGTTCACCTGATTCCCAAATCGACACGGAAATAAGTCCTGTCCATCATATCTTTTTGCACTATTTAGTACAGAAACAAGAAGGAAAAAAAGACGGAGATTAAATAAATCTATAGCAATCCAGACAGCGAAGATTATCTATTCTGCAAAGAAAACTGAAGCTATAGTGCAAATAAACTATTTGCACAGTATAAACTATTTTCATACCATGCATCACCACGAATAATGTTGCAGTTACTTTCATTTTATTCCCAACAACCATTTGGGTGTGCTACACAAATACACTATACTGTCAAAACTATGTGGACACCTTACCTTCACAAACATATGCAGGCCTTCCACAAACTGCTGGCACAAAATTAACAGCACACAATTGTATAGAATGTCTGTATGTTGATGTTGCAGTATTACAATTTTCCTCCACTGGAGCTAAAGCACAAAGCAAGGTCCATGAAGACAGGGTTTGCCAAGCTTGGAGAGGAAGAACTTGAGTGGCATGCACAGAGCCCTGACCTCACCCCCACTGAACACCTTTTAGATGAATTTGAATGCCAACTATGTGCCAGGCTTCCTCATCCAACATCAGTGCCTGACCTAACTGAATGAGATCTGGTTCGATGCGCAAATCCCAACAGCCATGCTCCAAAATCTAGTAGAAAGCCTTCTCTGAAGAGTGGAGGTTACTATAACATCAAAGGAGATCTAAATACCAAATGGGATGTTGGGCGGGTTGTTGAGCTGGTTGTCCACTAATTTCCGGGTTGGCGGCCAACATGCCTCCGAAGTGTCCTTGGGCAAGACAGTGAACCCAAAGTTGCTTCAAATGGCAGGCTAGCATCTTGCTACCTTAGAACCGCTAAGGTTAAAAGGCGCTATAAAAGTGCAGAGTGCAGAGCATTTATCATTTACCATGTTCAACAAGCACATATCACAACATAAACGTGATGATCAGTGAGAAGGGGCAATTTCAAAAGAGCTGGAAACAATTATAATTAATATGTATACTTTGCCAAAGCAAAACGTATATCTAGGGCCATAGCAAATGCATGTGCCTTGTAAGACAAGAGTCTGTTGGCATAATTAAGGAGTTTATAAGGAAAGATATCAGCTGGAAGATATCCTGGCAGAAGCAACCTTTTATCAGAGCAAATGGGGTGAGAACATTACTAGAGCTAATAACTGGCAATGCTTCTAACCACAAAGCATGAAATTCTTCATGAATTCTTGAAAGAGTCTTTAAATAAAGTGGATCTGCAACCAAGTATTAAATATGGCAATCTATAAATATGTAAGTTTTTCCAATCACTTTTGGTTCCTTAAATGATGGTGGACCATGTATAAAAGGTGCTGGAATTTGAATGTAAAGACCCTCAATTTAAAGCTGAAAGTCTGCTCATATTCATCATTTAATTTCAACTCGGTATTTTGAAGCACAGCCCCCTTTGAAAAACGTTTAGACTCCTCTGGTGTAAATGTATGATCATCTTGATTCAGGGATCTGCTGTGCATTTGGTCTCTGACTCTCATTGGTTGCTGTTGATCACTGTTCTCGGTATTGGTCATAGAAATGCTACAAGATTAGTCAAGAAGATCAAACACGTTTGAAAATATCAGAGCGTCTGAAGCAGCTCGACAGGAAAACCGGGATTGAAGTGTAATGTACATTAGAGAAGAGGTGCAAAATCTTCATCTGAGAGAGAAAGGACTATGAACAGCCTGCGTGAACTGCTGCAGAGCCTCAAAACACTCCCATCCAGAGGTCCACCCACTTCTGCTTTTATCACTCTGAGACACATTGTGCTCAGACAGAGAGGAAGTTCTCTTCATTGAAAAGTAATAAAATGTGGTGTTCCAGCACAAACAATGCACTTGAACCTTAGAAGGTCAAATGGCATTTCTATGGGAAACATTTTAATCAATAAGAATGCTTGCACTCTCTCTACATAAGATAAAGAGAGGTAACACACATAAGAAAGGGGTCGGACCTCCTGCAGCTTTGTCCATTCGACTGTCTGTACATTATTAAATGGCAGATAACAAGAAGATTAATCTCTTGGCAATAGTATGTTAGATTACATAGTAACAGAAATACAATCAATTTTAAACTAATTAATTTTGTAATAGGGAATAAATGAACCACATTTTCGTTTGCACAGCAAAAATGTGTCAATTGAAAATACCAAGAGATGGTAATTTGACACAAAAATCAGGCGGGTTAGAGAGCTGTCTAGTAAACAGATTAAAAATTCAGATTTCCATTACTGTAACACTTTAAATCATATACAATTGAATCGTACATGTACAAAAAAGTGCACAACTGACTTTCATAGAGAACTCAGAGTTCTTTATTGACATACAAAATGGCAACAAATAGATAAACCATTTTCATTCATAGAATAATCTATAACCACATTTGCATATTTAAAAATTAACCAGTTGGCTATGCAAACAGTAATCTTGTGTTAGTTCTTTACAGCACAACTAATCTGACACTTATATGTTAAGCACAAGAATTGAGGAGTTATCATATTAGCATAATATTCATTTTAAAAAAGATTTTTTTTTTTATCCTAGGTCATGGTCAAGATGCACTTGCCCTGAGAGTTCTACATAAATAAAAATGTTAACCTCAAAGCCGTGAGCTGTAAGCAGATGATTTCAATAATCTTAATGGGCTGACTTAAAAAAATAAAATAAATAAAAATAAAAATCTCACATTTCTACACCCACTCTGCACAAGCCTGAATATGGGTAAGATCTCTGGCCTGTCTACTGGCGTATCTTTGAAGCTTAATTTACCGTCACGGAAAAGGCCCCAGTGTTGTATAACCGCCAGATTGTATTAAAATCAACTCTGCACCTTTGAACACATTCTCCTCATGAATGAATCATCTGTTACAGATTTTAAAAACCTTCTGATTGAATTTGGCAGCAAGGTCTAATGTAAGGTCACAAACCAATGCCACTGCTGATGCACACAAACATTGAGTGTTGTGGCAACAAAAGAATCAATTACTTTTCTCACAATGCACACCAAAGTCCATTCTACACTGAAATGACAAATAATATCTGCAGAATGAGGCCAAGGGGGGAAAAAAACAAACAAACAAAAAAAACACCACCACACTACTACACACAACTAGGCCTGATATTCAAATCTTTTGCTCGTTGTACCACTGACACCTGTATCTGTACCAGTGTGACAAAACAAAACAACAATTACACTAATGATATACCTTTGACTGAGAGCTGTCATTATGCATGTAATTACATCAACTGAATTTTATTAATTGATTAAATATATTAAACAAACTAAAGATTTTCATATGAAAAGATTACCTATTGTAACACACAAGCTGTAATATCTGGCTCTAACATGACTGACTACCTCACAGTGGTTAATTTAAATCATACTCTGTGTTAATGACATATACAGATTCATAAGCAAGTGCTTTTGGGCAGGACAGTAGACAACTGCAGCAAGTTATCAACTCAAACCAAGACTTTTAACACATTGACACACAGAGCTTTGTGTCTTAGTCTTTTGTGTTTTTTCCCTCCTCTAAATAGGTGTTTTTCTCATTTCTCATGAAGGGAATTCATATTCTGACTTGGTGACTTAAGTCTAAAATTACATCAATATTTACATAAGCATACTCAGAGATGGCCTAAGCCCATGCTTAAGATGCACCATTCCACTGCCCTCCACTAATATTGGCACCCTTGGTAAATATGAGCAAGGAAGGCTGTGAAAAATTGTCTTTACTGTTTAACTTTTTGATCTTTTGTTAAAACATTCACAAAAATAATCTTCTCTCATGGATATCAAACAATTACAAACACAACACAGTTTTATCCAAAAAAATATTTTTGGCACCCCTATGAATTCATATGAGAAAAATATATTTAAAATATATATCCCACCGATATTAAATAATAATAATAATAATAATAATAATAATAATAATAATAATAATAATAATAATAATAATAATAATAATAATAATAATAATTTGTACACATGTATAAAAATAAGAAGTATAAATATGAGGTAACACATAGGCCAAATTCCCTTAGAAAGTCATAACAATTAGTTGCGTCTTGGGGTCACAAAGTCTTCAAAACTACAATCCAAAGTCACCTACATCACCACAAGTTGTTTTGAATGGTTTCAAGAACATCCAAAAACAAACTCAAGTGTCTTCAGTTTGCCAGACACTACAGGCACTTCAAATGGGATTGGGGTCTATGGTCAGATGAAACCAAAATAGAGCTTTTTGGCAATAAACACCAGATGTGTTTGGTGCACACAGAGAGGTAAGTCATATAGAAAAGTACCTCATGCCCACAGTTAGATATGGTGGTGGCTCTTTAATGTTTTGGGGCTGCTTTTTTTTGCCAGACCTGGACCTTTGGTAGGATACATGGCATCATGGACTCTCAAATATTAGCAGATATTAAAAAAAAAAAAAACCTGACTACTTCTGCCAGTCTGCCAGCTGGTTGGATCTTCGAGCAGGACAAAGATCCAAAACATACATCAAAATCAAGACAAAAATGGTTTACTGATTATAAAAATGAAGGTCCTGCCATGGCCATCCCAGTCCCCTGACTTAGATAACCTGTGGGGTGACCTAAAAAGGAGAGTCCACCAGTGTGGACCTCAAAATCTGAAGGATATGGAGAGATTCTGTATGGAGTAATGGTCTCAGATTCTTTGCCATGTATTCTCCAACCTTATTTGTAAGTCGCTTTGGATAAAAGCGTCTGCCAAGTGAATAAATGTAAATGTAACCTCATCAGGCATTATAGAGAAGACTCAGATCTGTAATCTTGGCGCATATATATATATATATATATATATATATATATATATATATATATATATATATATATATATATATATATATATATGATTTAAGACCAAAATAACTTTTTATTTCCCTTTGCAGCCAAATGTAATAAAATACAATTGTACAAAATAAATCTAAATCAAATAAAATAAATCTAATATATTACTGTATATTCCTAGTTGCAACTGTCACATTAATCACATTAAAATGTGTTAATTTAACAATATTGCTTCCGCCCTCCTTATTTAGAATAACGAAGGTGGAAGAATAGCACTTGATCCAGCACTTCCTATTATTTTGCATTTATTCCTTTTTGTGTATATCATGTTCTGACAGTTACTAATGCGCACAACTTAATGAAGCCACAAGATACTTACACTGTGAAATCGCAGTTTGTGTGCAGCCTATATCCTTTTAATTCCCAATTATGATTTGTCCAAGTAAGAAAATAATGCTGGAGCTCAGTAGGTCAACGTAGAAAGTGAAACATAAAGAGTGAAAAAGGGAAAGAATGAGGGAGAGAAAGAAGGAGTGATTGAAAATAAAAACGAGAAAAGGCAAAGGAGAATGAAAGCGAGTTAGAATGAGACAATGACAGACAAATAGGTGATGGGGAAAAGGAATAGAGAGAGAAAAACAGAAAGAGAGACAGTGGGAAGGAGATTGTGTGAAAAAGAGAAAATATGAACGGCAGGGAGGTGATGTGCTTGACAATATGTCTAGTTAATATGTATTATTTTCACTATACATTGATCAGCCATAACAGTAAAACCAGTGACAGGTGAAGTGAATATCATTGATTATCTCATTACAGTGCCACCTGACAAGGGGTGGGCTGTATAAGGCAACAAGTGAACAGTCAGTTCTCAAAGTTAATGTGTTGGAAGGAGGAAAAATAGGCAAGTGTATGGATTTATGTGACTTTGACAAGCGCCAAATTGTTATGGTTAGACGACTGGGTCAAAGCATCAGGAAAACAGCAGATCTTGTGGGGTTTTCCCAGTATGCAGTGGTTAGTACCTACCAAAAGTGGTCAAAGCAAGGACAACCAGTTAACTGGCTATAGGGTCAAAAGCACTCAAGGCTCACTGACATGCGTGGGGAGCGAAGGCTAGCCCGTCTTGTTTGATCTAATATATCCCACCCCTTGACATGCGCCACTGTAATGTGATAATCAATGTTATTCACTTCACCTGTCAGTGGTTTTAACGTTATTGCTGATCGTGTTTATGTCACCAGAATCTAAACAGAATATACTTTACTATTTTTGGATATTAGCCAGGAGGGTTTAATTGTGTTCTCTCAGACTTGCAAGATCCATAGCATTAGCAATAAGCACAGTAAGCATTAGTCCATTAGTTAAAAGCAGAGCTGAGTAACTGGCTGCGTGTATAATATCACTAATGAGACAGAGAGACAATAAATGGTGTTTATTTCTAATCAATGTCATAACGACTTAATTGATTCAATCTCCCGCATCATTATGACGGTGAAGTCATAGCTTCGCTCATTAAGAGAATGGTAATTAATGAGACAAAGGCGTGCCGATATGCCGCTGCTCCACACATGAGCACTAACTCGAGGATTAAGCATATCATGCTAATGCTTATTCGAAGAGTTTATATTGTGGCAAAATGCCAGTGACATTTTTTAATCTTTTAACTGTGCTACAATAGATTTATAGGGGGGGGGGACAGTGAAGAAAGTTCTACATCTGAGGGTAATTAAACATAAAAAGTTGGTGTATTTTTAAGGATGTCAGCTCCAATTTGGAGTTTCTATGAAAATGCTATCAAGTGGGGCTCCCAAGTGGCACAACAGAAAAAGCTTTTAAGGGACTTGATATCACATCTATGACATGGAGCCAAAATAGCGGGCAAAATTGGCTGTTCTTTCTTGGGAAAAGGGATAGCATACTCTCTCTCTTCCCAGTCACTAACAGCAACACTAACCAATTGTGGAAGTCTGTGAGCTCATGTATGCGGAAGAGGGTGGATAGCGCTTTCCTCCTTCACGCGTCTTGGATGAAGCACGTGGGGGGAGATGGGAGATGCCAAGCGAAATTCTTGGTATCAAAATTTCGAAACCAAAGTACATTAACACTAACATTTAAAGATGAATAAATTAACAAAGACAACAGTAATAAAAGTGTCTAGCAATATAATATATTTCTTTGTCCATGTGATATTTTTAATAATATTACAGAAGAAAGATTATTTTACAATTTATTTTATAAATTTATTAATTTGGCAGGCTGGTTTATGCAAAAGGATTTACTTCACTTGTAACTTAATTTGCATGGAATTACTTTCATGTATATATTTTATTTTACAACTGAAACAAACACGGTTTTATTCGAATCGTCAAAAATTTTGTTCTTTTTCAAATTAATGGGGCAAGTTTATGAGCACATCATTCAACAGGGAAGCACTGAAAGCTGCATTTCTGTGTGAGTGTGTGCGTCTGGAGTTGAAGGGATTAAGAGGGTGGAACAACAGAGATTGAGTTTACCTTGGTATACCTTCATTATATCCCAAAGCATCATAATTTAATATCAAACATATACAAGCGCGGAGCAAAAATAAACACAAACAAAGCCAACAGACATCAGCCTCATGTCTAGAGATTATTTCTGTTAGAGAAAAGGTGTTCTGATGTACATTAAGTACACCAACAGAGACCTCTGTAAAAACTGTATGAAATATACGATATATGCAATTCTCTGAAAGAAAACCCATGTGCATTCAAATGAATTTTGTGATTTGTTTCTCACAAATTAACTTATCAGAAGGTGTCAAGCCACCATCAAAACATGATCTGTTTTGGGAGGAATTCATGATACCAACAATCTCCAGGATGTTCCACCCCAAAACCTGGTGGAACATCTTGGAGCCATGGGGTTACGATTTGCCTTTAAATGGAGCTTTCAACAGTACACAAACATACAGCCAAAATTGTTCAAGGAATATAAAATCAAGGTTTTCACTTGCTCTCCCAGTTCCTGGATTTGCAACCAGTAGCCTGTATTGAAGATGGTAGCCCATATGCGAGAATTTAAACATATAAACAAACTTACACTGGTTAAATGGATCAGTATAGATGACAATTTAACAATCATTTTGAAACCAGGATAGAGATATTAAAAGTGCTTAATTACACCTACATCTTTGTATGTTTGAGCTCAAAACAAAGTGCGGTAATAAATTAGGAGGGCACATAGTATATTCTTCACCCTATTACACAGCAACCACAAGCCTGTACTGCTGACATCAAATAGCTTGGTTCTATGGACTCATGCATGCATCAAATTATGAATCTTCTGTTCAACAGAAAAGTGTTCGCCTTATTATAAAGAGATCATGAGTTCCGATCTAGACAATGCCACAGCCGGGAGCCAAGGGAACAAAACTGTCTGTGCTTTTGGTATAGGAAGGACAGCAGATGCTCTCTTCCCTGTCAGTCACAGCAACACTAGCCAATTGCAGACATATGTGTGAGCTCATGTATGTAGAAGAGCGTAGATAGTCCTTGTAATTTTTCTTCGATCCTGTTATAACTCATAGGTTTTTATTTCGGCTTTTGTACCATTGCTTTAATTCTTCAAACATTTGCGAGTGAAAAGTCAGAACGTTTGGGAGCACTGGCAAAACCCAGTGCCGACTACAATGGCACATCAAAAGGCTCATTTGAACAACTGATCACAAAAAGGTTTGTAAAATTATTATTATTATTTTTTTATCAAGACAGAACAAGAAAAATAAATTATTTTTTTATATGTAAATGTAATGTAATCACAACAAAAAATCCACTCCTCACCTGACTTCACATGAATGCACACTGAGCTCTTTGTGTAGGAGTCCACTCGTCAGGTTATACACCAGCACCGAGCCGTTACTCGAACCTAAAGAATACACAACCACACACTGGTTCAATCAATAGTCATCATCTAAATGTCAACCTGAGTCCTGACCTTTTGAGCCACTCTGAGTGGCTGTTAAATATCAACCATCAACATGCCAAATAGAATCTTCAGTCATTTCATACACACACACGCACACACACACACACACACACACACACATACACAGAAAAAATAAAATAAAACTGTATTTTCGAGCTGCCCCTCAAAGTGCAATAATGAAAAAGAAATGTTAACTGGAAAAACTAACACATTATTAGACTTGGATGTGTAATTATTATTCACAAAGACACTGACTGCAATGTAAAAGTATCTGAATATCAGAAAACCACTGGCTTTATTTTACCAAATTCCTGAGACAATATACAAGTGTGTTGATCTTGAAAAACACCATGGCACTGTGGCTGAATTCTGGGAAACAGCCAAAAAATATTTTTAAATAAAAATCAGGTTTTGACCAAAGTTGAGTTTGTCTGCCAATAACACACAGTGTGTTAAAAATGTATTCAGACACTTATATATATTTAATATAAAATGGATTTAATTAATTTACATGCATTAATTAAAAAGGACAAAGCAATTTTTTTTTTAAATAAAAAAACCTGTAGTATCTAATTTAGATAAGTACTAAGGCACCCCAATTGAGCTCAGGTGCATCCTGTTTGCTTATTATCTTGAGATAATCAGAACTTGACTGGAGTCCCTCTGTGGCAAATTCAATTGATTAGATATGATTAACAAAGGCACATATCTGTGTATGTATAAGGTACCACAATTAACAGTGCATGTCAAACAATAAAAACAAGCCATGAAGTCGAAGGAAGCTCCAAGATAAAACTTAGTCTGTGCAAGAAGGTAAAAAAAAAACAATTCTAAATGGTAAATGGCACACTTATATAGCACTTTTATCCAAAGTGCTTTACACTGTGTCTCATTCACCCATTCACACACACACCAGTGGTAGCAGAGCTGCCATGCAAGGTGCTAACTTGCCATTGGGAGCTACTTAGGGTTCAGTGTCTTGCCCAAAGACACTTCGGCACGTGGAGTCACGTGGGCCGAGAATCAAAACGCCAACTACGATTAGTGGACAACCCACACTACCACCTGTGCCACAACCGCCCTAAAGGTTAGAATGTTCCCAGGACACAGTGGGAACTACCACGACTCTTCCTAGAGTTGGTCATCTGGCCAAACTAGTAACCAGGCTAGAAAGACTTTGATCAAAAAAAGAACTGAAAGGCCAGAAGTCCACCACAAAGAAAGTAAAAACCAGCCAGGAAGACAATCTTCTCAGAAATACCCCATCAATCAGGCCTTTATGGTACTGTAGCTAGATGCAAGCCAGTCCTGAGTAAACAGCATATGTCAGGCACATAAAGGACTCAGCGAGAGAATGAGAAAAATAATTCTCTGGTCTGATAAAATAAAAACTAGACTCTTGGGGCTGAACTCAAAGCTCCATGTGTGGCAAATTGCTGTAATTGCTGCCAAAGGTGCTTCAACAAAGAACTGACTAAAGTATATGAACAGTAACTAAATTAGATATTTCAGTTTTTAGAAATTAGCAAAAAAAATGTTTGCAAGGGTTGGGTTATTTTGTCAGCTGAATCCATTTTAAATTAAAGCAACAAAGTGTGCAAAAACGAGAAGGACTCTAAAACTTTCCAAAGTACATCTCTACTGTAAGAAACAGAAATATATTTCACCAAAACAATGTGGAAGTGTTTTTATTTAGATTATTTATATACTTTTATAAACTTGTGTGACTTGGTGTCTCCCTGCAAAAATCCTGTTGTGTCAGTCTGTCAAAGTGTCTAAAACCTCGCTAGCTAAATGTCCCTAATTAATCAGATCACTTAAAAGTCAGATATCAACTGTCATAATGTACGCGATGCTACTTTTCCATCAAAATCAAGATAACACTGGACAAACTTACAAAATCTTTAAACGACCTAATAAAAACAAGAAATTCAGCCAACAGAACAGACATGACTGAATGAATATAGGATTATTTCTCTACTGATGTCTCCACAGAGAGATGAATCGAGTGAAGCGATGGCAAAAAGACTTGTGTTTAAATGTTGTGATTTTACCTCATGTGATGAGACCGAGACTAAAGAGGATGATGCTTATAATCAAATTATTTACAATTTCGGCAGTAATGCTGTTTTTTTCAATATGTAAATCAGGTAAATGTAAAGGCAGTCTTTCAGTGGAATTGGAGGTAACCAGATTTGGAAAATCTGGTTCTGGTTGAAATACATGCAAAAAATAAACATATTTCAGTAAAAACAAAAAACAAACAACAAAAAGAAGTATAAAATGTAAAAATTTAAAATGCCAATTTCCTCATATGAAGGGTTTTCCCCATGCCACCACACACATATGAACAATAAGAGATGCACATGCTAACTGCTGCCATCTCCAATCGATCAAAAGCAGATAGTTGGTCTATTAGCTACATACTACACAATCTGTAAATAACAAAAAAATATATTTTAATTTATTTCTTTTTTTACATGTTTTAAATCACTCAAGTTTCTTTCCATGTGAACTGAATACAGTATGTGGAGCAAGCGTCAGGCAGGCACACCCTGATTGTAGAGTTTATAAGGACATTTGATAATTCGCCCAGGATTGTGAGGCGGTCTAGAGTTAAGACAGAGTCTGTCAGTGTTGTGATGTATAGGCTCTATATGACAATGTGTGTGTCGTGTCTATAATAGAGAGGTTTGATATCAGATTACAGGCTACAGATCAATCATGCAGATCATATTGGCTTGACAGCGGTGCTCCGGGTGTGAAATAGCTGTCATGCAGCCATAAATACTACTGGAAGAATGAGACGGGGGAAAAAAGAGACATGGAAAGGGAAAAAAAGAGTGAAAGAATGAAGAAAATGTACAAAAGATGTTGCATGTTTGTGAACAAGGACGTACTGTAAAGCTAGCGAGTCAAAAGTTGTTTTTTTTTGTTGTTTTTTTTTTTTTTTTAAACAATCGACAGAATCGTATAAGGAAGTCTGAGAATGATGGATAGGAATGGGATCATCTAACTTTAAGGAGCCAAAGCATAACAAATTCAGCCTTGGCCAATTCTTTCAGCTTGATGTCTATCTTCCTTCAATGTCCGTTTTCAATTAATTCAAAGTGTCTGATCGATTACATACAGACCAGGATGAACTGATCCAGAATTGTGTAATTCGTCTCAGTTTATAGCATAACCCACTGAACTATGTGAGCGTCATGCCAATAGCACTCAGGCACACAACAACCTGCGTTTAATAGTCTTCCAAGGACAAGCTGATTCAGGGTCACTATCTGTCTTTGTTTAGTGCTCCAAATATTCAGATCTGTACCTGTTTTCGGATTTCAACATGTGGCCTAAACCAGAAATTGTTCAGAGAGCTAGAAATGCCAGCACCATCAGCATGGTCTGTAATTTCTGGCTCTGACAGTTCCTCAACCTCAGCTAGATCACTCGAAATCATAATTGCTCTCAAAACGCAGGACGTTTTTGTTTGAACCTGTTTGTGATCTACAGGGTGTCCCAAAAGTCTCCGTACATAGGGGAAATTAACACATTTTAATAAAACATACTTAGTTTAGATAATATACACTTATAGATACAAATACACACACACACATTCTATATGTAAATTATATATATATATATATATATATATATATATATATATATATATATATATATATATGTGTGTGTGTGTGTATATATATATATATATATATATATATATATATATATATATATATATATGTATATATAAATACATACACACACAGTATCTCCCAAAAGTAAGTACACCCCTCACATTTTTGTAAATATTTGATTATACCTTTTCATGTGACAACACTGAAGAAATTACACATTGCTACAATGTACAGCTTGTGTAACAGTGTAAATTTGCTGTACCCTCAAAACCGCTGGAAACAAAAGTGAATACACCCCTAAGTGAAAATGTCCCAATTTTCCCATATTTCAACATCGTTTTCCTTTAAATGTTTCATTATTTATTTTGCAGCTGGTTGGTTTTTATTTAGAGTTTTCTAAAATGCCTTTGAGCTATTAAATAGGGGAAAGATCTGGAACCGACAGCATGGAACGTTAATGTATGTCATGATTTATAACTCCATGGACACAATGTAGACACTGACTACACCAAGCATCACAGACAATCGTCTGTCTAAAATCCCAGATGGACCTCATTACCAGACAATAATTTAAGCAAGGACTCATTTTACATACTTTTGATTTCTAGATCAATATGCCATATTGTCTGCTTCCGTAATTAATTTTTTGTTGTTGATAGCAGGGGGCATTATTTCCAGTGCTGCAGGACGAGATTTAAACAGAATTTGATAATTTCCAAGCTCAAAGACACCCTGTTCAACTCACCACTTAATTATCAGATTTAGTAGGTGTGCTGCAGCATGGTGCTGCCTATTATTTTCATAATTAGCTTCTAATTAATTTTTTTTACCAAAACATTGTTGTTCTGGGGTTTTTCCCCCAACAAGGACATTTCCTTCGTCTCAATTTCTTTATTCTGATGTTTAGCCGGAAAATTGAGGTAAAAGTTGAGTAAGTAGTTTAAATCACATGTAAATTTGGGAAGCAGGGAACCTGGTTAGAATACTGTATTCATCAACAATTCGTTCCCTGTTAAATTACTGAACAAAAAATACATGAACGATGACAAAGTAGCAACTAAAACTCAACTCAACCACACTCAAGCCTTCTTGATTCTTGATGACAGCTTGACATTTACATACCACATCTCAACAACTGCACGGTCCTGTATCTTCATCCTGTACAACCTCAAGAAAATC
Source organism: Ameiurus melas (assembly GCA_012411365.1). Lineage (NCBI taxonomy): Eukaryota > Metazoa > Chordata > Actinopteri > Siluriformes > Ictaluridae > Ameiurus > Ameiurus melas. The sequence goes on along the minus strand of CM022755.1, from coordinate 8,414,330 downwards.
CGACTCTACCTCAACGAACAGGTTACACAGATACTAGTCCAGGCTCTTCTTATCTCAAAACTGGACTACTGCAACTTACTACTTTCGGGCCTCCCAGCCAGCTCCATCAAACCCCTTCAGAGGATTCAGAATGCTGCAACGCGCCTCATCTTCAACCAGACCAAGAGAACACCCCTCTTCATCTCCCTCCACTGGCTTCCTGCAGCTTGGGCCTTGATGCTCACCTACAAGACCTTGTCTGGTACAGCACCCTCCTACCTCAACTCTCTCCTGAAGGCATACGTTCCCTCACGCAATCTGCGATCGATTAGCGCCCGACGTTTAGTAGTTCCCACTCAGCGTGGCACAAGGTCCCTTTCCAGAACCTTCACACTAACTGTTCCTCAGTGGTGGAATAAACTTCCAACCTCAATCCGGACCACAGAATCTCTCACCATCTTCAAAAAACAAGACCCACCTCTTCCGTGAACACCTAACCAACTCATAATTTAAATGTAAAAAATTTGCACTTACATCTCTATTCTGCGCACTTTGCTTCTTCTGGAACTCAATGAATAGATCTTGTATGGTAGCACTAATTGTATTGTTCTCTGCTTGATATATTGCTTTGCATGTTTTTTTTCTCATTTGTAAGTCGCTTTGGATAAAAACATCTGCTAAGTGAATAAATGTAAATCTAAAACAAAACTGCACACTTAAGGTTCAGAAAAAAAACTTTAAATCACTAACTTTAGAAAACCAGTGTGTTTTATTTGCTTTTTTATAACGTGGATTTTACAGGCATAGAAAAATGTAAAAGTGCAGTAAGTCAGAAATGTAATATGCAGCACTTTTAAGTGGTGACAAATAAAAGGTAATTCACTAATATATACTTGTGTGGTTCATCGCTTCCACGTTGTGCATAAAAATCGTGTAACGCTAACCTAGCTGTGGATTATGTAAAGAATAATCGACAGCTAGGTTTGTGTTACACAATTGTTACCACAAACAGGGTGGTATGACATGATACAATGTGAAGCGTATTATTTTCATATAATTGCATGGTCTAGAATGTTATACAAGGTGCTTACACACTAGATCTCCTCCATAAACGTTAAATAAACATGCCAGAACAACAAACTTCAGCACATCAACCATTCCACATTTTTCTTTGTTTCTTTCTGTTTATTATTCATCTTAGAATATGTAGTGCTTCCACTGTACAAGTCCCTGTATATTAGATGTTACTATAGAAACAATATCATTATAGAACAAGTGCATTAATATTAACCTACCGCTCATGTTACAGAGGGAACTACTTTCCGAGCCGTGCTGTTATGTGAAAATAATGCCCACTTTCTGGCCAATCAGATCTGAGAATTCAACCAGACTGTGATAGAAATCTAAATAACTTAATTTGTAAAAGAGAATATTTGCAATTTTATGTTTTGAACTGTTTCTTCTTCATCTATTGAAATGTGAAAAAGTGTGTTGGGGGTTACATAAGTTATTATAATTTTACTCACCTAAAACACAAAGAACTGATGGTATTTTGAGGATGATTGAAACATTGTACAGTGCTATGAAAAAGTATTTCCAATTTTGTGCATCTCATACTAAATTGTTTCAAAAATTAAAATTAAATCGAAGATAAAAACAAGTGCAACCTGAGTAAACACAAAATACAGATTTTACATGATAATGTTATTTACTGAAACAAAAAATGTTACCTAATACCAACTGGGCCTGTGTGAAAATGTATTTGCCACCATAGTTACTAACTCCCCAAATCTATGAAACTAGAGTGAGGGAAAGAAGTATTTGATCCCCTGCTGATTTTGTACGTTTGCCCAATGACAAAGAAATGATCAGTCTATAATTTTACTGGTAGATTTATTTGAACAGTGAGAGACAGAATAACAACAACAAAAAATCCAGAAAAACGCATGTCAAAAATGTTATAAATTGATTTGCATTTTAATGAGGGAAATACGTATTTGACCCCTCTGCAAAACATGACTTAGTACTTGGTGGCAAAACCCTTGTTGGCAATCACAGAGGTCAGACATTTCTTGTAGTTGGCCACCAGGTTTGCACACATCTCAGGATGGATTTTGTCCCACTCCTCTTTGCAGATCTTCTCAAAGTCATTAGGGTTTCGAGGCTGACGTTTGGCAACTCGAACCTTCAGCTCCCTCCACAGATTTTCTATGGGGTTAAGGTCTGGAGACTGGCTACGCCACTCCAGGACCTTAATGTGCTTCTTCTTGAGCCACTCCTTTGGTGCCTTGGCCGTGTGTTTTGGGTCACTGTCATGCTGGAATACCCATCCACGACCCATTTTCAATGCCCTGGCTGAGGGAAGGAGGTTCTCACCCAAGATTTGATGGTACATGGCCCCGTCCATCGTCCCTTTGAGTTTGGAATCTGATTGATTCATTGATTGCTTCTGTGGACAGGTGTCTTTTATACAGGTAACAAGCTGAGATTAGGAGCACTCCCTTTAAGATTGTGCTCCTAATCTCAGCTAGTGACCTGTATAAAAGATACCTGGGAGCCAGAAATCTTTCTGATTGAGAGGGGGTCAAATATTTATTTCCCTCATTAAAATGCAAATCAATTTCTAACATTTTTGACATGTGTTTTTCTGGATTTTTTTGTTGTTATTCTGTCTCTCACTGTTCAAATAAATCTACCATTAAAATTATAGACTGATAATTTCTTTGTCAGTGGGCAAATGTACAAAATCAGCAGGGGATCAAATACTTTTTTCCCTCACTGTACATTCATAATGGACTAGAGACAACCAGGCCTGATTACTGCAAACCCTGTTCAATCAAATCAGAACATAAATAGAACTTTTTCAACAGCATGAAGTTGGTTAAAATGTCTTACACAGTAACACAGTATGCTAAAACTGAAATCCAGAAATGCTGAGGAAGAAGGTGATTGAAATCCATCAATCAGCTATTTCAAAGGCTCTGGGACTCAGAAGAACCACAATGAGAGCCATTATCTCCAAATGGAAAAACTTAGCACAGTGGTGAGCCTTCCCAAAAGTGGCTGACCTTCCAAAGCATAGGAAGTCCTTAAAAAAAAAAAAAAAAAAAAAACCTTGTCCTTGTCCAGGAAGTAAGTGAAAGACTGATATCCAGTTATCAGAAGCTTGCTAAAGGTTGCAGTTATTGCTGCTAAAATTGTCACAACCAGATTTTAAGTTTAAGGGGGCAATTAGTTTTTCACATTGGTGATAGATGTTGGGTAACTTTTTTTGCTTCAATAAAAAATAAATAAATAAATAAATAAAACCTGTACTGTGTGTTTACTCAGGTTGCCTTTGTTTTATGTTGTATTTCGTGTGAAGATCTAAAACTATTTAGTGTGAAATATACACAAAAACAGAAGAAATACTTGTTCACAGCACTGTATGTTGCAATGTACCTGTAATTCAACAGGGAATTAGTTACTGTTCTTGTAATTCTGTGAAAAAAAAAAATTCTCATGGAACAAAAAAATCTTACAAGGCACTGTAACCAAATTAAATAGCATTACTAGCCTAGTTATAAGGCTGTAAAATACAGGCTTCATAGAATGTGGAGGAAAAAGAAAAAAAAATATTATAAATAAATAAAAAAAAAAAAAAAAAAATAAAAACGCTACTTTATGAGCATGGTATATTTAAGAACAGATACTTTCCTGGCTCTAAATTTTATATAAAGTTAAAGTTAACCTCCAAAAGGTCTTATAAGTTTCTGTAAAGTTTTTTAATATCCAAGCACATACTCAATCTTTTTGAGTGAGATTTTAATCACAGGGAGGGTTGTGTGTGTGCGTGCATGTGTGTGTGTGTGTGTGTGTGTGTGTGTGTGTGTGTGTGTGGCCGAGAGAAAGAGGGCAGAATACATGGCAGTTAGATTAAATGATGAATAAAGGATGTGAAACACGTGCTCATGTTTTCTTCTCCTCCATGACGATACATTCGTTTCTCGGATTTGTTTTGTTTCCCGCAATCCAGGGCAAGACCCTGATCTGAAATGAATGGATGATTACTTATGTTTATTCAATCAGCGTTCAAGACCAAGAAAGACTATGAGATCTGTTTATCATCCTTCAAATCAAAGTTCAAAATTCATCCATTAAACAGCTTGAAGCTGTTGTTGTGTTCTCTTATAGTTACATTCAGCTAATGTATGTACTACAGTCCTAAATATTCATTAGAAATGCATTAGAGTTCATCTTGTTTATGCTTCCTGCTTGCATTTTAATCACTTTAATGGCACTTGCCCTTTCACTGAATAACTACTCCACTGCTAATGTAAAAGACAGTTTTGTCATTACTTCAGTAGAGATGGAGATAACCTAATATAGGCAAACTTTTTTTGTGTTTTTTCTATGGTCTGAAGTAGGGCTGGGCAATTTGACATTATAATATAAATTATGTCACAATATGCTTTTCTGTGATACTGAAACTTTTTATATATTTTTATTAATCAATGTAATTACAAAATTAATTTTTAAAGCAGATTAGGTGTTGAAAAGGTCAAATGTGAACAATTGACAGATTATTCTTTTCCTTTTCAGTGTTATTTATTTTTTGTTTATAAATAAAATGCCTTTATATATATATATACACACACACACATACATACACACACACACACACACACATTTGTATAGACATTAAATAAAGTATTATTGAAGTTGTTTTTTAAATGGAAATGAATTTATGGCAGATTGTGTATATAATAAAGTTGTAAAATGTTACACTATTTAAGAATTTCTTTTCAGTGTTATCTATCCATTCATCCATCCATCTGTCTGTCTTACTATTTATCTAACAATCTATCTACAATCTACCAATATATCACAATACATACCATGTACCAAATAAATGCCTTTGAGAATCGTGATTTAATATTTTTGTCATATCCCACCCACAAACTAAACCACTCCATTAGTGAAGAATGAATTTTGATTATTTCTTAGGAACCATGTAAATAAAGCACAAGCTGGTCCATGAGAGAGGGCCCCAGAAACCTACAATAATTAGAGAGATTAAGAAAGGAACTGAAATAATGAAAACAGAAAAGAAGGTTCATGGGAGGAAATGATTGGCTCCACCAGCAATACTAAAACTGCAACCATTATTGGTTGGTTTGTTCAGATGCTGCTCTAGCTGTACTGTGTATTTACCCATACTGTCATGTGTTTTTATATGTCTCACATATGTAGTAATGTGTGCACTTTATATAGGGCTGTGTATAAAGTCTCTGTATTGCCTTTTATGCACCATGGCCCTGCACACAATTTTGTCCTACTATATAAGGATGACGATATGAACTGATTTGCTGCTGTGTTTAGTACTCACCCACGGCCAGCAGCGGCTGGTAGTGCTGGATATTTTTAGTGGTTAAAGGAGGACACATGCGCAGCGAGAAGGGTGGCAGGGGCAAACCAGACAACAGCCCTGTCAGTAGGAACTTCAGCTGCACCTCCTGCTGCCCCACCATGGATACAGGAGGATCAACACCCGAGATCATAGTGGGACCTGAGGGGAAAAAAAAGACATGTTAAGGCATTTCATTAATTAAAGATCCTTGGATAAGAAGTGAAAAGAAAAACCTAGAAAATTAAATGAAAAGAAGTCTTTTGGATGAGTGGTAAAACCTTACTTCCATTGGCATCACCTATTAGCAAGCACCCAGCTTGAGACATGAGGTCTGGTAAACACTTCATGAAATATATCACATTGAGTATGGCCCAAAGGTCATAGTCCAACAACTAGAAAGTAAATAATAAACTGATACAAATTGTTGATTACTGAGATAATATCATACAAGACTGTATTTCTATTTAAACAAGATAATTCTGATCTAACACTACATCTAATCTAATACCGCTCCACATGACGGAGGTTCTGATCTGATCTAACACTGTGTCTGATCTAACACTTCCTGATGACAGACATTCTAATCTGATCTAAACCTGTGCCTGATCTAATACATCATCTGCTCTAACAGCATCTAATAGAACAGATCTAATACATAATCTGAACTAAAACAATGTCTGATTTTTAACTGAGGCTGATCTAACACTCACACAGAAGTTCTGATCTATTCCAGTATTTGATCTAACAACCTGTCTGATGTAACATAGCCTCTGATCTGTACACATAGACTGTATCTGATCAGACACAGCATCTGACAATACACTATGGCTGATTTAACACAGCATCTGTTCTTACAGCGAGGTTCTGATTTATCTACGTCATCAAACGTCATCTTATCCGTACGGGTGTGCTAAGAGGGGATTAAGGGAGACAGTAAAAGCATTTTAGATCAAAATGGGTTTGAATATGTAACAGATTTTGACTATTATATATTATTATAATATCAAACCAACTTTTGTGCCCTCCACCCAGATTAATTTCTCAATACAAAAATATCAGTAAGTAAAAATAAAAGTAAGTACAATACATATTTTAACGGTGTATATATTATTAGTATCATTTTTTTTCCCCCCTCACTCACACTAAAAAAGTTTCAGTTATGGACTTTAATCTATATTAAAGGGAAAAAAGAATATAAATAATAAAAGCAATTGCTACAAACAGCAACAATTCCAGATGCCACTAATGGGATTTCATAGTCTAGCCTGAGACCCAGATACACAAAGAAAGATGAAAGATTACAAATGTGATAATGATCGCAGAGACTGTACACACTACACTACACACACAGCTTCTATAACCTTAGGGCAAATAGGAGGAAGTATCAGTTCTTTAACAATGATGGAAAAAAAAATATAAATATATATAAAAAGGATAAAGGAGCCCTCCGTCTCTGAGAAGGTTATCAGTATTGGGCCAGCAACTGGAACAAAAAGATTTAGAGAGGAGGGAGGCCATTGTGGACACAGAAAGAGAGAGAGAGAGAGAGAGAGAGAGAGAGAGAGAGAGAGAGAGACAGAAACCCACAGGCCCACTTGGAGCAGTTTGTCATAATGTAACTGAACGTCAGTAAAAGAAGACCACCTGTAATATTATATCTTCAGTGACCGGAAGCGAGACTAATCAGACAGGGTTTACAGGAAAATACTTGTGTCTTAAAGGCTGACAGCTCTCAATTCTGCCAAACGTTAGCTCACAGTCAGTGTGAGAAAAAAATTATATATGCCGATTTTTTTTAAAAACCAGTAAAAGGGTTGAAATTGAAAGAGTAACATCCTCTGATGCTGAGCAGGAAAACAAGGTGTGTAAATGTCTATATGAGTTCCAGTTTACGTGAACATGATATGAGCAGAGCATAAGGAAAGATAATGTACTTTGCATGGCACTGTAACAGCTAAACTCATACAATGACAGCTTAGCTGTGCTTGGCTAGTGACACCAAAGTTAGACAAGTTTTACATTTTATCGGTCTGTTAGTCCTACAAACACTGACAACACATAAGGTTTTATGATAAATCCAACTTTTCCAAGGTTTTGAAAGTAATGTGCACGATCCGGGCTGTCCAAAACACGAGAAAGTTTTTATTAAGTGCTTCAAACAAACTCATAATTGTATTAACATGGCTTGTCATGTCAGATGCCACGACAGATGCGTATGCTGTTTAATATGTTCCAGGCGTGTTTTCTTCAGCACAGAAATGACATTTTCACATTTATATCCTTATCTGTAAATGTTAGAAATTCATACCAGTATTTCCATTTTACATAAAGATTCCTCCTGATAGCAAGTGAGTCTCCATTAAACTTCACTGAATGAGTGAGTCCTCAAATGTGCATCAATCAAACGGCGCACAATAGAAAGGAAGCACAATAACTCTGACTAAATAACATTTTTTGATCAAATATGTTGTTTGATGCTATATTTAGAAACAAAAGTAATTGTGTTTTTATGAAAGTAGTAACTGTAATGGGGTTATAACATGTAATTGTATACAAATGTAAGAAGTGTCGTACATTGATAGAATAAACTAATATGTTACTATGTTCCGATAAGTGAATGTGTGTTACTGCAGAACATTCAACCTCTTATCAGTTAACACTTAGTTTGTGTGTTCTGTTTTTCTTTCTTAGCATTTTACATAGTGAATTTCTGCTTTAAAGCTTGTGGACAATCAGCTGTTTTTCTGTTTTCAAAATATAATGTAATTTTTTTTTTTAATCCTTTGCACAATGTATAGCATAGCCCACACAGATACATTTAATACCTTTTTAATACCCGTTAGTTGCAGCCCTAGTAATTGGTAATATGTAATGGATTACTTTTTTGAGTAACCCAACACTGCCCTTTACATTGATATTATTAGTACTGACCTTATTTGTACAGATCTCTAAGTTATAATAAACTGCTTCCAGTAAATAGGAACATTCTTTTATTCATATTGGTATTTAATATGCAACCTTATTTCCAAAATATAATGTATATCTAGAAGTCGCATCAAGCATCTATATGTTGTGTAGAAGATTCAGGCTGAGGTTGGTCTCAGCACGGCAATCCTTAATGTTCAGAGCTATGTTTAATTTTTAGATTAGACCTACAGTGATATATATATATATATATATATATATATATATATATATATATATATATATATATATATATATATATATATATATATATATATATATATATATATACACACACACACACACACACACACACACACACACACACACACACACACACACACAAAACACACACACACAGAGATACAAATATACAGTGCCAAGAAAAAGTATGTGAACCTTTTGGAATTTCATGGTTTTCTGAATAAATTGGTCATAAAATGTGGTCTGATCTTCAGCAAGGGTATTGACAAATATAATGTGTCTAAAATAATAACACAATAAATTCTGATCCCTCATGTCTTTATTGAACACACTCATTCAACATGGCAGTGGTAAAAGTGAATCAGTCATTTAGGACAACATTGGATCATTCAGAGATCCTCGCTGAACTTCTGGAGTGAGTTTACTGCACTGAAAGTAAAGGTGCCGAATAATTTTGCACGCACCACTTTTCAGTTTTTTATTTGCTAAAAACGTTTAAAATATCCAATAGATTTCGTTCCACTTCACAATTGTGTCCCACTTGTTGGTGATTCTTCACAAAAAAATAAAATTTTATATCTTTATGTTTGAAGCCTGAAATGTGGCAAAAGGTTGAAAAGTTCAAGGGGGCTGAATAATTTCGCAAGGCACTGTATATATACACGTATACAGACACACACAGTATCTCACAAAAATGAGTACACCCCTCACATTTTTGTAAATATATGATTATATCTTTTCATGTGACAACACTGAAGAAATGACACTTTGCTACAATGTAAAATAGTGAGTGTACAGCTTGTGTAACAGTGTAAATTTGCTGTCCCCTCAAAATAACTCAACACACAGCCTTTAATGTCTAAACCGCTGGCAACAAAAGTGAGTACACCCGTAATTGAAAATGTCCAAATTGGGTCCAAAATGTCAATATTTTGTGTGGCCACCATTATTTTCCAGCACTGCCTTAACCCTCTTGGGCATGGAGTTCACCAGAGCTTCACAGGTTGCCACTGGAGTCCTCCTCCACTCCTCCATGATGACATCACAGAGCTGGTGGATGTTAGAGAATTTGTGCTCCTCCACCTTCTGTTTGAGGATGCCCCACAGATGCTCAATGGGGTTTAGGTCTGGAGACATGCTTTGCCAGTCCATCACCTTCACCTTCAGCTTCATCAGCAAAGCAGTGGTCATCTTGGAGGTGTGTTTGGGGTCGTTATCATGCTGGAATACTGCATACTGATCATGCTCTGCTTCAGTTTGTCAGAGTACATGTAGGCATTCATGGTTCTCTCAATGAACTGTAGCTCCCCAATGCTGACAGCACTTATGCTGCCAGCACTCAACCTTTTCTTGCCAGTGGTTTAGACATTAATGGCTGTGTTTTGAGTTATTTTGAGGGGATAGCAAATTTACACTGTTACACAAGCTGTACACTCACTACTTTAATGTGAGGGGTGTGCTCAATTTTGTGAGATACTGTATATGCAACTGCAGCACAGCAGGACATGACGTGGCCACTGTAGCAACCTTACCCATGTGCGACATGCTGTCTGTGGAAAATTCTAAGCATTAGCTATACAGCTTAGGTATTTCAGAGCGGATGTGTTTTAAAATTAGGAGAATATAATACTTCACTGTGAGTGTGTATTGTGACCAAGTATGTATTGTAAATTGTAAATGCTGTGCTAATTGAGGTTTACCCAGTGCTAGATTCATGCCTCAACGTGGCTGAAAAAATAGGTCTGAGAGCTTTGGTGTACTCAGAAGCAGAGATTTGATGTTTGAGAATCCCAGGTTTTGTTTTTTTTTTAATTCAAAGCCTACAAATAGCCTTGATGGAATCCTCCAGTTCTCCTCTTTCATAACTATCAATTATCACAGTATTTCAACAATAAGGAAAGATCATGGTCATTATTATTAGATATAGCCCAACCCAAGTACAAATGAATTAAACATAAAAATATATATATATATAAATAAATAAATAAATATAAATAAATATAATCGAATGCTTAAGTTGTAACAAATGCAAAGCAGCTCAGAAGTGTGCTTGCAGCAAAATGACTCACCGATCATTGAGTTGAGGGAGAGGTCTGGGATACGTTTCTGGTTCTGACCCAATGGAGTCCCACAAAAATGTACTGGAGAGTAGAGCGGGGACAAGCCTGAGCTGTAATCCAACAACAAACAGACAGAAAGAGAGAGAGAGAGAGAGAGAGAGAGAGAGAGAGAGAGAGAGAGAGAGAGAGAGAGAGAGAGAGAGAGAGAGTGTGTAAATTAGTGTGTGCAAGAGAAAGAGCCTTTAGAACCTTTTGCACTCATTGCCAACCACACTTTTTGTACTGATTGTTCAAAACTTTAGAAATATACACACACATATACATACATATATATATATATATATATATATATATATACATATATATACACACACATATATATATATATATATATATATATATATATATATACACACACATACACATATATATATATATATATATATATATATATATATATATATATACATACATATATATATATATATATATATATATATATATATATATATATATATATATATATATATATATATAAATCTGCAGTAACATTAATCCAGAAACGTTATCCTTATCCCAGTCTGAGCTATTGTTGATCCTCAAGGCTACTCCTGCAATACAGCACTACTCAATTTTGTGTCAAACAGTTGTGGTGTGGTTCGGTTAGGTTCATCTAATGCAACCCTGTCTGATTTAAGCACAGTGATTAGATTACTCCAATCCAAGGACCGATGCCTAAAGCCTAAAGCATAGAGAGATATGAGAGTCACAGTGTTTATCATGCTTATTGGCATGGGGAGTGTAATCCAAGGTACCTGAGGTTGGATGATACTTTGCCAGTATGAGCTTTGAGCTCCCAGAGCATGATGCGTCCATCGCTCACCACCAGTGCAGCTCTGTTCTCGTTGACAGGGCAGATCACCGCCCGGTATGGCCGCACTGTCTTAGTCACACGGATTGCATCACACTGAGAGCGCAGATCGTACGACAGCTCCTGCACTCCCTGCTCCGTCTCAGACGGCACTGCTGCTGATAAATGTACATTAATTTACATTTAAAGGTGTAATAGTTGATTTGTTTTTAATTCCTTACTTGTACAAATAACCTGGAAGATAAGAAGAACATGATAAATAACAATGGAGTAAGTCGTGGCCATAGCAAAAATTTATAAAGTCACTGAGAAAGACGGTTTGGAAAACTGACTGCCAGCCCTAAAGTCTTGTTTGTGTTTGCATGCACCTCATGTCAGTCAGTTTATAGACACTCTACGGATGATCTAAGATCCTAAGGAGTAAAAAAAAAAAAAAAGCTTTCAATTGTTGAACCCACCTAATCATCTTGAAAAATAAAAAGGATTAATCTTGCCTAATAGCCGTTTAATACAAATGGGCTCACAAGGGATTTTTACCAAACATTATTTGTAATGTAGTTCTATGCGTTTAAGGTATGGAAAATGTAATAATAATTAAAACTGTCATATTATTATTTTTCAATTTCCATTAGGCTTCATTCAGCTTTTGTAAAGCTCTTCTAAAGCCCATTTTACATTAGAATGTAGTGGTGCTGTGCCAAATATTACGCAAATTAACCTTGTATCTATACTGCAGGAGTTTCTTACTCACCAATGAGCAAGGATAGAAATCCATAAACAAGTACAACATTACTCAAACACCCACAAAATACAAAAAAACAATTCCTGAAGCCTATGTTCTTCAGCTCCTGATAACTAAGGCTCCAGTCTCAATTGTTACACCTTACACATCTTAAAACAATTTTCAAGCTGACGGTAAGTTAACTGTTTCTCTGTTTCTCCTGCCTACATAGACTTTCTTAAATTTTACCCAGAACCTATACAAAATGATCTTATTAAATAGGTAGGCGTGGTAAATAGAGAAACAGGAATTAAAACATCAGAATAAACATACATAAATATAGAAATAAGTACTGATAAATGTCAGTATGCAGTATTAACAAAATACAAAATAACACTGGCTGTTCTTTCAAATCAATAACTAAGAAGTAACGAAATAAGATTAAATTATCTAGCATATTGAATTGGCTCTTACAGTGACCTTTAAGGCTATTTTTACCTGGCACGGTCATGGTTTCTAGCTACAAGCACCACAAAATACAATACTTATTCTATATTTTGCAGTAATTTAAACACAGCATGGCCAATATTCCAATCTGCAGCCTACTGCAGCTTGCACTCCATCTCCAAACTTACTGAAAGTTCTGCTACAAAGAATAGAAGTGAAAATCTTCAAACCAACTTTGTGATCATATACAGTGTGTAATACATGGTTATAATATTTACATACTGTATATTTACTAAACCAATGCAAGAAAGCATAGAAATTAATGCTCAACTCCCCAACAAAAGAGACTGCTTTTGGTTGTAAAAATGGGCTTTACGTGGACAAAAATATCATGCAAAATGACTTGAGGCGAGAACCTGACTAAACCATCAAACCAACCATTTGCTTGCACTTAATAATGAAACGCAGAGTTCAGTGCCCTTATGTGCAGGCTGGATGTGCTTAACTTCTTCTCCTGACTCCTGATACGCTGCAGTGCACTACACAAGCCCAGTCCTCTCATTAGAGTTGGCTTGTGCAGCTGGTGGCACTAACACACAACGATTCACAAAAGCATTGTAAAATGTCTAAACATAAAGAACCAACATGCTTTTTTTTTTTTTTTTTATAAATTTTTAAGGCGGTTTTTTTTTTTTTTTTTTTATTTTGTGAATGGTTTCACTAATTTTTTTTGGTCAAAAGAAGGAAGAACCTCTGGGTTATGCATATCCACTGGGATATATTCAGACACATCTACAAATTGTACAGCTCTCTTAAACATGATAGTTCATCAGTGTATGGTTTTTTAATCCTTTAACCCAATGAATTAAACTATAAACTCAGAAATGAAAAACGGATTGTTTCAATTAGGACGATTTTTGAAAAAGACACTTTTTCAGTACTCAGAATACCTAGCAGTACTTATGATAAAATGTTAATTTTACTGACACACAGTATGGAACTGACTCATTGGTTGTTTTCAATTAATTGAAATGCTATGCAATGTGATGCCTTAAGTCATCTATATACCTTTCAGTTTTTTTACCCTGTATGAGAACTATTCAAACATGATGGTCTGAAAGGACTACATGGTGCAAAAGAAAGTGGAAAAGGGAAGAAGTGCTTGCCTGTTTCCTCCGCTGAGAGTGCAGTAGATCGACACACGCGCAGTGTGACACAGCCATTGTCGTGCAGGCAGTAGAGAGCATCCCTCTGTGCGCAGGGAATCACCTGCATGGAAGGAACAGCACAGCAGGAAAGTACATTTACATCCAAGTGCTTCACAAATTTGAAGAGCATTTCTGGAAAGATTACACGGACTAACAACCGACACAATCCAGGACCATGCCAGAATAAGACACACAAGCAAAAATTTACTATTTGCAAATAAACACCTCAGAAAGAATTCAAAGACATGAATTTGCGATTTCAACTAAACTTAATCAGTCTGCGTAGAGAATGCTTATTTTTCTAAATCTCATATAATTCTCATACGTTTGAACAGTTAAAAATTATTTGGCTTAATAGTACATTGTTGTATCAAAATGTCATTATACAAATTCTCCAATAGACATTATCGTCCCTCCATGATATTACATGGCTTTGACATCCTCTGATATTTATCACTGATTATATTTTATTACCAGATCTGTAACACATTATGCACTTTGCATTTTGCATAGGAGATCAACAAGAACATCACAGTACGCTTGCATGCCAAAAGAGTAGAGTCTTTTTCTCTCCAGGAAAAAGAAAGATGAGCTAACTGACGTGAAACTGGAACGATCCGTGAAGGCATTTTGAAATTTCCATTATTACAGACACTCCCCCGTTCTCATGCTCTTGTCTCATGAGATATTCAGCATGGCTTTCTTGCTATCAGTATATGTACAACCTAGCTAACTTTACACAAGTCAATATTTAACACCAGTTTACTATATTTAATAGGGGTGTCTCTTTCAGATTCTCACCCAAAAAAGATTTGACAGGCCTACAAGAACGTGTCGCACATTTTTTCACATTACTGTATATGCAACAATATATATTGTTTTATTATAGAATTTTACATTTAAATACATTTTTAAGACATCCTGTTACATTTTTTGTTTCCCGGTGCAGATCGTAATTACCTACTTATATTCTGTACACTTCCATCGCATTTCCCTTAGACTATTCTAATATATCTTATTGCTTCAAAAATAATTTGACAATTTTATCAACATTCAGTATGTGCAGAGACCTGATGACAGTAATACAAAGCAAAAAAACTCATTTGGGTTTTCTGCTTCAAAAGCACACATCCAGTTATTAGAACCAAGCTGCACTCGTATTTAGAAAGAATTTAAATTATACTACACTCAATCAAAAGGCTAATGACTGCTGAATGCTGTCCAAATCACATAATTTTATTATTGTTTGAATATGGCTACAGGCCCAGCTCTTAGACTGATATCAGCTTTCAAAGA
This sequence comes from Ameiurus melas, assembly GCA_012411365.1. Taxonomy (NCBI): domain Eukaryota; kingdom Metazoa; phylum Chordata; class Actinopteri; order Siluriformes; family Ictaluridae; genus Ameiurus; species Ameiurus melas. Next base: position 8,399,191 of record CM022755.1, on the reverse strand, counting down.
TGCAACATTGTGATGTCATTAAGGAAACTGGGGAAATGATTTTCAATGATTTGTTAACAGTTTGTTCATTCATGTGTTTGTGTTACCTTAATGGGAGATTTGAGAAATAGTCAAATGTAAAAAAGAAGAGTGTGCTTAAACATTTAAGAATTTAGGAGAGAAGGTTGTGTGTGTCTGTCTTTGACTAGCTGCCCGCTCCCACGATCGATCGCTTGCTTCAACCTTGTGCTTGCAGCTGCACCATTAGTCATGCAAATGTCCTTCCTGACAAGAGCTTTACAACACTTACAGAACACAGATACTCGTGCTAATAAGGAGGTCATGCCCATAGGTGAGTGTGAATCAGTGAGTGCACTTTATGCCGGAAATATAACCTCAGACTTGCACAATAAACTGATAGGCCAATAAAAAAAAAAAATTAAAAACTGTACACCACAAACTATACGGCCAGAGGTTTGTGGACACCTGTGTGATTATTACACCTATATGTCCTTATTGAACATACCTTTCCAGATTTAGGTCCCCTTTGTTTTACTGTTATAATAACCTCTACAAGGCTTTCCACTAGATTTTGCAACGTGGCTGTGGGGATTTGTGCTCATTCAGCAAAAATAGCATTAGTGAGGTCAGCCACTGTTGTAGACTGAGGAGGCCTGAGGTGCAGTAGAAATTCCATTTCATCCCAAAAGCTGTCCACTGGGGGTGAGGTCAGGGCTTTGTCCAGGCCACTCAAGTTCTTTCACTCCAACCATGACAAACCATGTCTCCATGGAGCTCACTTTGTGAACAGGGGCATTGCCAAGCTAGCAGAGTGGCCTAAATCTGAACTTTTTCTTCAAATGTGACACAGATTTGTTATTTGCATGGCTATGTGAACAGCAAAAAACACAATTAATCAAATATCGATCTTGATTACGATTTTGACTGCTCATGATTACATGAACATGATAGACTATGATACTGAAGTTTAAAGTTGGTCCTCCACCCATAGAAAACTCTGCTGCATATCACATCAAGCGCTTCCTAAACTTACAGCCAGTCACCATAGAGCGGTGCAGGGATGACATCATTTTGTATGCCAAAACCCGAAAATAAGTTAGCATTTTAGCGCTTCAGAGGGTAAATCATAGCACTAACAAGTTGCAAAATGGGACTTCAGAGGTTTTCGGAGACATTAAATGTCATCACGCCGCACGCAGACAGGAAAAACTTTGCGGATAAACTGGTTCAGGTTTGCTGTGCACAAATCCCCCCTAAAAACATGGATGAAGATTCATTCACAGAGTAAATCCATATTATGGAAAATGTTTTTAAATCAATTTTGGAAAAGTTGTAAGAAGCTTGATGATGGTAGCTTTGAAGTCGAGCAACCGTGGTGTAGTTCGTTTATAGTGTATGGTTTTCTGTTTATTTCTGCCGATTATATTTTGGCACCACTCTATTGGGTGATTTGGCTGCGTCTCTCCTCCTGTAAACACTGTTATTTCCTTTCCTGCATACGCCTGAATTGCTCTATTTGATTGCATATTTTAATTTGGTTAATGGCATTTTTACTTTTACTTATCCTATATTTTGTGTACAATTTTATTTATATTTTACATCTATGAGATGATGCCCTTTAAGGACCAGTCTAAATTGATACAAAGATTTCTAGCAGGAGCTAACATGGAGGTGAAAGCAGCGGTCTAATTATTTAAATGTGAAAGTGCAATAAAAAATATGTTGTCCCTAAAATCAATGGATAATCGTGATAAATAATTGTGATCTCAATATTGATCAAGAATAATCATGATTATCATTTTGACCATAATCGTGCAGCCCTAACTGAGTCTGTCATTTTCGATTCCGATTTGGGCCACTTTCATATATGGTACTGAAATCCAGTATGTATCTGATACATGGCAATGTGACCTCTGTCAGAACAGGCAGATCGGAATTCATGTGACTTTTTACGTCAATCCAACTTGAAGTTCATAATTTCGTGCTACCAGGAAGGAAAGATGGATGATAACAGTGAAGGAGGATTTCAGTGGCGGGATAGTGATGTTACGGACCTCATAAACATTCAGGGTGATGATGCTGTACGAGAAAAATTAGCAACCACCACTGAAGAGATCTGAACAGAAATGGAAAAAGGCAGCCAGAGGAGAACCTGGCTGCAGTGGCAAAGGAAAGTAGAAAAAAGGTAAAGTTTTAAGAAACCAAGTATGAGAACCGAAGAAGTGGCCATGGCCAAATAATGTGTCCTTTTACACCGAGCTTGAACGCATCACATGACACATTGTAGCTTCACACATGCGGGTCAATTTAGGAGCATGATCTGTTCAGACTTATGTCAGATATAGGCCACACTGAAAAAATACTGTGAACAGCCAAACAAAAAAAATCCATCAACAAAAAATATTGTGCCCCAATTCCTCTAGGCTAGGCGAACCTGTGTAAGGTAAGCGGTATGGAAAATGGATGGATGGATGGATGGATGGGTGGAAACTAGACTCTAGACTGATAATGCTAGGGAAAAAAGAAGGCCTATCAGAAACAATTCTACTGTATGCACTATTTGGTGATAATTATTTATACCTTTTTTTTTTTTTTATAATATTATTTAAAATTGTCATATGATTTGTGTTGTATAAGTTTTTTTTTTTTATAAATGTCATCCAAGCTGGTGTATAAAAAAAACAGTGAGGCAGACATACAAGAAATGCAGGCAGATTCTTAAAACAGTTGATGTAAATAATGTATATATTTTTGTTTAACTTTTTTTATTTAATGTTTTCAATTTTATTTTTTTTATACTCATCATTTTATGCTTTAACTATAGAAATAATGACTAGTCCATTTTTTTTTATTTTTGGAATTTAAATAAAAAAAAAAAAAATTAAAAAAAAAAATTTAAATAAAATTTTATAATATAATATATATATATATATATATATATATATATATATATATATATATATATATATATATATATATATATATATATATATATATATATATATATATAACCACCACGTCCTGTGCTAGACTTAGTTTTATACAATTTAAAGTGAGCCCACCTCTCTAGGAGTAGATTGTCTAAAATATATCCCAATGTTCCTGACATGTGTGAGAAATGCAAACTTTCACCCTGTAACCTGAGTCATATGTTTGCACTCTGTCCCAAACTACAGACCTTTTGGAACTTTTTTTTCGGGACTATGTCTGACATTCTTAAAATCAAATTGAATCTTTGTCCTTTAATCGCCATCTTTGGTGTTTCATCTCAGTGTCAGCCTCTGAACCATAAACAAGCTGGTGTTGTGGCCTTTGCATCGTTGCTTGCTCGGCGCAGAATATTGTTGTCTTGGACCGCTCCGCAACACCCCTCTATATCAGTTTGGCTTAGAGATTTAATGTTCTTTTTGAAGCTGGAAAAAATCAAGTACAACATCAGAGGTAGGGGTGACTCATTTTGGGGGAAAATGGCAACAATTTATTACCTATTTCAATGATTTACGCACTCTGCAGGTAGATTGAGGAGAGGTAGACGTTGAATATTAACCATCTTACCACTTTTTTTTTTATTCTTTTTTATTTTATTTTACATTATTGTATTTATTTATTTATTTTTACATTTTATTTATTTATTTTACTTATTTATTTATTATCTATCCCCCCTTTCTTTTGGTTTTGGCTGTGGTTGTTTTGTAGGGGTTGTTGGGTGGGATGTTCTGTGTTATGATGTTAAAAATTCAAATAAATATATATATATATATATATATATATATATATATATATATATATATATATATATATATATATATATATAGGCTATGTCTATTTTCCCCCCACAGATAAAAATAAATAAATAAATTATATAATAGATATATTGGTAAGAAATTGATTTAAGTGAAATACTAACAGAAATTTGTCTTGTATGCATAAGTTTTCAATCCTTCTAGTATTTTAATCCATCTGCATTTCTTTTTATTGTCTTTTTTTAACAATACAGAGAAAAATAAATAACAAAAAAACCCTTCCACAAAAATGTAACAGCACATATATACTACTGCACAATAACGATAGTAATAACAGGAATAGGAATAAAATGCATATTTTAAAATTCTACATTCTCTTCCAAAAGGAAGTTTCACCAAAATGAAAAGTTAGAGTCCATCTTTTTCAGCTTTTCACACTAAAGGCCAACACCTGACATGTTCCTGAATCATTTTTAGATTTGAATGAATAGCAGCAGATGTGTATTGATTATAACCAGTGTTTCAGCACTGTGAGATGTGAGCCCATGAGTTCTATACAGTAGTATATGTGTGCCACGCATGCAGTCCTACAGATCGGTTATGAATTTTAGATGGTATTGGTCTAGTGTGAAAAGACAGTAAGTTTGACACATCTGCCCTGTAATCAGACACACTCTGACCTGCATGAAGGGCACGCCAGAACGCTCGATGGCCACCACCCCCACCGTCTGGCTGAGCTCCAGGTCTAGGATAAGGATCTCTCTGGGGTAAAGCAGCAACATATGACTCTTCTTTGAGGGTAGGTAGGACAACTGCAGACAGTCATTCAGGGTTACTGCCTCAGCCCTAGAGACACAGACAACCGGGTTGAACAGATATCCCAGCTAAAAATGAACATTATGCTAATCTGCATGATGCAGCAAATAAAGCATTATGAACCATGACAAACTTATAATTTAAAAGGAAAATCTTAAAGCAATAGTTCACATTCTGATTGGTTTGGATAAATAAAAACATACAATCATATCATTACGGTTTCATATGTGTCCCTTTCAAAAAAGTAAGGCCGAGCAGTGGCAATGCGCCAGAGCAGAGAATAACTGGAGTCATTACTGCACAACAATGAGAGGGAATGAAATAACCATCACAAATCTCTTCAGAGCCTGGCATCTCCTAAGTTTATAGGCCACAGACGCCCTTAAACCTGCTTATAGGGAATAATACCAGTGTAAATTGAGAACCATAATAAGGAGGACATTCTGTGGAAAATTCAAGAGGCATTTTAAAGGGAAATGGAGTGAGAGACAGGACAGAATATATAACCATGTCCCGTATTGATGTAAGATAATTAGGAGCTGGCATAAAGTATATACAACTTCAGCAATGAGTAAAAGTTCTCATTTTAAGGAATAGCTAGTCTCTAACTGCCTGTATTCCAGATATATTAAGCACAATAAAATGTATTTGCAGCAAAAATCCTTCTTACCACTGGCACTAAAAAAGGGGCAAAAAAAGTTTTTAAAAATGTAAAGTAAACCTTAAGAGCCACAGAAGAACTATTTTACTAAATAACTTATCAGCGTGACTTTTCCCAGTTTGTAAATTTAACTTGTATGCATTTTAAACCGGCTTGAACACATTTCTCATGTTTTACATCCATCCACCTTCGACTCTAGAGGTGTGAGGCGAACGTGCAATTATCCGATCAACCAATCATGTGGCAGCAGCACAATGCATAACATCATGCAGATACAGGTCAACAGTAACCACCATGCATCTCAAGATGCAGATTATTCCCAAACCTTGAGGTGGATGGGCTACAAGAGGAGAAGCTCAAACTTGGATACTTTCCTGTCAGCCAAGAACAGGACTCTGAGACTACATCACCGAAAAATTGGACAACCGAAGACCAATCTTCAATTGCCCAGTTTCATCGAGCCTGTTAAAGTGAGTGTATATGCTCCGAACACAACACTGTTAATATTTATAAATTCTATTTCTTTCAGTAAAAAAAACAAACAAACAAAAAAACACGCACTTACACCTCTACTCTGTGCACTTTGCTTCCTCTGGTATTCAATTATTGGATCTTGTATAGTAGCACTACTTGTATTGTTCTCTGCTTGATATATCGCTTTGCTTATTTGTAAGTCGCTTTGGATAAAAGCGTCTGCCAAGTGAATAAATGTAATAAATGTAAATATTTCCTAAAGTATGATGTAATGCAATTGCTTATTAGTGTAATAGATTTCTGTTAACCTGTATTAGTTTGTCCTGGAATAAAACTGCACCTTTCTGGTCCTGTTGCAATGGAAACAATTATTTAAAGACATTAATTCCAGAAACATCTGTCCAGAGTGAATTGTTTTTGAACTGTCTGGCTTTCCCAAAGGAAATTATTAAATCTTACAAGCAGGAGAAATCATCATCAGATGAAGAAACTACACAGAAGAGGAGATCTGTATGGCACTATTCCTATGATATCAGCTACATATAGATTCAGAAACAAGACAAAGGACTACAGCAGTGTCCTGCATTAAACCAACCTTCGGCAGCCAGGAAAAAAAAAAAAAAAAAACCTGCTAAGACTTCTACATCTACATCACTTCTATAAGTCCTAAAAACAGATTTTGGTCCAACTCACTCATCAGCTCGACAAGAACACCATGTACAACATATTGGACACTTCGCTATAATGGGTTATAGCATATACCTTTAATATAAAATGCATAATGTGGTTATTGGAGATGAAAACATGATGACCAGGGCTGTTTATGTACAAGGTATCATTGAATTATTTAAAAGGAGGGTTGAATTACAGGCAGTGTTACCTTACTTTATATAAATATCCTTCTTGGTGAAGACAATCAACTCAATTTTATTTGTAGAGTGCTGTTAAAAACAGTCATTGTTACACAACAGCGTTACGCAAAAATAAGGATATAGATTTAGATCTCTAATGAGCAAGTCTGAGGAGACAGCGACAAGGAAAACCTGAGATGATATGAGGAAGAAAGCAGACTCAAAACACTACACCAAATAGTGGGATTATAAATATTTCTATAAAAAGAATTTCTTCTACCACAAATACATATTAAAACAGTATGTCAAACAGTATTGAGTGCACTAAAAGGAAGTTCAGTATGAGCATCATTTATGATCCCAGCCAAGAGTTTGGTGGGGGGAAATAAATAAATTAATTAATTAATTAAATAAAACCTTGACCAATGCAATTTCCTGTAGGTTCATAAATTTTAACTCTCAATTTATATATTAGATTTTATATCATTTATATATTAGATATTTAAATCATTAGTATATTCAATCATATAGCAGTTAGGATATCGAGTACATTGGTTCAATATTGAAATAAGACAAAATCGATAACAGAAACATCAACAAGACAAAGAAATGCAAAAGCATGTATATACTTATGGCATAAGTAGCTGATATTAAGAAGATGGTTAATAGTCCATTTGTTCTCCAGACCTGCCTGATCCATCCTGATGCCCTACTTCTGATTGGAGTTCTCATCAACTGAAAAAGTGATATTGATGTGGATGTTTCCAAACTATAAAGACTAGAGGTCGACCAAGAGTGAATCTTACCGATAACCAAGTTGGGCAGTACCTGACAATATCCGATTAATTACCCAATACTTTTTAAAACCGATACTGAATGAAAACAAAGTAAAACACTGCTGAGATTTATTACAAGAATAAACAGTACTGGGGTGGGTGGGTTTAGATTAATAATTGTGCAGTCATCATTTTTGTTTGTAGTGCCTGCTACATGAATATAAATGAATTTATTTGATTAGATTTCCCAAAATATAAATAAATTAGTAGCTTGATTTAAACCATGACCAGGCAGCTACTAAGGATGAATGAATGATATCCTGAACATTTATGTTACTCAACATGAACTTCCTTTGTCTGTGCGATACATATCTGTCTGTATGAAAGTAAAAACCTGCCACTTGGGCTATTTTTTGTGAGTGTGTCCTGCAGCATACCAGTCACGAGTCACCTCTAGCCTCACACTTTGGGCCAAGCTTTCTAAAGCTTCACTTCAGATGGGCTGTTTCACTGAGGAGATATTTACACAGTTGTTGTGGAATATGTTTAAATAAAAGACCTGTAAATCTAGCTATTTAGCTATTTGCTAGACATCTAGTCACTGCACGGAATGTCAGACAGTGGAAGTTATGACATGTCATGAAACAAAAGAGTCCAAAACGCAACAGCTACCAATCATTTGCGATAAAATTTAAATAATAATAATAAAATGCTGTTAAAGCTAATATTGGCATATGTCTAATAACTGTACTTTGCTGATCTCCAAGGACTGTTCACCTGCAGCAGGATTATAACAAGTAGTATTCCCTGAGGCCCACATAGAGCCTGGTATTCACCGTACTCAAAGCCTGGGATTTGCATTTCCTCTTAAGCCCTATAACACAATGGCACAAGCCAAGATTAATGCATGGACCTCCCACTATGTTGCTGCTTTGTCCAAAATTGCACCTCTGTACCATTAACCCTGTGAACAGCTCTGGTAAGCTAATGGATCAGGGATCACTTTCATTACACGGATCCATCAAAGCAGTTTTTGGAAAATAAACCTCGCTGACGCATCTCCACTTCAGAGACACAGCTACTGATATAAAGTGCTTGCTACTGATTTCAGGAAATGCTAGAGTGCTGTGATCAGGATAGAGAGGAAAGTGAGCAAAGCTTCTGATGATCAACAGAGTGGAGCAAAACCTTCCACAGACAAAGCAGGAAAGCAGTGATGAAAAGAACGAAGGAACAGAGGACTCTGATGATCAAAACACAGATAATGTAGGCAGACTAATGATATCTCTTTTGTATGACTGGTGGCGGTTTGAACAGCTTGGCATGATAACTCCTGCTAACACCAAGGCAGCAATTTTCCCCAAATGCACTCCAAGGAAGAAAAAGTAATTAAGCATCCGTTTCACTGTGAGAAGAAAAATATATTAATGTTCATGTTGTCTGATCATTTTTTTGTTACAATGGTATTACAATTGGTTGTTTAATTATGGATGCATCAATAACCTTTTTTTCAGAACTAGTACGAGTATATTTTTTTGGTACTCATTAAAACTGGTACCAAAATGAGTAAGCTACTTAGTATTAATCAATCAGTAATGTAATGGTGAAGATCAAGCGCATGAACATCACGGGGGATCGTAGACAGACCGCAGTGGCTTGAGGAGGTGGAGAAGTTCACATACATGGGTACTGTGATCTTCCAGAATGAGGATGCAGAGGCCGATGTCAAATAACGCATCGGCGATAGCCGCCTTCCCGAGGATGAACAATATCGAGACCTCACCAGCCATCTCCCTGAAGATTAAGCTCAGTATGTTTACCTCCATTGTGCCATTGTGGTACCAACGGCAACGTACACCAGTGAGACCTAGAAGACATCCACAAGCATCAACAAGAAGCTTGACGTCTTCCAGCAGAGGTGCCTACGCAAATCCTTAAGATCCGATATTATGATCACCAACAAAGGGGTACTACCAGAGTCCTAACTAACCTTATATCAGACTTGTGTCAATAAAATAATTAATTTGTTTATACTGATTGAAAATGTCTGCTAAGTTGAATGCCAGTGTACTTCTAAATAGGGTTAAATGAGAAGGTTGGCTCAGATTTTAGGAGTACCTGTTCCATAGGCAAGAAACTGCACACTGAATCTGGTTGTACATGTACAATGACCGTAAAAGATTTCTTATCATAGCTTATCTTATAGTCACAGCATCATTACTGAACTATGCGATATCAACAGCAATAATAATATATAGTTGACAATTTCATAAAAGCAAAGTCAAAGAAAAAAATAATAAACAAATAATCGGTTGGCCAATTTTTATGGTTGACAATGAAAAATGATCATTCCTGCTCTACACTCCAGCTGTTTCCAGCACTACAAAATTTAATCAGCTCCAAGAGCCGAGACCGCTCCTTCATCACAGTAGTGTGTAGTTCTTTTATACAGAAAGGTAAAACCATCAGGCTCTCTCAGGCTGTGATGGGGTGAGGCTGTCATGTGTAGGTACTCACATGGGTTTCTCGTTTGTGATGAGCACTTTGACCTTGTTGAGAGCTTTCTTAGCCCCAGTGGGATGTGTGGCAGCAGGTTTGCTGTGAGCAGGGCTGGAGTGTGGGCTGGCAATGTAAACCTTCTTACCGCTGCTGCCTGGAGGCTTGGATGGTGAGAAGTCTGTGATGAAAACGATCCCCTCACTGGTCAGCACTAATAGTGTGGGACAAGGGAAGATGACAAGTTTAGTTATTCTGAGCAGCGATACAAGGAAAATTGTAAACTGACGAGGTTCCGAGGTCAAAGCCACACCATGTACTCCTCATAGTTATGGGATTGGAAATAGTAGCAAAATCTTAAAAAATAATAATAATAAATAAATAAAAGTTAATGATAATGCTATAATAATAATAATAATAATAATAATAATAATAATAATAATAATAATAATAATAACAACAACAAAAGCTTACATGAAGCAGTTATGATTTTCTTTCCATGTCACTTTTTGCACGTTTTGTTTTACATTTACAAAAGAAAACACTCATTTAACATTACTATTTAGCATAGTTTTGGACCACCCATTCTCAATAATATAATTTCATTTCTAAATGCAAAATTACTTTTTCTATTATATAACAAAATGTTAAAAAGTAAGGTTTGTATTGAGGGTTTTTTTTTTTTTTTTAACTTCTAGCAAAAATGTTTTTGAAACAGTTATGTACTTTCAAAAGTCTCTATACATACAGGCTAAATTGGATGGGTCAAACGGGTCAAAGGAGAAGGACAAGATGTTCTCAGCATAGCTCTTCTTCCACAGCTTGGTCCCCGTGTCTCCGTTCCACAACACTATGTAGTTGGGAGGGTGCACGGCCAAAATGAGGTCATGTGACGCATCCTGATTCCACAGCCAATCCATATCTGGAAAAACAAGAGTGGAAAAAAATCCAGAATTGTTGTTTTATTTACTAAATTATGTTACATAGTTTCTACACAATATCTGTTGATTTAACATTTAATCCTAGTTATTTGAATACCTTAATATAATGAATAACTTTAAAATAAGGCAATTCTATTCTAAAACTGTCCAGTTTCAGTGAGACTGTAGGCCCACTGTAGCTTCAGATACCGTTCTTTGCTGACAGGAATAGAAGCCAATGTGCTTCGCTGTGTTGTACATTCTGAGATGCTTTTCTGCTCACCACATTTGTAAAGGGTGGTTATTTAAATTCCCATAGCCTTCCTGTCAACTGGCCATTCTCCTCTGACCTTTCTCATCAACAAGGTGTTTCTGTCTGCAGAATTGCCTCTCACTGGAGGTTTTTTGTTTTTCCTCACCATTCTGTTTAAGTCAGAGTCACTGAGATGAAATTCTAAGTTTGATGTAAACATGAAATGAAGCTTTGGATCTGTAACTGCATGATTTTATGCAATTGTCCTGCTGAAATGATTGATTAGATAATTGCATGAATGATCAAAGTACATGCATTGCTATTAAAGTGGCCAGTGAGTGTTTATGCCATATACCACTTATTTAATTTGGTTAAAATTGTTATTTTATTTTATCTGCATGAATTCTCTGAATTTCTTGCTCTAGCTCACATCTGTGTCTTTATTTTTTGTTTTTAAAACTAAATGTAGCACTAGGCTGTTCAGGGCTGCTATGTCATCTATTATTCACAACACCCCCTGTTTGTTAGCATTATAGATTTTAATGTTAACAGCCGAGGAACAAGGTGGCTTAGTTTTAGTATGTTTGCCTGGCAACTCCGGTGTTCCAAATTATTCAAAGTGCGAGTGTGTGTGCGTGATTATATGCTGGTTGGCACCCCATCCAAGGTGTCTCCCACCTTGTGCCCCGAGTTCCATGGGTAAATGTAAATGGTAAATGTGCACTTATATATTATCCAAAGCGCTTTACACTGTGTCTCATTCACCCATTCACACACACACTCACACACCAATGGTAGCGGAGCTGCCATGCAAGGCGCTAGCTTGCCATCGGGAGCAACTTGGGGTTCAGTGTCTTGCCCAAGGACACTTCGGCATGTGGTCACCCGGGGCCGGGAATCAAAACGCCAACCCTACGATTAGTGGACAACCCGCACTACCAACTGCGCCACAACCGCCCCATGGCTCCAGACTCCCCCGCAGCCCTGTGTACGATAAGTAGTATGGAAAATGATTGGATGGATGAATATTAACGACCATGCCTTACCCTGGATGGGTTTGGAGTGTTCCTGAATCTCGCAGTGCGCCATACCGCTCACCACGTCCCATACAATGATTTTGCCTGCAGCGTCGGCCGAGGCCAGCCGCAGGGAGTAAGGTGAGCTCAGGTTGTGGTGGTAGTTCTCTCTGGACCATTTCACCTAAACACATACACACACACCATTCTTTATAGACAACAGGAGACTTAAAATAGTAGCTATAACTTTGGAAATTGGGGTTTCCAACTCCCAAAATTAATGGAGCAGTAGAAAGAACTGCAATGGCTTTAACGCTGCAGGTAGTAAATGTAGATGGCTGGAGTTCTTCAACCATTCTGTTGACTAGTTTACAACTAAGGTATTTGAAATAATGAGAACATGAAAAACATGATCTTTCAAAACCATCTTTTTTCAGATAGATCAGATGACCTGAACAGAGCATAAGGGTTATGTTTGAGTATCATGCTGAAACAGTAAACACACAGAGACTGTTGTCTGTTCTCCCCATCTGCCTGCTCGTTTTTTCACGGGATGACAATGAGGAATGGACCACTGTGGCAGCGTTGTGGTGTACAAGATTAAAATGCGTGGCGGGATGAGAAATGGTGGCAGGTGCCGGGCACTGTCTCTGATAAACACTGGCTAGTTTATGGGTCATTACTCATGAGACACACACACACACACACACACAGCCTTCAGCACCAGAACAGAACTGAAAGTGCAGAATGCTTGTGGCATAAATGAAACCAAATTAATTCTTTCAGGACATTTGTCATGCCGGATCTCGTTACACTCATTTTAATTCCCTAAAATTGCCAGTGACTTAATTGGCATAAAAGAATAAATAGGAGAAGGTATACTTTGACATAAGGAGTCACAGATTAAGCACTTCCAGGTCAACAGCCAGTAGTATGGAGCCAATGGACACTGCGCTATCCCATAAGGCAATGGGAACTGGCACGGAAGAACTGTAGAATGGTGGAAGGCAGAACGTCTGCTCTTTGTTGTAGGTTACATGACAATGGAAACATGGTGGATGTAGTATGTCCGGATTGTATTAATACTACACACACATACCGAATCGAATGCAGTAGGTACTGTCACAGTACCTAATATCAATGGTCACCAACCCTCTTCCTTGAGATCTAGCTTCCTGCAGGCTTCATCTCCGACCTCACAACTGTTTTAGTTCATCAAGAACTTCTTAAGGCAATGATTAGATGGTCAGGTAGGCACTATTATGGCTAGAGCGTCTTCAGGAAGTCTTCAGGAAGGTAGATCTCCAGGAAGAGGGTTGATGACCAATGCTCTAAAGCTACTGTATAAGACTTATGTTGTTGAACGTAATGCAAAGCAAAAAATTTATCTCTTTCTCTCTCCTTATGGATAACAAAGCTGGAGTAAGACAAATGTATTTTGTGGTTAATTAGCTTCTCTCTTGTGCGCTCTGCACTTTAGCTCACCTCACAGGATTTCACAGGAATACAGTGCCTTCTACTAATATTGGCACCCTTGGTAAATATGACCAAAGAAGGCTGGGAAAATTTGACTTTATTGTTTAAACTTTTGGTCTTTTGTTTAAAATTAAAAAAAAAAAATCACAAAATACTCTGCTCTCATGGATATCAAACAACTGCAAACACAACACTGGTTTATCAAAAATAAAATCTTTGTTAAATATAGGAGTGCAACAATTATAGGAACCCCTATAAATTCATAAGAGAAAAATATATTTGAAGTATATTCCCATTGATTTTGTACATTGTTTTAGTACACCTGGGTAACTAGGAACAGGAAATTGTTCAACCATGACTTCTGGTTTCACAGGGGTATAAATATGAGGTAACACAGGCCAAATTCCCTTAGTCTTTCATAACAATGGGCAAGACCAAGAAATATAGCTGTGATGTGCGGCAAAAAGTTGTTGCGCTTCACAAAATGGGAAGTGGCTATAAGAAAATAGCATGAGCATTGAATTACCAGTCAACTGGAACAGATATGAATCAACTTGAAACTGGGCGTGTGTCTCTATTATCTCAACACTCTGTGAAGAGGATGATTCGAGAGGCCAAAACAGCTCCAAGGATCACAGCTGGAGAAGTGCAGAAGATAGTGGCGTCTTGGGTCAGAAAAACTACAATCCGAAGTCACCAACACCAGCACAAGCTGTTTGGGGTTTCAAGGAAAAAGCTTCGACTCTCTTCTAATACTTCATTCAGTCCATCATGTTTACATTTGAAGACCACAATGAGTCACAAAACTGTATTTGTGGAGTTGAGCATCCACGGCTGATGATTGAGCATTAAAGAATGATCTCATAAATGTAATTGGATGATAGAAAGATCAGAGTCACAGAATTTTCCATTTAAAATAAAGCCATGCTATGGAAAAATGATCACAGTCCAGTCACATGACCGAAATCAGCCAATAGGCTTTGAGTGATGGCAGACACCCAGCTGACTGAATGTTATTGTTAACTTACTGTCAAATTTCTTCAACATATCTCATTAGTAATTGCTCTAATATTAATATAATAACAATAATAATATTAATAATTAATAAGTAATAATATTCAAGTTTAGATTGATGTATAATGTATTCTGTGAGTTTTCAGTATTTAAGTGATGTTGATGATGCTCAGTTGAATAAATTAGTATAAGTTCATCACTGTATTACTGTGAATACCCATGAAAGAAAGATCAGAGTCCGCGCAAGCGTTTGTGCTGCTTCAGTTCAGGAGATATTAAAAGAATATTTATAGGTCATTCTGGGGTCACCCCCCATGCTCCAAGTTCATTCAAAATAGTCTCAATCATGTGTGCTTCGTTTGTGCTGATAAAAGTTTTGTTTGTGCTGCTTTCGTTTTTAAAATATTAGGCATTAAGTTCTATGAGATGACGTCACCAGCCCCACACATGCTCCAAATTAACCCGAAATAGTCTAAATCGTTTGTGCCGGTTTTTGCCAACTGTCTTTTTTATTTTAACAATATGTGGCCAAATTAGGAAGATGGCTTAGCTCAGGATCTCCAAAATCCATCAGCTTTGTTGCCTCTGATGTCCTCCATACATGGGGTTCCATTCTACCCTCACACAGTTCTTTGGCTATATGCACACGCAAGTTACCAGACATCGGACGCTTTCAACATCCAGTGTGCAGGGAGTCATCTGTGTTTTTAATTAAACAATTGAGCACCATTGGGCTGTTCATTTCAGACTCTCTGTCACATTTTATTGTACTAACACTGGCCAGAACTTTGATTTAGTAACTGTGTCGACTTTTCCAATACTAACACCACAAATTTCCACAAGAGCACCGTGAACAGAAGTGTCACACCTAGTGGTGGGAGTGAAGTGTAACAGATTATTCTCCTTGTAAATAAATGCAAAGTTCAATCATGAGAGACCAGTGAATGAAGTAAAGAGAATTGTTTATTGAACAAATGATGATATGATTTCTCTTGAAAAAAGTCTTCGGCAGTTCTACTCTAAAAGGTGTGTCCACACCGAGGAGATTTGAGCCTATAATTCAATGCCTAATATTGTAAAAACGGAAGCAGCACAAATGAAACTTTTATCACCACAAACCAGCACAAATGGAGAACAAACGATTGAGACTATTTCGGGTTAATTTGGAGCATGGGGGGGGGGCTGCGTGACCCCAGAATGACCGATAAATATTCTTCTAATACCTCCTGAACCGAAGCAGCACAAACAAATTTTTTATGGCACAAACGAAGCACAAACAATTGAGACTATTTCGGGTTAATTTGGAGCACGTAGGGGGCTGGTGACGTCACCGCACCATAATTAAATGTCTAATATTTTAAAAACGAAAGCAGCACAAGCGAAGCAAAAACGGTTGAGACTATTTTGCTGACGTTTTGTGTTGGTGGGGGGGCCAACCGCAGGTCACCTGGTGCAATATGCTCAAGAACATTGTTTTTTTTTGCAGCGGTTATACCTACATCTTGATTGAGATTTTCTTTTTACTACAATTTCTTCAATTCCGTAAACAAGCAGCTCAAAAAACATTCACAAAGACTAGAACATTTATGATAACCCGATTTAGAAATGTACCTGTATGTTAAGACAAATCAACGATTCAGTATCTGTCAACAATTAAACATGAACTACACATGAACTATTAGACATCACTAATGGCCAATCGCTAATTTAATTTATTTATTTTAAAGATATCTTTGTGTACATTTATTTGTGCAAAATTGAAGTGGATATATGCACTGGATGCATATAAGTACATATTGTTGTTGTTTTCAGTGGAAAACCATGTACCATCAGGACAAAGTATTAGTCAGTTAGAAACTTTGCTCTAATCACCTTTATGTTTAACATTGTTATCTTTGAGACAGTTTTAGAAATACTTAAAACTCACCTTGACAACATTGGCTTTGTGTCTCTCCAAGACCTGAATGGTCTGAGCGGTCTTTGGGTCGATAATGAGGATGCTGGAGTGGCATCCCTGAGCAATCAGACCTTGCCAACCCCTGAGGGGAAAAGAGAAGAGAGAGTGTGCGAGACAGAGAGAGAGAGAGAGAGAGAGAGAGAAAGAGAGAGAGAGAGAGAGAGGGAGAGAGAGAGAGAGAAATCACATGGGTGAAAAGATGACTGATGCCATATCAAAAATCAAACGTTATACTGAATAATTTTTCAAGGTGGCATATAAGCAATACATGAAAACTCATTTGAGATTCTGTTCAGGACAGTTTGGGATGAAGGCTGAAATGATCAGTAGAGCAACACATGCAAGACATGCTAGACATGATAAAAAGTAATCATGGATTTTTCAGCATCTTATTTTGGCTGCGTTTCTCAGATAATAAACAGTTTTAAAGATGTTACGATGTAATTAGGACAATTAGTTGTGAATTATCATAATATTTGAGAGAGAGATTTTTTATTAGGGGGTCACGGTGGCTTAGTGGTTAGCATGATTGCTTCGCACATCCACGATTGGAGATTCGTCTCCACCCTGTGTTTCTCCCTGTGCTTCTGGGTTTTCTCAGGGTTCTCCAGTTTCCTCCCCAGTCCAAAGACATGCATTGTAGAATGATTGACATCTATACATTGTCTATAGTGTGTGAATGGGTTTGTGTTCCTTATACTTTTCATTTCTTTTTTTAAACCATAAGCAATATTTTTTTCTCTCTGAATTCTGTTTAATAGTGAAAATGAATCACAAAGCCACAAGATTAACCTATGTCTTTTTTTCTCCACAGTCTGCCTTTTCAGTATGTGAGTGAAGACTGTCTGGGTGCAAGCCACAGGAATTGGATAATGCCTACAGTAGCCAATAAAGATATAGAGCGGTCATAGAATATTTTATTTTTTTTAACTGTCATGAAGCAGCAACAAAAGAACTAATAGTTAACATGGTTATTTCATGTGTAGGTAGGTTTAATGGAATCAAACTGACCAGATAAATCTATACACTACACTCGTCAAGTTTCATCTTTATGACTTGTTTGGAAACCTTTCCCAGATCAATATGTTCTGTTACTTATTTCTTTCTGCTATAGTCACTTCATAGTCATAGACAACCACAGCAGGTATATCTTGTTTGCAGCGATCATGCTGAGTTTGGTTGCTCTGGAACTGAGCTGGCATTCCCGCGAACGTGAACGCAACTCATACTCGGCTCCACACTTGTTCAGGAAGTAAAGTAACCTGCGTGTGTGTTTTAGCCGATGATGACATCATTAGTTTCACAACACACGTGTACCATGAGTGGCAGGGGAACATTTTGGGACACAGAAGAGGTCCACTGCTGTGAATAATATCTGCTACTCATAAATATCTGCTGCGCATTTTATCACCAAAACAATTTTTTTAAACTAAAACATGGGGAGTCACATTATGTTCTTCATGCACGTTTGTAATGACTTGTATGCTTAGGCTTTTGTCTTGCTGCATGAACCACTTATGGTTAAGCTTCAGTTTACAGTCAGATACCCTGATATTCTCTTGTAGAATTTGCTGGTACAATTCAGGATTCAATGCAGCCCAAAACCATGATACTGCCACCCCTATGCTTCACAGCTAAGATGAGGTTCTTATATTGTATATCATATATTCCAAAAAGTTCTAATATGTAAAAGTGTTGCTCATTTATAAAATTCAATTAAATGTTTTACAAATGAGAGAGGCTGCAGGTTAACAGCCTTGCTCCAACAGATGCTTTCTGGCAGTACTGGAATTTTAAATTACAATCTACTGATCACTAGGTTAGAGTTTTAACCTCTGATATGCCCCTGCCCCTACAACTGACAAAAAGAATGACCAAAAACTTTATTGCACGGTGACAAAAAAAATTCAAGTAGGGCCACTTACCCCATTGTTTCTCTGACTAATTCCCTGACTGTATCCACTCACTGACTTTTGTTGGACAGCCTCATCTAGGCAGAGTCACGGTTGTGACTGTGTAATAAATACTTTTAATTTGTTTATATTTTAGTTAATATTATCATCAGCTCAATAGAGTACTAAATCTAGCTACTAATTTTTTCCTACACCATTAAAAAATTTATTATATTCTCAATTTATTCGTTTACTCAACGTTTTACTGATACATTCAGTTCATCATTAAATTTGACTTTACTTTGCAGAACAAGCTGCACTGTGTTGGCTAATAAAGTAAAAAAAAAAAACAATAATGACTTGTTCAGCCAAAACTACCTCAGAACTATCTCATTGGCACAGATAAGAAATATACATTGAACAGATGTAACGAAACTTTAAACAGCATGTTCAGTTGATGAATATAATTGTATTGTGCAAAATACATTCAGAAGGCCTACTGTAATAAGATGCAGATAAGAAATATTAAGGCTTAGTGCAAAATGTTCCATTTTGAACAAAAGTTTTTACACAAAAATAAGTTTTTTTCCCTTTATTTACAACTTAAGTAAACTAAGCAGAATACTTTTTTTAACCCACCAACAGTCATATAATAATTTTTAGAATATTGTTTATACAGAGAAACAAATACAAAGTACAAATCAATAATTTTTTGGTGGAAGTTCACAAAAAAATTACTGTGTAAACTCCAAACATTGTAAAAAACCCACAACACAATTACACAATTAGACAAGAAAAATGCTACATTGCATGAAGAACCTAAAACAGACAACAGAATAACAGAACGTTGACATGTACTGTAAAAGAATTTTCCCAATAGACTACTGGTTATATCTTTCTTTAAGATGTCTTGAGGTTGTCTGGTTATCAGAATCTACTAATAAAATGTTTAAGTTAGCTAATAAACACTGGTAGCTAACTAGCTAGTTTAGCTTGCTAGTATCTGGTTAGTTTTAAGTAGTCCATGTTAGGTTTTGTTACCGTTAAACTGCAAAGTCAAGAACTAGCTGGCTGATTTTTTTTTTTTTTTTTTTAATTGACACTCTTGAGATCTGGAATAAGAGTCAGGCCTCTCTGGCGTAGTGCTTGCTAATAATAATACTCTGTTATCTAGTGCGGGGTAAAAAGTATGCATGATTACAATGTTGATGCCATCATATATAGCAAAAAATGGCAAAACATATAGTTTTGCATTTCAATGGAATGACCAGCCCAGTCGTTTTCCACTGAACCTGCACTAGTAATTTTAGCTAGTAGTTTAGCAATTATGCAAACTGACAGATTTCCTGTCTTTTTTATTATTATTATTGCTTGTTTGTTTGTTATTAGATCAACCTCATGCCTTTTAGTGCCCCCCAAAACAGCGATTATAGTTCACAACCTCCGCCATCTGGACTCACTCTGTCGCACTACAGCAACCTAATATTTCCACAGAGGAGGTGAGAGCAGTGAAATCCCTTCAGCCGTGTAATCCACTACTGTTTGTAAACATGTTACACTGCCACCTCTGCTGCCACTCCTAGCAGGTTTATAACTGTAACATACACGACGGCTGACAAACACACAGAAGAAAGAACATGGCACTGTTGACCAGAAGCAACGTGTACCAGGCTGGTTAGATTATGTTCTGCCAATCTCTTTGTCAGCTTGATAAATATTACATACACTGTAAGAGACTTTTTAAATATAAAAATCATTATCAAAAGTAAGAAAACATCCTCAATAAAGGCATGCTTTTGTTTCCTTTTGGTTTGGTGTTATATACAGTCCCCTCCTAAACTATTGGAGCGTCAAGGCCAATTCATTTGTATTTACTGTTTGGGTTTGAGATAAAAAGATGAATATGAATAGAATTTCAGATTTTATATGTAGCTGTGTTAAATGAACATGGCACATTTTGTATCAGACCACTCAGTTTGTAGGCAAGCAAAAATATTGGAACATGTGACAGGTGTTACTTGTTACCCAGGTGTGTCCTGTTAGATTGATTGTTTAAACACTGACTATGTTTACATGGACAGCAGTAATCTAATTATTGACCTTACTCTGAGTAAGATAATAATGTGATTAAGGTGTTTACCTGAGTCGCTTTTAGAATACTCATGTACCCGTTTTACATGTTATAGAACATAATAAACGGCACACATCATTATGTCACCGCGCCACGCCATCTGACATCCCTCCAGAATTTCATGTATTAACATACAGTTCGTCTTCGTTATGGTACTGTATATATAGTTTTGGGTGTTTTTATTCTTAATTTTTACGAACGCTGTTCAATGCGGTTAATTGTTTGTCATGCTGTATGTGCTAATAGACGACTGCTTGAAGCCATGGGGGGCGTCCCAAACCGCGTACACACCCACTGTACAGTAGCTGAGATATATGTATTTCGCCTACTATAGGCCTATAGTAGGCAAGTATGTGGTTTGGGACGCAGCCGTGCTCTCTTGCTTGCCGTAAAACGGCTGAGCACTGCCGTGTGTGATCGTGTCCTGTCACAAAATACGGAGAAAACTCTCACATGACATTAATAATATGATTAAGGTGTTTACATGTCTGTAATACACATTGTTAATGCGACTAAAACAGGAATACTCCAAAATATCTTAAACCAATTTGTGATTACTTCGAGTATGACTTTAGTCGGATTAAGGTAATAAAAAAATGCTGTTTAAATGGTAGTTGCTTAATCAAAGTTTCATCTTAATTGGGTTAATAGTGGATTATTGTTCTCTATGTAAATGCACTGAATGAATAGCTTTGAACATCTACTCTTGGTCTTAGCCTACATCTGTGAAGATTGCATTTGACATGAAGATCAGAGAGCTGTCTATGGGGGAGAAGCAAGCCATTTTGAAGCCCTTTAAATCGGGTCGGGTTGACTGCCCAAGACCTTAACCCAATAAGCAGCACTTCAGGAGAGGAGGAGACTGAAGCAAGAACCCCCACCTCACCCCAAAACAAACAACTGAAATAGGCTGCTGTAAAATCCTGGAAGAGCATCACAAAAGAAGAAACCAACAATTTGATGCTGACAGTGAGTCACAGGCTTGATCTAGCTATTGCAAGCAAGGGATATGCAACCAAATATTAAGTGCTATTTACTTTAACTTATTTCAAGACTTGGCTGTTCCTATACTTGTGCTCACCTAAAACTGAGTGGTCTGATACAAAAGGTTCTATGTTTCATGTTGTTTAACACATCTAGATGTAAATATGAGGAAGTAAAAGCTGAAATCCTTAACACTCGTCTCATCTTTTGGATGGTCTTTGGGTTTGAGACATTAACTGACCTTGCCGTTCCTATAGTTTCAGAGGTGACTGTATACAAGGATCTGCATAGCAAGGTCACCTTAAAAAGACAGCAATAAACCCCTGTGCCTGAAACTGTCAGAAACTGTGCTCGCTTACTATTATGTTACACAAAGCTTTGTTTTGGTGCTTGTTATGCTGCAGTTTAGGAATATTAAGATTCTCATATGGAACAACACGCTGAAATTTCCTACGCTGATTTCACGTCAAATGTAGACTAGTGTTGTGCAAATGCAGGCTGGTAAAAATGAGATCCACGCAGCTAAGTGTAATAAATCTTAAGCCTATTAAAGCAAGATAATGAGCGTCCAGCAGGATAGTAAACAGACACGCAATGACTTGACAGCGCTTGTAGACAGAAAACAAGTCTGACATGCGTCTCAGAGCGATTCAATATTGCGTACATTACATAAAAGTAATAACAAATTAAAAATAAATTTAAAATAGTGCTAAACCTGAAACACGAGCGCGTGTTAATTAGACGCACCGATTAGCCACTATGCTAGCTAATTCTACTTACCAGTCAACTGCAGTTTTGTTTTGTAAACTGAGAGTCCCGGTAAGTGTCCGTGCAGCCAGTTTAATGTTTACCGTGTACGGAATCATGACGGTAAGAGCTGTCGATCCTACATGAAAATAGCTGGAATTCTGGTTGGTTAAATGATGCAGAAATGAATGGTTGTCAGACAGGCTTGTAAACAGGAAGTAAGTCAAGTGCGTCACGGTTTTACTCCTCGAAGGGAACGAGTACTCGCAACTGTAGTTCCTATGTTTGTCAGAGACAACCACGCGTCGCCGCTGAGCTACGGTCCCCTCCGGGGAAAGTTATCGGAAAGGTGTTTTTAGCATACACTGAAGACATTCGGGGTTGGGAGCAATAGATCAGAACTTCAGCTTTCAAATCCTGATATTTACATCTAGATGTGTTAAACAAGGTAAAGCATGGCACCTTTTGTTTGAACCCACCTTTTTTTTTCAAGTGACCCAAAATATTGAAACATGTGAGTGACGGGTGTTTCTTGTTACCCAGGTGTGCCCTGTTAGATTGATTGTTTAAACAAGAAGTAAAGAGTTCTGGAACCAAGATTAATCTCTACCAAAGTGATGGAAAAGCCAAAATGGCTTGGGATTGCATGGCTGTTTCTGGAATGTAAGTATACAGGAAAAGAATAATTAATTAATCAATTTATATATATATATATATATATATATATATATATATATATAATATATATATATATAAATATATATATATATATATATATATATATATATATATATATATATATATATATATATATATATATATATATATATATATTTTTTTTTAAATCATTTCATATACAAAAGAATCTTATATATACTATGTGGCCAGAATTATGTGGACACCTAACCATAACACACATATCTTCTAAAGCTGTAAAGTTGTCTAGAATGCCTTTGAATGCCTTCTTTAACTTGAACTAAGATGCCCAGTTCAGTTCCAGCATGACAATGCCCCTGTGCACAAAGTGAGGTCTATGAAGACATGGTTTGCCAAGGTTGATTTGGAAGAACACTGGTATCCTGCATGAATCCCCTAGGCCACAGTCCAAAATCTAGTGGAAACCCTTCTCAGAAAAGTGGAGAAAGGTGGAACAACTCAGTAGTAATGCCCATGGTTTGCAATGGGATGACTAATACTCAGGCATCAACATGTCTGTACTGGGAAGGGATTAAGATATACTCTACATTTTCACACAGACACAAAATATGTTTGATACAAGTAATAGTAAAACAAGCATGTTGCACATACACAATACTTGTCACAGCAGACAACAATATATAATTTCTCATACAAATATATGAAGCTAGGCTTGTTGTTTTTATAATTCTAGGTCTCTAAAGACCTGAATAAACAATCATTATAAACCTCTATAATTTAATCCAATATCCATTATTTCAGAGTTTTTAATATACTTTCTTAATTGTTGTTGGTTCCTGAAGGTGGATTATACATATTTCTATCTGGCCTGTTAATGGCCTAATCATTTCCAACTACACCACACTGCAAGTTGTTTTCTCTATTTTAATTGATTCGTAAGGTGTTGATTAATTGTCTATTACAGCAGCTCTGACAACAGTGAAGGCTGTAATTCAAGTAATATGTTTGTATACTATCGATTCACTCATTCCAAATTCTTATTGTTTTATAGTAATAACTTTCACGTATGGTAGACAAGCTACATAAACAAAGAAACAAACAAAAACGTGTAATCATTGAAATGCTGTAGTTTTCTCTGATGAGAGGTAAAGTTGTTACTTTAAGTTTTCCAAAATGGAAAGGTCTTCAGGATCCAGGATTACACTTTCTTATTAACTAAGAGAGTTATAAAGAGTTGCTGGTAAGGTGATTGTTTATAGTTGTTATCATAGAGTAATAATCATGGTGATAATAACTAACTAAAATTAACTGTCGCAGACATTCCACAACATTCAATGTCTGTCTCTCTTTCTCTCTCTCTCTCTCTCTCTCTATATATATATATATATATATATATATATATATATATATATATATATATGTATATGTATATGTGTATGTATGTATGTATGTATATGTATATGTGAGGGAAAGAAGTATTTGATCCCCTGCTGATTTTGTACGTTTGCCCACTGAAAAGAAATGATCAGTCTATAATTTTAATGGTAGATTTATTTGAACAGTGAGAGACAGAATAACAAGAAAATCCATAAAAACGCATGTCAAAAATGTTATAAATTGATTTGCATTTTAATTAGGGAAATAAGTATTTGACCCCCTCTCATTCAGAAAGATTTCTGGCTCCCAGGTGTCTTTTATACAGGTAACGAGCTGAGATTAGTAGCACACTCTTAAAGGGAGTGCTCCTAATCTCAGCTTGTTACCTGTATAAAAGACACCTGTCCACAGAAGCAATCAATCAATCAGATTCCAAACTCTCCACCATTGCCAAGTCCAAAGAGCTCTCCAAGGATGTCAGGGACAAGATTGTAGACATACACAAGTCTGGATTGGGCTACAAGACCACTGCCAAGCAGCTTGGTGAGAAGGTGACAACAGTTGGTGCGATTATTCGCAAATAGAAGAAAAACAAAAGAACTGTCAACCTCCCTCGGCCTGGGGCTCCATGCAAGATCTCACCTCATGGAGTTGCAATGATCATGAGAACAGTGAGGAATCAGCCAAGAACTACACGGAAGGATCTTGTCAATGATCTCAAGGCAGCTGGGACCATAGTCACCAAGAAAACAATTGGTATCACACTACGTCATGAAGGACTGAAATCCTGCAGTGCCCGCAAGGTCCCCCTGCTCAAGAAAGCACATATACATGCCCGTCTGAAGTTTGCCAATGAACATCTGAATGATTCAGAGGACAACTGGGTGAAAGTGTGGTCAGATGAGACCAAAATGGAGCTCTTTGGCATCAACTCAACTCATTGTGTTTGGAGGAGGAGGAATGCTGCCTATGACCCCAAGAACACCATCCCCACCGTCAAACATGGAGGTGGAAACATTATGCTTTGGGGGTGTTTTTCTGCTAAGGGGACAGGACAACTTCACTGCATCAAAGGGACGATGGACAGGGCGATATACCGTCAAATCTTGGGTGAGAACCTCCTTCCCTCAGCCAGGGCATTGAAAATGAAAAGTAATTACTAAGTCATTACCAAGTACTAAGTCATGTTTTGCAGAGGGGTCAAATACTTATTTCCCTCATTAAAATGCAAATCGATTTATAACATTTTTGACATGCGTTTTTTCTGATTTTTTTGTTGTTATTCTGTCTCTCACTGTTCAAATAAACCTACCATTAAAATTATAGTCTGATAAGCAGTGATAACTCACAGATAAGCATTGGTGGCTCGGTGGTAGAATTCTAGCTTGCCATGTTGGAGGCCAGGGTTCGATTCCCAGCCAATGCACAAGTGAATTTTGAATATTTCGTATTTACTCACAGAACTTAATTAAGCTTATCGATTCTGCAGTATGGTTAGCTGCAAATCACACTCTGTGAAGTCCTTCGAACTGGTAGATAAGAATTGGTGGTTCAGTGGTAGAATTTTATGTTGCGGTGTTGGAGGCCTGGGTTCGATTCCCAGCCAATGCACAAGCGAATTTTGAATATTTTGTCTTCACTCACAGAACTTCATTAAGCTTATCAATTCTGCAGTATGGTTAGCTGCAAATCACACTCTGTGAAGTCATTTGCACTTAAAGACAAGCGTTGGTGATTCAGTGGTAGAATTCTAGCTTGCCATGTTGGAGGCCTGGGTTCGATTTCCAGCCAATGCACAGGTGAATTTTGAATATTGAGCCTTCTCACAAAGAAATTGACAAGCCTTATCAATTCTGCCCAAACTAGGCTGGTGGACAAACTCCATGCTGCTGAAATATGCAAGAGATGCTACTTTACAATTTTAAACCACATGGCTGAATCAGCACAATACTTACCTGAAAAGCTCACTCTGCATTGTCATTGATTGTTTGAGATAAGAGTTTGATTCTTCAAGAGATGCTACTTTACAATCTTAAATCACATGGCTGAATCAGCACAATACTTAACTGAAAAGCTCACTCTGCATTGTCATTGATTGTTTGAGATAAGAGTTTGATTCTTCAAGAGATGCTACTTTACAATCTTAAATCACATGGCTGAATCAGCACAATACTTACCTGAAAAGCTCACTCTGCGTTGTCATTGATTGTTTGAGATAAGAGTTTGATTCTTCAAGAGATGCAACTGTACAATTTTAAACCAAATAGCTGAAGCGGCACAATACTTACCTGAAAAGCTCACTCTGTGTTGTCATTGATTCTTTGAGATTAGAGTTTTATTCTTCAAGAGATGCTACTGTACAATTTTAAACCAAATAGCTGAAGCGGCACAATACTTACCTGAAAAGCACACTTTACAAAGTCATTGATTCTTTAAGATAAGGAAGGATTGGTGGTTTAGTGGTAGAATTCTCAAATGCCATGTACCAGGCCTTGCACAATGCACAACTGAGTTCTGAATATTAATCCTTCACTCACAGAACTTCAAAAGCCTGATCAATTCTGCAGTTTTGTTAGCTCCAAATCACACTCTGAGAAGTCGTTTGAGCTTGAAGGTAAGCATTGGTGGTTCGATTCCCAGCCAATGCACAAGTGCATTTTGAATATTTAGTCTTCACTCACAGAACTTCATTAAACTTATCAATTCTGCAGTATGGTTAGCTGCAAATCACACTCTGTCCTTTGAACTTAAAGGTAAGCATTGGTGGTTCAGTGGTAGAATACTAGCTTGCCATGTTGGAGACCTAGGTTCGATTCCCAGCCAATGCACAAGCGAATTTTGAACATTGAGCCTTCTCGCAAAGAAATTGACATGCTTTATCAATTCTGCCCAAACTAGGGTGGTGGACAAACTCCATGCTGCTGAAATATACAAGAGATGCTACTTTACACTTTTAAACCACATGGCTGAATCAGCACAATACTTACCTGAAAAGCTCACTCTGCGTTGTCATTGATTGTTCGAGATAAGAGTTTGATTCTTCAAGAGATGCTACTGTACAATTTTAAACCAAATAGCTGAAGCGGCACAATACTTACCTGAATAGCACACTCTGCAAAGTCATTGATTCTTTAAGATAAGGAAGGATTGATTGTTTAGTGGTAGAATTCTCAAATGCCATGTACCAGGCCTTGCACAATGCACAACTGAGTTCTGAATATTAATCCTTCACTCACAGAACTTCAAAAGCCTGATCAATTCTGCAGTTTGGTTAGCTGCAACTCACACTCTGAGAAGTGGTTTGAGCTTGAAGGTAAGCATTGGTGTTTCAGTGGTAGAATTCTAGCTTGCCATGTTGGAGACCTGGGTTCGATTCCCAGCCAATGCACAAGCGAATTTTGAACATTGAGCCTTCTCGCAAAGAAATTGACATGCTTTATCAATTCTGCCCAAACTAGGGTTTTGGACAAACTCCATGCTGCTGAAATATACAAGAGATGCTACTTTACAATTTTAAACCACATGGCTGAATCAGCACAATACTTACCTGAAAAGCTCACTCTGCGTTGTCATTGATTGTTTGAGATAAGAGTTTGATTCTTCAAGAGATGCAACTGTACAATTTTAAACCACATGGCTGAATCAGCACAATACTTACCTGAAAAGCTCACTCTGCGTTGTCATTGATTGTTTGAGATAAGAGTTTGATTCTTCAAGAGATGCAACCTTACAATTTTAAACCAAATAGCTGAAGCGGCACAATACTTACCTTAAAAGCTCACTCTGCGTTGTCATTGATTCTTTAAGATAAGGAAGGATTGATTGTTTAGTGGTAGAATTCTCAAATGCCATGTACCAGGCCTTGCACAATGCACAACTGAGTTCTGAATATTAATCCTTCACTCACAGAACTTCAAAAGCCTGATCAATTCTGCAGTTTGGTTAGCTGCAAATCAGACTCTGAGAAATCGTTTGAACTTGAAGGTAAGCATTGGTGGTTCAGTGGTAGAATTCTAGCTTGCCATGTTGGAGGCCTCGGTTCGATTCCTAGCCAATGCACAAGCGAATTTTGAACAATGAGTCGTCTCGCAAAGAAATTGACAGGCTTTATCAATTCTGCCCAAACTAGGGTGTTGGACAAACTCCATGCTGCTGAAATATACAAGAGATGCTACTTTACAATTTTAAACCACATGGCTGAATCAGCACAATACTTACCTGAAAAGCTCACTCTGCGTTGTCATTGATTGTTTGAGATAAGAGTTTGATTCTTCAAGAGATGCAACTGTACAATTTTAAACCAAATAGCTGAAGCGGCACAATACTTACCTGAAAAGCTCACTCTGCGTTGTCATTGATTGTTTGAGATAAGAGTTTGATTCTTCAAGAGATGCTACTGTACAATTTTAAACCAAATAGCTGAAGCGGCACAATACTTACCTGAAAAGCTCACTCTGCGTTGTCATTGATTGTTTGAGATAAGAGTTTGATTCTTCAAGAGATGCTACTGTACAATTTTAAACCAAATAGCTGAAGCGGCACAATACTTACCTGAAAAGCACACTCTGCAAAGTCATTGATTCTTTAAGATAAGGAAGGATTGATTGATTAGTGGTAGAATTCTCAAATGCCATGTACCAGGCCTTGCACAATGCACAACTGAGTTCTGAATATTAATCCTTCACTCACAGAACTTCAAAAGCCTGATCAATTCTGCAGTTTGGTTAGCTGCAAATCACACTCTGAGAAGTCGTTTGAGCTTGAAGGTAAGCATTGGTGGTTCAGTGGTCGAATTCTAGCTTGCCATGTTGGAGGACTGTGTTCGATTCCCAGCCAATGCACAAGTGAATTTTGAATATTTAGTCTTCACTCACAGAACTTCATTAAACATATCAATTCTGCAGTATGGTTAGCTGCAAATCACACTCTGTGAAGTCCTTTGAACTTAAAGACAAGCATTGGTGTTTCAGTGGTAGAATACTAGCTTGCCATGTTGGAGACCTGGGTTTGATTCCCAGCCAATGCACAAGCGAATTTTGAACATTGAGCCTTCTCGCAAAGAAATTGACATGCTTTATCAATTCTGCCCAAACTAGGGTGTTGGACAAACTCCATGCTGCTGAAATATACAAGAGATGCTACTTTACAACTTTAAACCACATGGCTGAATCAGCACAATACTTAGCTGAAAAGCTCACTCTGCGTTGTCATTGATTGTTTGAGATAAGAGTTTGATTCTTCAAGAGATGCTACTGTTCAATTTTAAACCAAATAGCTGAAGCGGCACAATACTTACCTGAAAAGCACACTCTACAAAGTCATTGATTCTTTAAGATAAGGATTGGTGGGTTAGTGGTAGACTTCTCAAATGCCATGTACCCGGCCTTGCACAATGCACAACTGAGTTCTGAATATTTAGTCTTCACTCACAGAACTTCATTAAACTTATCAATTCTGCAGTATAGTTAGCTGCAAATCAGACTCTGCGAAGTCGTGTGAACTTGAAGGTAAGCATTGGTGGTTCAGTGGTAGAATTCTAGCTGGCGAAGTTGGAGGCCTAGGTTCGATTCCCAGCCAATGCACAAGCGAACTTTGAACATTGAGCCTTCTCGCAAAGAAATTGACAGGCTTTATCACTTCTGCCCAAACTAGGGTGTTGGACAAACTCCATGCTGCTGAAATATACAAGAGATGCTACTTTACAATCTTAAACCACATTGCTGAATCAGCACAATACTTACCTGAAAAGCTCACTCTGCGTTGTCATTGATTGTTTGAGATAAGAGTTTGATTCTTCAAGAGATGCAACTGTACAATTTTAAACCAAATAGCTGAAGCGGCACAATACTTACCTGAAAAGCTCACTCTGCGTTGTCATTGAGTGTTTGAGATAAGAGTTTGATTCTTCAAGAGATGCTACTGTACAATTTTAAACCAAATAGCTGAAGCGGCACAATACTTACCTGAAAAGCTCACTCTGCGTTGTCATTGATTGTTTGAGATAAGAGTTTGATTCTTCAAGAGATGCTACTTTACAATTTTAAACCACATGGCTGAATCAGCACAATACTTACCTGAAAAGCTCACTCTGCGTTGTCATTGATTGTTTGAGATAAGAGTTTGATTCTTCAAGAGATGCAACTGTACAATTTTAAACCAAATAGCTGAAGCGGCACAATACTTACCTGAAAAGCTCACTCTGCGTTGTCATTGATTGTTTGAGATAAGAGTTTGATTCTTCAAGAGATGCTACTGTACAATTTTAAACCAAATAGCTGAAGCGGCACAATACTTACCTGAAAAGCACACTCTGCAAAGTCATTGATTCTTTAAGATAAGGAAGGATTGATGGTTTAGTGGTAGAATTCTCAAATGCCATGTACCAGGCCTTGCACAATGCACAACTGAGTTCTGAATATTAATCCTTCACTCACAGAACTTCAAAAGCCTGATCAATTCTGCAGTTTGGTTAGCTGCAAATCACACTCTGAGAACTCGTTTGAACTTGAAGGTAAGCATTGGTGGTTCAGTGGTGGAATTCTAGCTTGCCATGTTGGAGGCCTGGGTTCGATTCCCAGCCAATGCACAAGTGAATGTTGAATATTTAGTCTTCACTCACAGAACTTCTTTAAACTTATCAATTCTGCAGTATGGTTAGCTGCAAATCACACTCTGTGAAGTCCTTTGAATTTAAAGACAAGCATTGGTTGTTCAGTGGTAGAATTCTAGCTTGCCATGTTGGAGACCTGGATTCCCAGCCAATGCACAAGCGAATTTTGAACATTGAGCCTTCTGGCAAAGACATGCATTATCAATTCTGCCCAGACTAGGGTGTTGGACAATCTCCATGCTGCTGAAATATACAAGAGATGCTACTTCACAATTTTAAACCACATGGCTGAATCAGCACAATACTTACCTGAAAAGCTCACTCTGCGTTGTCATTGATTGTTTGAGATAAGAGTTTGATTCTTCAAGAGATGCTACTGTACAATTTTAAACCAAATAGCTGAAGCGGCACAATACTTACCTGAAAAGCACACTCTGCAAAGTCATTGATTCTTTAAGATAAGGAAGGATTGATTGTTTAGTGGTAGAATTCTCAAATGCCATGTACCAGGCCTTGCACAATGCACAACTGAGTTCTGAATATTAATCCTTCAATCACAGAACTTCAAAAGCCTGATCAATTCTGCAGATTGGTTAGCTGCAAATCACACTGAGAAATCGTTTGAACTTGAAAGTAAGCATTGGTGGTTCAGTGGTAGAATTCTAGCTTGCCATGTTGGAGGCCTGGGTTTGATTCCCAGCCAATGCACAAGCGAATTTTGGACATTGAGCCTTCTTGCAAAGAAATTGACATCCTTTGTCAATTCTGCCCAAACTAGGGTTTCAGACAAACTCCATGCTGCTAAAATATACAAGAGATGCTACTTTGCACTTTTAAACCACATGGCTGAATCAGCACAATACTTACCTGAAAAGCTCACTCTGCGTTGTCATTGATTGTTTGAGATAAGAGTTTGATTCTTCAAGAGATGCAACTGTACAATTTTAAACCAAATAGCTGTTGCGGCACAATACTTACCTGAAAAGCTCACTCTGCGTTGTCATTGATTGTTTGAGATAAGAGTTTGATTCTTCAAGAGATGCAACTGTACAATTTTAAACCAAATAGCTGAAGCGGCACAATACTTACCTGAATAGCACACTCTGCAAAGTCATTGATTCTTTAAGATAAGGAAGGATTGATTGTTTAGTGGTAGAATTCTCAAATGCCATGTACCAGGCCTTGCACAATGCACAACTGAGTTCTGAATATTAATCCTTCACTCACAGAACTTCAAAAGCCTGATCAATTCTGCAGTTTGGTTAGCTGCAAATCACACTCTGAGAAGTGGTTTGAACTTGAAGGTAAGCATTGGTGTTTCAGTGGTAGAATTCTAGCTTGCCATGTTGGAGACCTGGGTTCGATTCCCAGCCAATGCACAAGCGAATTTTGAACGTTGAGCCTTCTCGCAAAGAAATTGACATGCTTTATCAATTCTGCCCAAACTAGGGTTTTGGACAAACTCCATGCTGCTGAAATATACAAGAGATGCTACTTTACAATTTTAAACCACATGGCTGAATCAGCACAATACTTACCTGAAAAGCTCACTCTGCGTTGTCATTGATTGTTTGAGATAAGAGTTTGATTCTTCAAGAGATGCAACTGTACAATTTTAAACCACATGGCTGAATCAGCACAATACTTACCTGAAAAGCTCACTCTGCGTTGTCATTGATTGTTTGAGATAAGAGTTTGATTCTTCAAGAGATGCTACTGTACAATTTTAAACCAAATAGCTGAAGCGGCACAATACTTACCTGAAAAGCACACTCTGCCAAGTCATTGATTCTTTAAGATAAGGAAGGATTGATGGTTTAGTGGTAGAATTCTCAAATGCCATGTACCAGGCCTTGCACAATGCACAACTGAGTTCTGAATATTAATCCTTCAATCACAGAACTTCAAAAGCCTGATCAATTCTGCAGATTGGTTAGCTGCAAATCACACTCTGAGAAATCGTTTGAACTTGAAGGTAAGCATTGGTGGTTCAGTGGTAGAATTCTAGCTTGCCATGTTGGAGGCCTCGGTTCGATTCCTAGCCAATGCAGCCGAATTTTGAACAATGAGTCGTCTCAAAAGAAATTGACAGGCTTTATCAATTCTGCCCAAACTAGGGTGTTGGACAAACTCCATGCTGCTGAAATATACAAGAGATGCTACTTTACAATTTTAAACCACATGGCTGAATCAGCACAATACTTACCTGAAAAGCTCACTCTGCGTTGTCATTGATTGGTTGAGATTAGAGTTTGATTCTTCAAGAGATGCAACTGTACAATTTTAAACCAAATAGCTGAAGCGGCACAATACTTACCTGAAAAGCTCACTCTGCGTTGTCATTGATTGTTTGAGATAAGAGTTTGATTCTTCAAGAGATGCTACTGTACAATTTTAAACCAAATAGCTGAAGCGGCACAATACTTACCTGAAAAGCACACTCTGCAAAGTCATTGATTCTTTAAGATAAGGAAGGATTGATTGTTTAGTGGTAGAATTCTCAAATGCCATGTACCAGGCCTTGCACAATGCACAACTGAGTTCTGAATATTAATCCTTCACTCACAGAACTTCAAAAGCCTGATCAATTCTGCAGTTTGGTTAGCTGCAAATCACACTCTGAGAAGTCGTTTGAGCTTGAAGGTAAGCATTGGTGGTTCAGTGGTCGAATTCTAGCTTGCCATGTTGGAGGACTGTGTTCGATTCCCAGCCAATGCACAAGTGAATTTTGAATATTTAGTCTTCACTCACAGAACTTCATTAAACTTATCAATTCTGCAGTATGGTTAGCTGCAAATCACACTCTGTGAAGTCCTTTGAACTTAAAGACAAGCATTGGTGGTTCAGTGGTAGAATACTAGCTTGCCATGTTGGAGACCTGGGTTTGATTCCCAGCCAATGCACAAGCGATTTTTGAACATTGAGCCTTCTGGCAAAGAAATTGACATGCATTGTCAATTCTGCCCAAACTAGGGTGTTGGACAATCTCCATGCTGCTGAAATATACAAGAGATGCTACTTCACAATTTTAAACCACATGGCTGAATCAGCACAATACTTACCTGAAAAGCTCACTCTGCGTTGTCATTGATTGTTTGAGATAAGAGTTTGATTCTTCAAGAGATGCTACTGTACAATTTTAAACCAAATAGCTGAAGCGGCACAATACTTACCTGAAAAGCACACTCTGCAAAGTCATTGATTCTTTAAGATAAGGAAGGATTGATTGTTTAGTGGTAGAATTCTCAAATGCCATGTACCAGGCCTTGCACAATGCACAACTGAGTTCTGAATATTAATCCTTCAATCACAGAACTTCAAAAGCCTGATCAATTCTGCAGATTGGTTAGCTGCAAATCACACTCTGAGAAATCGTTTGAACTTGAAGGTAAGCATTGGTGGTTCAGTGGTAGAATTCTAGCTTGCCATGTTGGAGGCCTGGGTTCGATTCCCAGCCAATGCACAAGCGAATTTTTGGACATTGAGCCTTCGCCGCAAAGAAATTGACATGCTTTGTCAATTCTGCCCAAACTAGGGTTTCGGACAAACTCCATGCTGCTAAAATATACAAGAGATGCTACTTTACACTTTTAAACCACATGGCTGAATCAGCACAATACTTACCTGAAAAGCTCACTCTGCGTTGTCATTGATTGTTTGAGATAAGAGTTTGATTCTTCAAGAGATGCAACTGTACAATTTTAAACCAAATAGCTGTTGCGGCACAATACTTACCTGAAAAGCTCACTCTGCGTTGTCATTGATTGTTTGAGATAAGAGTTTGATTCTTCAAGAGATGCTACTGTACACTTTTAAACCAAATAGCTGAAGCGGCACAATACTTACCTGAAAAGCACACTCTGCCAAGTCATTGATTCTTTAAGATAAGGAAGGATTGATGGTTTAGTGGTAGAATTCTCAAATGTAATGTACCAGGCCTTGCACAATGCACAACTGAGTTCTGAATATTAATCCTTCACTCACAGAACTTCAAAAGCCTGATCAATTCTGCAGTTTGGTTAGCTGCAAATCACACTCTGAGAAGTGGTTTGAACTTGAAGGTAAGCATTGGTGTTTCAGTGGTAGAATTCTAGCTTGCCATGTTGGAGACCTGGGTTCGATTCCCAGCCAATGCACAAGCGAATTTTGAACATTGAGCCTTCTCGCGCAAAGAATTGACATGCTTTATCAATTCTGCCCAAACTAGGGTTTTGGACAAACTCCATGCTGCTGAAATATACAAGAGATGCTACTTTACAATTTTTAAACCATATGGCTGAATCAGCACAATACTTACCTGAAAAGCTCACTCTGCGTTGTCATTGATTGTTTGAGATAAGAGTTTGATTCTTCAAGAGATGCAACTGTACAATTTTAAACCAAATAGCTGAAGCGGCACAATACTTACCTGAAAAGCTCACTCTGCGTTGTCATTGATTGTTTGAGATAAGAGTTTGATTCTTCAAGAGATGCTACTTTACAATCTTAAACCACATGGCTGAATCAGCACAAT
Source organism: Ameiurus melas (assembly GCA_012411365.1). Lineage (NCBI taxonomy): Eukaryota > Metazoa > Chordata > Actinopteri > Siluriformes > Ictaluridae > Ameiurus > Ameiurus melas. The sequence goes on along the minus strand of CM022755.1, from coordinate 8,363,827 downwards.
ACTTACCTGAAAAGCTCACTCTGCGTTGTCATTGATTGTTTGAGATAAGAGTTTGATTCTTCAAGAGATGCTACTGTACAATTTTAAACCAAATAGCTGAAGCGGCACAATACTTACCTGAAAAGCACACTCTGCCAAGTCATTGATTCTTTAAGATAAGGAAGGATTGATGGTTTAGTGGTAGAATTCTCAAATGCCATGTACCAGGCCTTGCACAATGCACAACTGAGTTCTGAATATTAATCCTTCAATCACAGAACTTCAAAAGCCTGATCAATTCTGCAGATTGGTTAGCTGCAAATAACACTCTGAGAAATCGTTTGAACTTGAAGGTAAGCATTGGTGGTTCAGTGGTAGAATTCTAGCTTGCCATGTTGGAGGCCTCGGTTCGATTCCTAGCCAATGCACAAGCGAATTTTGAACAATGAGTCGTCTCGCAAAGAAATTGACATGCTTCATCAATTCTGCCCAAACTAGGGTGTTGGACAAACTCCATGCTGCTGAAATATACAAGAGATGCTACTTTACAATTTTAAACCACATGGCTGAATCAGCACAATACTTACCTGAAAAGCTCACTCTGCGTTGTCATTGATTGGTTGAGATTAGAGTTTGATTCTTCAAGAGATGCAACTGTACAATTTTAAACCAAATAGCTGAAGCGGCACAATACTTACCTGAAAAGCTCACTCGGCGTTGTCATTGATTGTTTGAGATAAGAGTTTGATTCTTCAAGAGATGCTACTGTACAATTTTAAACCACATGGCTGAATCAGCACAATACTTACCTGAAAAGCTCACTCTGCGTTGTCATTGATTGTTTGAGATAAGAGTTTGATTCTTCAAGAGATGCTACTTTACAATCTTAAACCACATGGCTGAATCAGCACAATACTTACCTGAAAAGCTCACTCTGCGTTGTCATTGATTGTTTGAGATAAGAGTTTGATTCTTCAAGAGATGCTACTGTACAATTTTAAACCAAATAGCTGAAGCGGCACAATACTTACCTGAAAAGCACACTCTGCAAAGTCATTGATTCTTTAAGATAAGGAAGGATTGATGGTTTAGTGGTAGAATTCTCAAATGCCATGTACCAGGCCTTGCACAATGCACAACTGAGTTCTGAATATTAATCCTTCAATCACAGAACTTCAAAAGCCTGATCAATTCTGCAGATTGGTTAGCTGCAAATCACACTCTGAGAAGTCGTTTGAACTTGAAGGTAAGCATTGGTGGTTCAGTGGTAGAATTCTAGCTTGCCATGTTGGAGGCCTCGGTTTGATTCCTAGCCAATGCACAAGCGAATTTTGAACAATGAGTTGTCTCGCAAAGAAATTGACAGGCTTTATCAATTCTGCCCAAACTAGGGTGTTGGACAAACTCCATGCTGCTGAAATATACAAGAGATGCTACTTTACAATTTTAAACCACATGGCTGAATCAGCACAATACTTACCTGAAAAGCTCACTCTGCGTTGTCATTGATTGTTTGAGATAAGAGTTTGATTCTTCAAGAGATGCAACTGTACAATTTTAAACCAAATAGCTGAAGCGGCACAATACTTACCTGAAAAGCTCACTCTGCGTTGTCATTGATTGTTTGAGATAAGAGTTTGATTCTTCAAGAGATGCTACTGTACAATTTTAAACCAAATAGCTGAAGCGGCACAATACTTACCTGAAAAGCTCACTCTGCGTTGTCATTGATTGTTTGAGATAAGAGTTTGATTCTTCAAGAGATGCTACTTTACAATCTTAAACCACATGGCTGAATCAGCACAATACTTACCTGAAAAGCTCACTCTGCGTTGTCATTGATTGTTTGAGATAAGAGTTTGATTCTTCAAGAGATGCTACTGTACAATTTTAAACCAAATAGCTGAAGCGGCACAATACTTACCTGAAAAGCACACTCTGCAAAGTCATTGATTCTTTAAGATAAGGAAGGATTGATTGTTTAGTGGTAGAATTCTCAAATGCCATGTACCAGGCCTTGCACAATGCACAACTGAGTTCTGAATATTAATCCTTCACTCACAGAACTTCAAAAGCCTGATCAATTCTGCAGTTTGGTTAGCTGCAAATCACACTCTGAGAAGTCGTTTGAGCTTGAAGGTAAGCATTGGTGGTTCAGTGGTCGAATTCTAGCTTGCCATGTTGGAGGACTGTGTTCGATTCCCAGCCAATGCACAAGTGAATTTTGAATATTTAGTCTTCACTCACAGAACTTCATTAAACTTATCAATTCTGCAGTATGGTTAGCTGCAAATCACACTCTGTGAAGTCCTTTGAACTTAAAGACAAGCATTGGTGGTTCAGTGGTAGAATACTAGCTTGCCATGTTGGAGACCTGGGTTTGATTCCCAGCCAATGCACAAGCGATTTTTGAACATTGAGCCTTCTGGCAAAGAAATTGACATGCATTATCAATTCTGCCCAAACTAGGGTGTTGGACAATCTCCATGCTGCTGAAATATACAAGAGATGCTACTTCACAGTTTTAAACCACATGGCTGAATCAGCACAATACTTACCTGAAAAGCTCACTCTGCGTTGTCATTGATTGTTTGAGATAAGAGTTTGATTCTTCAAGAGATGCTACTGTACAATTTTAAACCAAATAGCTGAAGCGGCACAATACTTACCTGAAAAGCACACTCTGCAAAGTCATTGATTCTTTAAGATAAGGAAGGATTGATTGTTTAGTGGTAGAATTCTCAAATGCCATGTACCAGGCCTTGCACAATGCACAACTGAGTTCTGAATATTAATCCTTCAATCACAGAACTTCAAAAGCCTGATCAATTCTGCAGATTGGTTAGCTGCAAATCACACTCTGAGAAATCGTTTGAACTTGAAGGTAAGCATTGGTGGTTCAGTGGTAGAATTCTAGCTTGCCATGTTGGAGGCCTGGGTTCGATTCCCAGCCAATGCACAAGCGAATTTTGGACATTGAGCCTTCTCGCAAAGAAATTGACATGCTTTGTCAATTCTGCCCAAACTAGGGTTTCGGACAAACTCCATGCTGCTAAAATATACAAGAGATGCTACTTTACACTTTTAAACCACATGGCTGAATCAGCACAATACTTACCTGAAAAGCTCACTCTGCGTTGTCATTGATTGTTTGAGATAAGAGTTTGATTCTTCAAGAGATGCAACTGTACAATTTTAAACCAAATAGCTGTTGCGGCACAATACTTACCTGAAAAGCTCACTCTGCGTTGTCATTGATTGTTTGAGATAAGAGTTTGATTCTTCAAGAGATGCTACTGTACACTTTTAAACCAAATAGCTGAAGCGGCACAATACTTACCTGAAAAGCACACTCTGCCAAGTCATTGATTCTTTAAGATAAGGAAGGATTGATGGTTTAGTGGTAGAATTCTCAAATGTAATGTACCAGGCCTTGCACAATGCACAACTGAGTTCTGAATATTAATCCTTCACTCACAGAACTTCAAAAGCCCCATCAATTCTGCAGTTTGGTTAGCTGCAAATCACACTCTGAGAAGTGGTTTGAACTTGAAGGTAAGCATTGGTGTTTCAGTGGTAGAATTCTAGCTTGCCATGTTGGAGACCTGGGTTCGATTCCCAGCCAATGCACAAGCGAATTTTGAACATTGAGCCTTCTCGCAAAGAAATTGACATGCTTTATCAATTCTGCCCAAACTAGGGTTTTGGACAAACTCCATGCTGCTGAAATATACAAGAGATGCTACTTTACAATTTTAAACCATATGGCTGAATCAGCACAATACTTACCTGAAAAGCTCACTCTGCGTTGTCATTGATTGTTTGAGATAAGAGTTTGATTCTTCAAGAGATGCAACTGTACAATTTTAAACCAAATAGCTGAAGCGGCACAATACTTACCTGAAAAGCTCACTCTGCGTTGTCATTGATTGTTTGAGATAAGAGTTTGATTCTTCAAGAGATGCTACTTTACAATCTTAAACCACATGGCTGAATCAGCACAATACTTACCTGAAAAGCTCACTCTGCGTTGTCATTGATTGTTTGAGATAAGAGTTTGATTCTTCAAGAGATGCTACTGTACAATTTTAAACCAAATAGCTGAAGCGGCACAATACTTACCTGAAAAGCACACTCTGCCAAGTCATTGATTCTTTAAGATAAGGAAGGATTGATGGTTTAGTGGTAGAATTCTCAAATGCCATGTACCAGGCCTTGCACAATGCACAACTGAGTTCTGAATATTAATCCTTCAATCACAGAACTTCAAAAGCCTGATCAATTCTGCAGATTGGTTAGCTGCAAATCACACTCTGAGAAATCGTTTGAACTTGAAGGTAAGCATTGGTGGTTCAGTGGTAGAATTCTAGCTTGCCATGTTGGAGGCCTCGGTTTGATTCCTAGCCAATGCACGCGAATTTTTGAACAATGAGTCGTCTCGCAAAGAAATTGACAGGCTTTATCAATTCTGCCCAAACTAGGGTGTTGGACAAACTCCATGCTGCTGAAATATACAAGAGATGCTACTTTACAATTTTAAACCACATGGCTGAATCAGCACAATACTTACCTGAAAAGCTCACTCGCGTTGTCATTGATTGTTTGAGATAAGAGTTTGATTCTTCAAGAGATGCAACTGTACAATTTTAAACCAAATAGCTGAAGCGGCACAATACTTACCTGAAAAGCTCACTCTGCGTTGTCATTGATTGTTTGAGATAAGAGTTTGATTCTTCAAGAGATGCTACTGTACAATTTTAAACCAAATAGCTGAAGCGGCACAATACTTACCTGAAAAGCTCACTCTGCGTTGTCATTGATTGTTTGAGATAAGAGTTTGATTCTTCAAGAGATGCTACTTTACAATCTTAAACCACATGGCTGAATCAGCACAATACTTACCTGAAAAGCTCACTCTGCGTTGTCATTGATTGTTTGAGATAAGAGTTTGATTCTTCAAGAGATGCTACTGTACAATTTTAAACCAAATAGCTGAAGCGGCACAATACTTACCTGAAAAGCACACTCTGCCAAGTCATTGATTCTTTAAGATAAGGAAGGATTGATTGTTTAGTGGTAGAATTCTCAAATGCCATGTACCAGGCCTTGCACAATGCACAACTGAGTTCTGAATATTAATCCTTCAATCACAGAACTTCAAAAGCCTGATCAATTCTGCAGATTGGTTAGCTGCAAATCACACTCTGAGAAATCGTTTGAACTTGAAGGTAAGCATTGGTGGTTCAGTGGTAGAATTCTAGCTTGCCATGTTGGAGGCCTCGGTTCGATTCCTAGCCAATGCACAAGCGAATTTTGAACAATGAGTCGTCTCGCAAAGAAATTGACATGCTTCATCAATTCTGCCCAAACTAGGGTGTTGGACAAACTCCATGCTGCTGAAATATACAAGAGATGCTACTTTACAATTTTAAACCACATGGCTGAATCAGCACAATACTTACCTGAAAAGCTCACTCTGCGTTGTCATTGATTGGTTGAGATTAGAGTTTGATTCTTCAAGAGATGCAACTGTACAATTTTAAACCAAATAGCTGAGCGGCACAATACTTACCTGAAAAGCTCACTCGGCGTTGTCATTGATTGTTTGAGATAAGAGTTTGATTCTTCAAGAGATGCTACTGTACAATTTTAAACCACATGGCTGAATCAGCACAATACTTACCTGAAAAGCTCACTCTGCGTTGTCATTGATTGTTTGAGATAAGAGTTTGATTCTTCAAGAGATGCTACTTTACAATCTTAAACCACATGGCTGAATCAGCACAATACTTACCTGAAAAGCTCACTCTGCGTTGTCATTGATTGTTTGAGATAAGAGTTTGATTCTTCAAGAGATGCTACTGTACAATTTTAAACCAAATAGCTGAAGCGGCACAATACTTACCTGAAAAGCACACTCTGCAAAGTCATTGATTCTTTAAGATAAGGAAGGATTGATGGTTTAGTGGTAGAATTCTCAAATGCCATGTACCAGGCCTTGCACAATGCACAACTGAGTTCTGAATATTAATCCTTCAATCACAGAACTTCAAAAGCCTGATCAATTCTGCAGATTGGTTAGCTGCAAATCACACTCTGAGAAGTCGTTTGAACTTGAAGGTAAGCATTGGTGGTTCAGTGGTAGAATTCTAGCTTGCCATGTTGGAGGCCTCGGTTTGATTCCTAGCCAATGCACAAGCGAATTTTGAACAATGAGTCGTCTCGCAAAGAAATTGACAGGCTTTATCAGTTCTGCCCAAACTAGGGTGTTGGACAAACTCCATGCTGCTGAAATATACAAGAGATGCTACTTTACAATTTTAAACCACATGGCTGAATCAGCACAATACTTACCTGAAAAGCTCACTCTGCGTTGTCATTGATTGTTTGAGATAAGAGTTTGATTCTTCAAGAGATGCAACTGTACAATTTTAAACCAAATAGCTGAAGCGGCACAATACTTACCTGAAAAGCTCACTCTGCGTTGTCATTGATTGTTTGAGATAAGAGTTTGATTCTTCAAGAGATGCTACTGTACAATTTTAAACTAAATAGCTGAAGCGGCACAATACTTACCTGAAAAGCTCACTCTGCGTTGTCATTGATTGTTTGAGATAAGAGTTTGATTCTTCAAGAGATGCTACTTTACAATCTTAAACCACATGGCTGAATCAGCACAATACTTACCTGAAAAGCTCACTCTGCGTTGTCATTGATTGTTTGAGATAAGAGTTTGATTCTTCAAGAGATGCTACTGTACAATTTTAAACCAAATAGCTGAAGCGGCACAATACTTACCTGAAAAGCACACTCTGCCAAGTCATTGATTCTTTAAGATAAGGAAGGATTGATGGTTTAGTGGTAGAATTCTCAAATGCCATGTACCAGGCCTTGCACAATGCACAACTGAGTTCTGAATATTAATCCTTCAATCACAGAACTTCAAAAGCCTGATCAATTCTGCAGATTGGTTAGCTGCAAATCACACTCTGAGAAATCGTTTGAACTTGAAGGTAAGCATTGGTGGTTCAGTGGTAGAATTCTAGCTTGCCATGTTGGAGGCCTCGGTTCGATTCCTAGCCAATGCACAAGCGAATTTTGAACAATGAGTCGTCTCGCAAAGAAATTGACATGCTTCATCAATTCTGCCCAAACTAGGGTGTTGGACAAACTCCATGCTGCTGAAATATACAAGAGATGCTACTTTACAATTTTAAACCACATGGCTGAATCAGCACAATACTTACCTGAAAAGCTCACTCTGCGTTGTCATTGATTGGTTGAGATTAGAGTTTGATTCTTCAAGAGATGCAACTGTACAATTTTAAACCAAATAGCTGAAGCGGCACAATACTTACCTGAAAAGCTCACTCGGCGTTGTCATTGATTGTTTGAGATAAGAGTTTGATTCTTCAAGAGATGCTACTGTACAATTTTAAACCACATGGCTGAATCAGCACAATACTTACCTGAAAAGCTCACTCTGCGTTGTCATTGATTGTTTGAGATAAGAGTTTGATTCTTCAAGAGATGCTACTTTACAATCTTAAACCACATGGCTGAATCAGCACAATACTTACCTGAAAAGCTCACTCTGCGTTGTCATTGATTGTTTGAGATAAGAGTTTGATTCTTCAAGAAAGTTGCTACTGTACAATTTTAAACCAAATAGCTGAAGCGGCACAATACTTACCTGAAAAGCACACTCTGCAAAGTCATTGATTCTTTAAGATAAGGAAGGATTGTTGTTTAGTGGTAGATATTCTCAAATGCCATGTACCAGGCCTTGCACAATGCACAACTGAGTTCTGAATATTAATCCTTCACTCACAGAACTTCAAAAGCCTGATCAATTCTGCAGTTTGGTTAGCTGCAAATCACACTCTGAGAAGTCGTTTGAGCTTGAAGGTAAGCATTGGTGGTTCAGTGGTCGAATTCTAGCTTGCCATGTTGGAGGACTGTGTTCGATTCCCAGCCAATGCACAAGTGAATTTTGAATATTTAGTCTTCACTCACAGAACTTCATTAAACTTATCAATTCTGCAGTTTGGTTAGCTGCAAATCACACTCTGAGAAGTCGTTTGAGCTTGAAGGTAAGCATTGGTGGTTCAGTGGTCGAATTCTAGCTTGCCATGTTGGAGGACTGTGTTCGATTCCCAGCCAATGCAAAGCGATTTTTGAACATTGAGCCTTCTGGCAAAAGAAATTGACATGCATTATCAATTCTGCCCAAACTAGGGTGTTGGACAATCTCCATGCTGCTGAAATATACAAGAGATGCTACTTCACAAATTTTAAACCACATGGCTGAATCAGCACAATACTTACCTGAAAAGCTCACTCGTGCGTTGTCATTGATTGTTTGAGATAAGAGTTTGATTCTTCAAGAGATGCTACTGTACAATTTTAAACCAAATAGCTGAAGCGCACAATACTTACCTGAAAAGCACACTCTGCAAAGTCATTGATTCTTTAAGATAAGGAAGGATTGATTGTTTAGTGGTAGAATTCTCAAATGCCATGTACCAGGCCTTGCACAATGCACAACTGAGTTCTGAATATTAATCCTTCAATCACAGAACTTCAAAAGCCTGATCAATTCTGCAGATTGGTTAGCTGCAAATCACAACTTTGAGAAATCGTTTGAACTTGAAGGTAAGCATTGGTGGTTCAGTGGTAGAATTCTAGCTTGCCATGTTGGAGGCCTGGGTTCGATTCCCAGCCAATGCACAAGCGAATTTTGGACATTGAGCCTTCTCGCAAAGAAATTGACATGCTTTGTCAATTTTGCCCAAACTAGGGTTTCGGACAAACTCCATGCTGCTAAAATATACAAGAGATGCTACTTTACACTTTTAAACCACATGGCTGAATCAGCACAATACTTACCTGAAAAGCTCACTCTGCGTTGTCATTGATTGTTTGAGATAAGAGTTTGATTCTTCAAGAGATGCAACTGTACAATTTTAAACCAAATAGCTGTTGCGGCACAATACTTACCTGAAAAGCTCACTCTGCGTTGTCATTGATTGTTTGAGATAAGAGTTTGATTCTTCAAGAGATGCAACTGTACAATTTTAAACCAAATAGCTGTTGCGGCACAATACTTACCTGAAAAGCTCACTCTGCGTTGTCATTGATTGTTTGAGATAAGAGTTTGATTCTTCAAGAGATGCTACTGTACACTTTTAAACCAAATAGCTGAAGCGGCACAATACTTACCTGAAAAGCTCACTCTGCGTTGTCATTGATTGTTTGAGATAAGAGTTTGATTCTTCAAGAGATGCAACTGTACAATTTTAAACCAAATAGCTGAAGCGGCACAATACTTACCTGAAAAGCTCACTCTGCGTTGTCATTGATTGTTTGAGATAAGAGTTTGATTCTTCAAGAGATGCTACTTTACAATCTTAAACCACATGGCTGAATCAGCACAATACTTACCTGAAAAGCTCACTCTGTGTTGTCATTGATTGTTTGAGATAAGAGTTTGATTCTTCAAGAGATGCTACTGTACAATTTTAAACCAAATAGCTGAAGCGGCACAATACTTACCTGAAAAGCACACTCTGCAAAGTCATTGATTCTTTAAGATAAGGAAGGATTGATTGTTTAGTGGTAGAATTCTCAAATGCCATGTACCAGGCCTTGCACAATGCACAACTGAGTTCTGAATATTAATCCTTCAATCACAGAACTTCAAAAGCCTGATTAATTCTGCAGATTGGTTAGCTGCAAATCACACTCTGAGAAATCGTTTGAACTTGAAGGTAAGCATTGGTGGTTCGGTGGTAGAATTCTAGCTTGCCATGTTGGAGGCCTGGGTTCGATTCCCAGCCAATGCACAAGCGAATTTTGGACATTGAGCCTTCTCGCAAAGAAATTGACATGCTTTGTCAATTCTGCCCAAACTAGGGTTTCGGACAAACTCCATGCTGCTAAAATATACAAGAGATGCTACTTTACACTTTTAAACCACATGGCTGAATCAGCACAATACTTACCTGAAAAGCTCACTCTGCGTTGTCATTGATTGTTTGAGATAAGAGTTTGATTCTTCAAGAGATGCAACTGTACAATTTTAAACCAAATAGCTGTTGCGGCACAATACTTACCTGAAAAGCTCACTCTGCGTTGTCATTGATTGTTTGAGATAAGAGTTTGATTCTTCAAAAGATGCAACTGTACAATTTTAAACCAAATAGCTGTTGCGGCACAATACTTACCTGAAAAGCTCACTCTGCGTTGTCATTGATTGTTTGAGATAAGAGTTTGATTCTTCAAGAGATGCTACTGTACACTTTTAAACCAAATAGCTGAAGCGGCACAATACTTACCTGAAAAGCACACTCTGCCAAGTCATTGATTCTTTAAGATAAGGAAGGATTGATGGTTTAGTGGTAGAATTCTCAAATGTAATGTACCAGGCCTTGCACAATGCACAACTGAGTTCTGAATATTAATCCTTCACTCACAGAACTTCAAAAGCCTGATCAATCCTGCAGTTTGGTTAGCTGCAAATCACACTCTGAGAAGTGGTTTGAACTTGAAGGTAAGCATTGGTGTTTCAGTGGTAGAATTCTAGCTTGCCATGTTGGAGACCTGGGTTCGATTCCCAGCCAATGCACAAGCGAATTTTGAACATTGAGCCTTCTCGCAAAGAAATTGACATGCTTTATCAATTCTGCCCAAACTAGGGTGGTGGACAAACTCCATGCTGCTGAAATATACAAGAGATGCTACTTTACAATTTTAAACCATATGGCTGAATCAGCACAATACTTACCTGAAAAGCTCACTCTGCGTTGTCATTGATTGTTTGAGATAAGAGTTTGATTCTTCAAGAGATGCAACTGTACAATTTTAAACCACATGGCTGAATCAGCACAATACTTACCTGAAAAGCTCACTCTGCGTTGTCATTGATTGTTTGAGATAAGAGTTTGATTCTTCAAGAGATGCAACTGTACAATTTTAAACCAAATAGCTGAAGCGGCACAATACTTACCTGAAAAGCTCACTCTGCGTTGTCATTGATTGTTTGAGATAAGAGTTTGATTCTTCAAGAGATGCTACTGTACAATTTTAAACCAAATAGCTGAAGCGGCACAATACTTACCTGAAAAGCACACTCTGCCAAGTCATTGATTCTTTAAGATAAGGAAGGATTGATGGTTTAGTGGTAGAATTCTCAAATGCCATGTACCAGGCCTTGCACAATGCACAACTGAGTTCTGAATATTAATCCTTCAATCACAGAACTTCAAAAGCCTGATCAATTCTGCAGATTGGTTAGCTGCAAATCACACTCTGAGAAATCGTTTGAACTTGAAGGTAAGCATTGGTGGTTCAGTGGTAGAATTCTAGCTTGCCATGTTGGAGGCCTCGGTTCGATTCCTAGCCAATGCACAAGCAAATTTTGAACAATGAGTCGTCTCGCAAAGAAATTGACAGGCTTTATCAATTCTGCCCAAACTAGGGTGTTGGACAAACTCCATGCTGCTGAAATATACAAGAGATGCTACTTTACAATTTTAAACCACATGGCTGAATCAGCACAATACTTACCTGAAAAGCTCACTCTGCGTTGTCATTGATTGTTTGAGATAAGAGTTTGATTCTTCAAGAGATGCAACTGTACAATTTTAAACCAAATAGCTGAAGCGGCACAATACTTACCTGAAAAGCTCACTCTGCGTTGTCATTGATTGTTTGAGATAAGAGTTTGATTCTTCAAGAGATGCTACTGTACAATTTTAAACCAAATAGCTGAAGCGGCACAATACTTACCTGAAAAGCTCACTCTGCGTTGTCATTGATTGTTTGAGATAAGAGTTTGATTCTTCAAGAGATGCAACTGTACAATTTTAAACCAAATAGCTGAAGCGGCACAATACTTACCTGAATAGCACACTCTGCAAAGTCATTGATTCTTTAAGATAAGGAAGGATTGATGGTTTAGTGGTAGAATTCTCAAATGCCATGTACCAGGCCTTGCACAATGCACAATTGAGTTCTGAATATTAATCCTTCACTCACAGAACTTCAAAAGCCTGATCAATTCTGCAGTTTGGTTAGCTGCAAATCACACTCTGAGAAGTCGTTTGAGCTTGAAGGTAAGCATTGGTGGTTCAGTGGTAGAATTCTAGCTTGCCATGTTGGAGGCCTGGGTTCGATTCCCAGCCAATGCACAAGCGAATTTTGAACAATGAGCCTTCTGGCAAAGAAATTGACATGCTTTATCAATTCTGCCCAAACTAGGGTGGTGGACAAACACCATGCTGCTGAAATATACAAGAGATGCTACTTTACAATTTTAAACCACATGGCTGAATCAGCACAATACTTACCTGAAAAGCTCACTCTGCGTTGTCATTGATTGTTTGAGATAAGAGTTTGATTCTTCAAGAGATGCAACTGTACAATTTTAAACCAAATAGCTGAAGCGGCACAATACTTTCCTGAAAAGCTCACTCTGCGTTGTCATTGATTGTTTGAGATAAGAGTTTGATTCTTCAAGAGATGCTACTGTACAATTTTAAACCAAATAGCTGAAGCGGCACAATACTTACCTGAATAGCACACTCTGCAAAGTCATTGATTCTTTAAGATAAGGAAGGATTGATGGTTTAGTGGTAGAATTCTCAAATGCCATGTACCAGGCCTTGCACAATGCACAACTGAGTTCTGAATATTAATCCTTCAATCACAGAACTTCAAAAGCCTGATCAATTCTGCAGTTTGGTTAGCTGCAAATCACACTCTGAGAAGTCGTTTGAACTTGAAGGTAAGCATTGGTGTTTTACTGGTAGAAAACAAACTCCATGCTGCTGAAATATACAAGAGATGCTACTTTACAATTTTAAACCACATGGCTGAATCAGCACAATACTTACCTGAAAAGCTCACTCTGCGTTGTCATTGATTGTTTGAGATAAGAGTTTGATTCTTCAAGAGATGCAACTGTACAATTTTAAACCAAATAGCTGAAGCGGCACAATACTTACCTGAAAAGCTCACTCGCGTTGTCATTGATTGTTTGAGATAAGAGTTTGATTCTTCAAGAGATGCTACTGTACAATTTTAAACCAAATAGCGGAAGCGGCACAATACTTTACCTGACATAGCACACTCTGCAAAGTCATTGATTCTTTAAGATAAGGAAGGATTGATGGTTTAGTGGTAGAATTCTCAAATGCCATGTACCAGGCCTTGCACAATGCACAACTGAGTTCTGAATATTAATCCTTCAATCACAGAACTTCAAAAGCCTGATCAATTCTGCAGTTTGGTTAGCTGCAAATCACACTCTGAGAAATCGTTTAAACTTGAAGGTAAGCATTGGTGGTTCAGTGGTAGAATTCTAGCTTGCCATGTTGGAGGCCTGGGTTTGATTCCCAGCCAATGCACAAGCGAATTTTGAACATTGAGCCTTCTGGCAAAGAAATTGACATGCTTTATCAATTCTGCCCAAACTAGGGTGGTGGACAAACACCATGCTGCTGAAATATACAAGAGATGCTACTTTACAATTTTAAACCACATGGCTGAATCAGCACAATACTTACCTGAAAAGCTCACTCTGCGTTGTCATTGATTGTTTGAGATAAGAGTTTGATTCTTCAAGAGATGCTACTGTACAATTTTAAACCAAATAGCTGAAGCGGCACAATACTTACCTGAAAAGCACACTCTGCAAAGTCATTGATTCTTTAAGATAAGGAAGGATTGATTGTTTAGTGGTAGAATTCTCAAATGCCATGTACCAGGCCTTGCACAATGCACAACTGAGTTCTGAATATTAATCCTTCACTCACAGAACTTCAAAAGCCTGATCAATTCTGCAGTCTGGTTAGCTGCAAATCACACTCTGAGAAGTCGTTTGAACTTGAAGGTAAGCATTGGTGTTTCACTGGTAGAATTCTAGCTTGCCATGTTGGAGACCTGGGTTTGATTCCCAGCCAATGCACAAGCGAATTTTGAACATTGAGCCTTCTGGCAAAGAAATTGACATGCTTTATCAATTCTGCCCAAACTAGGGTGGTGGACAAACTCCATGCTGCTGAAATATACAAGAGATGCTACTTTACAATTTTAAACCACATGGCTGAATCAGCACAATACTTACCTGAAAACCTCACTCTGCGTTGTCATTGATTGTTTGAGATAAGAGTTTGATTCTTCAAGAGATGCAACTGTACAATTTTAAACCAAATAGCTGAAGCGGCACAATACTTACCTGAAAAGCTCACTCTGCGTTGTCATTGATTGTTTGAGATAAGAGTTTGATTCTTCAAGAGATGCTACTGTACAATTTTAAACCAAATAGCTGAAGCGGCACAATACTTACCTGAATAGCACACTCTTCAAAGTCATTGATTCTTTAAGATAAGGAAGGATTGATGGTTTAGTGGTAGAATTCTCAAATGCCATGTACCAGGCCTTGCACAATGCACAACTGAGTTCTGAATATTAATCCTTCAATCACAGAACTTCAAAAGCCTGATCAATTCTGCAGTTTGGTTAGCTGCAAATCACACTCTGAGAAGTTGGTTGAACTTGAAGGTAAGCATTGGTAGTTCAGTGGTAGAATTCTAGCTTGCCATGTTGGAGGCCTGGGTTAGATTCCCAGCCAATGCACAAGTGAATTTTGAATATTTAGTCTTCACTCACAGAACTTCATTAAACTTATCAATTCTGCACTATGGTTAGCTGCAAATCACACTCTGTGAAGTCCTTTGAACTTAAAGACAAGCGTTGGTGGTTCAGTGGTAGAATTCTAGCTTGCCATGTTGGAGACCTGGGTTTGATTCCCAGCCAATGCACAAGCGAATTTTGAACATTGAGCCTTCTGGCAAAGAAATTGACATGCTTTATCAATTCTGCCCAAACTAGGGTGTTGGACAATCTCCATGCTGCTGAAATATACAAGAGATGCTACTTTACAATTTTAAACCACATGGCTGAATCAGCACAATACTTACCTGAAAAGCTCACTCTGCGTTGTCATTGATTGTTTGAGATAAGAGTTTGATTCTTCAAGAGATGCTACTGTACAATTTTAAACCAAATAGCTGAAGCGGCACAATACTTACCTGAATAGCACACCCTGCCAAGTCATTGATTCTTTAAGATAAGGAAGGATTGATTGTTTAGTGGTAGAATTCTCAAATGCCATGTACCAGGCCTTGCACAATGCACAACTGAGTTCTGAATGTTAATCCTTCACTCACAGAACTTCAAAAGCCTGATCAATTCTGCAGTTTGGTTAGCTGCAAATCACACTCTGAGAAGTCTTTTGAACTTGAAGGTAAGCATTGGTGTTTCAGTGGTAGAATTCTAGCTTGCCATGTTGGAGACCTGGGTTCGATTCTTTACAATTTTAAACCACATGGCTGAATCAGCACAATACTTACCTGAATAGCACACCCTGCCAAGTCATTGATTCTTTAAGATAAGGAAGGATTGATTGTTTAGTGGTAGAATTCTCAAATGCCATGTACCAGGCCTTGCACAATGCACAACTGAGTTCTGAATGTTAATCCTTCACTCACAGAACTTCAAAAGCCTGATCAATTCTGCAGTTTGGTTAGCTGCAAATCACACTCTGAGAAGTCGTTTGAACTTGAAGGTAAGCATTGGTGTTTCAGTGGTAGAATTCTAGCTTGCCATGTTGGAGACCTGGGTTCGATACCCAGCCAATGCACAAGCGAATTTTGAACATTGAGCCTTCTCGCAAAGAAATTGACATGCTTTATCAATTCTGCCCAAACTAGGGTGGTGGACAAACTCCATGCTGCTGAAATATACAAGAGATGCTACTTTACAATTTTAAACCACATGGCTGAATCAGCACAATACTTACCTGAAAAGCTCACTCTGCGTTGTCATTGATTGTTTGAGATAAGAGTTTGATTCTTCAAGAGATGCTACTGTACAATTTTAAACCAAATAGCTGAAGCGGCACAATACTTACCTGAAAAGCTCACTCTGCGTTGTCATTGATTGTTTGAGATAAGAGTTTGATTCTTCAAGAGATGCTACTGTACAATTTTAAACCAAATAGCTGAAGCGGCACAATACTTACCTGAATAGCACACTCTTCAAAGTCATTGATTCTTTAAGATAAGGAAGGATTGATGGTTTAGTGGTAGAATTCTCAAATGCCATGTACCAGGCCTTGCACAATGCACAACTGAGTTCTGAATATTAATCCTTCAATCACAGAACTTCAAAAGCCTGATCAATTCTGCAGTTTGGTTAGCTGCAAATCACACTCTGAGAAGTTGGTTGAACTTGAAGGTAAGCATTGGTAGTTCAGTGGTAGAATTCTAGCTTGCCATGTTGGAGGCCTGGGTTAGATTCCCAGCCAATGCACAAGTGAATTTTGAATATTTAGTCTTCTCTCACAGAACTTCATTAAACTTATCAATTCTGCACTATGGTTAGCTGCAAATCACACTCTGTGAAGTCCTTTGAACTTAAAGACGTTGGCGCGGTTCAGTGGTAGAATTCTAACTTGCCATGTTGGAGACCTGGGTTTGATTCCCAGCCAATGCACAAGCGAATTTTGAACATTGAGCCTTCTGGCAAAGAAATTGACATGCTTTCTCAATTCTGCCCAAACTAGGGTGTTGGACAATCTCCATGCTGCTGAAATATACAAAAGATGCTACTTTACAATTTTAAACCACATGGCTGAATCAGCACAATACTTACCTGAAAAGCTCACTCTGCGTTGTCATTGATTGTTTGAGATAAGAGTTTGATTCTTCAAGAGATGCTACTGTACAATTTTAAACCAAATAGCTGAAGCGGCACAATACTTACCTGAATAGCACACCCTGCCAAGTCATTGATTCTTTAAGATAAGGAAGGATTGATTGTTTAGTGGTAGAATTCTCAAATGCCATGTACCAGGCCTTGCACAATGCACAACTGAGTTCTGAATGTTAATCCTTCACTCACAGAACTTCAAAAGCCTGATCAATTCTGCAGTTTGGTTAGCTGCAAATCACACTCTGAGAAGTCGTTTGAACTTGAAGGTAAGCATTGGTGTTTCAGTGGTAGAATTCTAGCTTGCCATGTTGGAGACCTGGGTTCGATACCCAGCCAATGCACAAGCGAATTTTGAACATTGAGCCTTCTCGCAAAGAAATTGACAGGCTTTATCAGTTCTGCCCAAACTAGGGTGTTGGACAAACTCCATGCTGCTGAAATATACAAGAGATGCTACTTTACAATTTTAAACCACATGGCTGAATCAGCACAATACTTACCTGAAAAGCTCACTCTGCGTTGTCATTGATTGTTTGAGATAAGAGTTTGATTCTTCAAGAGATGCTACTGTACAATTTTAAACCAAATAGCTGAAGCGGCACAATACTTACCTGAAAAGCTCACTCTGCGTTGTCATTGATTGTTTGAGATAAGAGTTTGATTCTTCAAGAGATGCTACTGTACAATTTTAAACCAAATAGCTGAAGCGGCACAATACTTACCTGAATAGCACACTCTTCAAAGTCATTGATTCTTTAAGATAAGGAAGGATTGATGGTTTAGTGGTAGAATTCTCAAATGCCATGTACCAGGCCTTGCACAATGCACAACTGAGTTCTGAATATTAATCCTTCAATCACAGAACTTCAAAAGCCTGATCAATTCTGCAGTTTGGTTAGCTGCAAATCACACTCTGAGAAGTTGGTTGAACTTGAAGGTAAGCATTGGTAGTTCAGTGGTAGAATTCTAGCTTGCCATGTTGGAGGCCTGGGTTAGATTCCCAGCCAATGCACAAGTGAATTTTGAATATTTAGTCTTCACTCACAGAACTTCATTAAACTTATCAATTCTGCACTATGGTTAGCTGCAAATCACACTCTGTGAAGTCCTTTGAACTTAAAGACAAGCGTTGGTGGTTCAGTGGTAGAATTCTAACTTGCCATGTTGGAGACCTGGGTTTGATTCCCAGCCAATGCACAAGCGAATTTTGAACATTGAGCCTTCTGGCAAAGAAATTGACATGCTTTCTCAATTCTGCCCAAACTAGGGTGTTGGACAATCTCCATGCTGCTGAAATATACAAAAGATGCTACTTTACAATTTTAAACCACATGGCTGAATCAGCACAATACTTACCTGAAAAGCTCACTCTGCGTTGTCATTGATTGTTTGAGATAAGAGTTTGATTCTTCAAGAGATGCTACTGTACAATTTTAAACCAAATAGCTGAAGCGGCACAATACTTACCTGAATAGCACACCCTGCCAAGTCATTGATTCTTTAAGATAAGGAAGGATTGATTGTTTAGTGGTAGAATTCTCAAATGCCATGTACCAGGCCTTGCACAATGCACAACTGAGTTCTGAATGTTAATCCTTCACTCACAGAACTTCAAAAGCCTGATCAATTCTGCAGTTTGGTTAGCTGCAAATCACACTCTGAGAAGTCGCTTGAACTTGAAGGTAAGCATTGGTGTTTCAGTGGTAGAATTCTAGCTTGCCATGTTGGAGACCTGGGTTCGATACCCAGCCAATGCACAATTTTGAACATTGAGCCTTCTCAAAGAAATTGACATGCTTTATCAATGCCCAAACTAGGGTGGTGGACAAACTCCATGCTGCTGAAATATACAAGAGATGCTACTTACAATTTTTAAACCACATGGCTGAATCAGCACAATACTTACCTGAAAAGCTCACTCTGCGTTGTCATTGATTGTTTGAGATAAGAGTTTGATTCTTCAAGAGATGCTACTGTACAATTTTAAACCAAATAGCTGAAGCGCACAATACTTACCTGAAAAGCACACTCTGCAAAGTCATTGATTCTTTATGATAAGGAAGGATTGATGGTTTAGTGGAAGAATTCTCAAATGCCATGTACCAGGCCTTGCACAATGCACAACTGAGTTCTGAATATTAATCCTTCACTACAGAACTTCAAAAGCCTGATCAATTCTGCAGTTTGGTTAGCTGCAAATCACACTCTGAGAAGTCTTTTGAACTTGAAGGTAAGCATTGGTGTTTCAGTGGTAGAATTCTAAGCTTGCCATGTTGGAGACCTGGGTCGATTCCCAGCCAATGCAAGCAAATTTTGAACATGGAGCCTCTCAAAGAAATTGACATGCTTTTTATCAATTCTGCCCAAACTAGGGTTTTGGACAAACCCATGCTGCTGAGATATACAAGAGATGCTACTTTACAATTTTAAACCACATGGCTGAATCAGCACAATACTTACCTGAAAAGCTCACTCTCTTTGTCATTGATTGTTTGAGATAAGAGTTTGATTCTTCAAGAGATGCAACTGTACAATTTTAAACCAAATAGCTGTTGCGCACAATACTTACCTGAAAAGCTCACTCGCTGTCATTGATTGTTTGAGATAAGAGTTTGATTCTTCAAGAGATGCTACTGTACAATTTTTGCGTTTGTCATTGATTGTTTGAGACAAAGTTTGATTCTTCAAAGAGATGCTACTGTACAATTTTTAAACCAAGTAGCTGAGCGGCACAATACTTACCTGAAAAGCACACTCTGCAAAGTCATTATTCTTTAAGATAAGGAAGAGTTGATGGTTTGGTGGTAGAATTCTCAAAAGCCATGTACCAGGCTTGCACAATGCACAACTGAGTTCTGAATATTAATCCTTCACTCACAGAACTTCAAAAGCCTGAGGTCAATTCTGCAGTTTGGTTAGCTACAAATCACACTCTGAAAGCTTTTGAACTTAGAAGGTAAGCAGTTGGTGTTTCAGTGGTAGAATTCTAGCTTGCCATGTTGGAGACCTGGGTTCGATTCCCAGCCAATACAAGCAATTTTGAACATTGAGCCTTGGCAAAAAATTGAAATGCTTTTATAAATTCTGCCCAAACTAGGGTTTTGGACAAACTCCATGCTGCTGAAATATACAAAGATGCTACTTTACAATTTTAAAACCACATGGCTGAATCAGCACAATACTTACCTGAAAAGCTCACTCTGCGTTCCATTGATTGTTTTAGATAAGAGTTTGATTCTTCAAGAGATGCAACTGTACAATTTTAAACCAAATAGCTGTTATGACACAATACTTACCTGAAAAGCTCACTCTGCGTTGTCATTAATTGTTTGAGATAGAGGTTGATTCTTCAAGAGATACTACTGTACAATTTTAAACCAAATAGCTGAGCGGCACAATACTTACCTGAAAAGCACACTCTGCAAAGTCATTGATTCTTTAAGATAAGGAAGGATTGATGGTTTAGTGGTAGAATTCTCAAATGCCATGTACCAGGCCGCACAATGCACAACGGTCTGAATATTAATCTTCACTCACAGCTTAAAGCTCGGTTTATGGAGGGGCTTGAATGAGACGTTGGAGTGACTAATATTTAACACCACCGTATGGTTCTGCATCACACTTGTGAAGTCCTTTGAACTTAAGACAAGCATTGGTGGTTCAGTGGTAGAATTCTAGCTTGCCATGTTGGAGACCTGGGTTGCGATTCCCAGCCAATGCCCAAGCTAATTTTGAACATTGAGCCTTCTGGCAAAGAAATTGGAATGCTTTATCAATTCTGCCCAAACTAGATGGGGTGGACAAACTCCATGCTGCTGAAATATACAAAGAGATGCTACTTTACAATTTTAAACCACATGGCTGAATCAGCACAATACTTACCTGAAAAGCTCACTCATAGGTGTTGTCATTGATTGTTTGAGATAAAAGGTTTGATTCTTCAAAGAGATGCTACTGTACAATTTTAAACCAAATAGCTGAAGCGGCACAATACTTACCTGAAAAGCACACTCTGCAAAGTCATTGATTCTTTAAGATAAGGAAGGAGTTGATGGTTTTAGTGGTAGAATTCTCAAAAAGCCATGTACCAGGCCTTGCACAATGCACAACTGAGTTCTGAATATTAATCCTTCACTCACAGAACTTCAAAAGCCTGATCAATTCTGCAGTTTGGTTAGCTGCAAATCACACTCTGAGAAGTCTTTTGAGGACTTGAAGGTAAGCATTGGTGTTTCAGTGGTAGAATTCTAGCTTGCCATGCTTGGAGACCTGGGTTTTGATTCCCAGCCAATGCACAAGCAAATTTTGAACATTGAGCCTTCGGCAAAGAATTGAAATGCAAATTTATAAATTCTGCCCAAACTAGGGTGGTGGACAAACTCATGCGAAATATACAAGAGATGCTACTTTTTTAAACAAAATGGCTGAATCAGAAAAATAATTAAATGAAAAGATAACTCTGCGTTCTCATTGATTGTTTGAGATAGAGTTTGGTTGTTAAGAGTACAATTTTAAACCACATAGCTGATGCAGCACAATACTTACCTGAAAAGCTCACTCTGCGTTGTCATTGATTGTTTGAGATAAAGAGTTTGATTCTTTCAAGAGATACTACTGTACATTTTAAACCAAATAGCTGAAGGGCACAATACTTACCTGAAAAGCTGTTGTGTGGTGTTTGGGTGTTTGTTCTTAAGAGATCTACTGTACATTTTTAAATGGTGAGCGGTGTTTTTACACTCTGCAAAGTCATTGATTCTTTAAGATAAGGAAGGATTGATGGTTTTAGTGGTAGAATTCTCAAATGCCATGTACCAGGCCTTGCACAATGCACAACTGAGTTCTGAATATTAATCCTTCACTCAGAGAACTTCAAAAGCCTGATCAATTCTGCAGATTGGTTAGCTGCAAATCACTCTGAGAAGCGTTTGAGCTTGAAGGTAAGCGTTGGTGGTTCATGGTAAATTCTAGCTTGTGTTGGATGTTCCGCCAAACATTTTCTCACCACAAACTAAACTTATCAATCCTTGGTTAGCTGCAAATCTGTGAAGTCTTTGAACTTAAAGCAAGCATTGTGGTTCAGTGGTAGAATTCTAGCTTGCCATGTTGGAGACCTGGGTTCGATTCCCAGCCAATGCCAAGCTAATTTTGAACATTGAGCCTTCTCGCAAAGAAATTGGAATACTTTATCAATTCTGCCCAAACTAGGGTTGTGGACAAACTCCATGCTGCTGAAATATACAAGAGATGCTACTTTACAATTTTAAACCACATGGCTGAATCAGCACAATACTTACCTGAAAAGCTCACTCATGCGTTCTCATTGATTGTTTGAGATAAGAGTTTGATTCTTCCAAGAGATGCAACTGTACAATTTTAAACCAAAAGCTGGCGGCACAATACTTACCTGAAAAGCACACTCTGCAAGTCTGATTCTTTAAGATAGAAGGATTGATGGTTTAGTGGTAGAATTTCAAAAGCCATGTACCAGGCCTTGCACAATGCACAACTGAGTTCTGAATAATCCTTCACCCAGAACTTTTTTTTTTTTTTTTTTTCTTTTCTCTCTTTTTTTTTTTTTTTTCTTTTTCAAACTGTATTCTGCAGATTTGGTTAGTGCAAATCACACTCTAGAAGTCGTTTGAACTGAAGGTAGCATTGTGGTTCGTGGTGAATTCTAGCTTGCCATGTTGGAGACCTGGGTTTGATTCCCAGCCATGCGACAAATTTTGAACATTCAGCCTTCCTCAAAGAAATTGACAGCTTTATCAATTCTGCCCAAACTAGGGTTGGTGGACAAACTCCATGCTGCTGAAATATACAAGAGATGCTACTTTACAATTTTAAACCACATGCTGAATCAACAATACTTACCTGAAAAGTCTCTCTTCTCATTGTTGTTTGAGTAAGTTTGATTCTTCAAAATGCAACTGTACAATTTTTAAACTCTGTTGCGCTCACTCCGTTGTCATTAATTGTTTGAGATAAGAGTTTGATTCTTCAAGAGATACTACTGTACAATTTTAAACCAAATAGCTGAAGCGGTACAATACTTACCTGAAAAGCACTTTTTTTTTTTTTTTTTTTACTCTGCAAAGTCATTGATTCTTTAAGATAAGGAAGGATTGATGGTTTAGTGGTGGTAGAATTCTCAAATGCCATATACCAGGCCTTGCACAATGCACAACTGAGTTCTGAATATTAATCCTTCACTCACAGAACTTCAAAAGCCTGATCAATTCTGCAGTTTGGTTAGCTACAAATCACACTCTGAGAAGTCGTTTTGAGCTTGAAGGTAAGCATTGGTGGTTAGGTGACCCGTAGAATTCTAGCTTGCCATGTTGGAGACCTGGGGTTGATCCCCAGCCAATGCACAAGCGAATTTTGAACATTCAGCCTTCTGGCAAAGGAAATTGAAAAGCTTTATCAATTCTGCCCAAACTAGGGTGGTGGACAAACCCCATGCTGCTGAAATATACAAGAGATGCTACTTTACAATTTTAAACCACATGGCTGAATCGGCACAATACTTACCTAGCAAAGCTTCACTCCGTTGTCATTGATTGTTTGAGATAAGAGTTTGATTCTTCAAGAGATGCTACTGTACATTTTAAACCAAATAGCTGAAGCGGCACAATACTTACCTGAAAAAAGCACATTCTGCAAAGTCATTGATTCTTTAAGATAAGGAAGGATTGATGGTTTAGTGGTAGAATTCTCAAAAGCCATGTACCAGGGCTTGCAATAATGCACAACTGAGTTCTGAATATTAATCCTTCACTCACAGAACTTCAAAAGCCTGATCAATTCTGCAGTTTGGTTAGCTGCAAATCACACTCTGAGAAGTCTTTTGAACTTGAAGGTAAGCATTGGTGTTTCAGTGGTAGAATTCTAGCTTGCCATGTTGGAGACCTGGGTTCGATTCCCAGCCAATTCACAAGCGAATTTTGAACATTGAGCCTTCTGGCAAAGAAATTGAAATGCTTTATAAATTCTGCCCAAACTAGGGTTTTGGACAAACTCCATGCTGCAAAAGAGATGCTACTTTACAATTTTAAACCACATGGCTGAATACACAATACTTACCTGAAAAGCTCACTCATGCGTTCTCATTGATTGTTTGAGATAAGAGTTTGATTCTTCAAGAGATGCAACTGTACAATTTTAAACCAAATAGCTGTTGCGGCACAATACTTACCTGAAAAGCTCACTCTACGTTGTCATTAATTGTTTGAGATAAGAGTTTGATTCTTCAAGAGATACTACTGTACAATTTTAAACCAAATAGCTGAAGCGGCACAATACTTACCTGAAAAGCACACTCTGCAAAGTCATTGATTCTTTAAGATAAGGAAGGATTGATGGTTTAGTGGTAGAATTCTCAAATGCCATGTACCAGGCCTTGCACAATGCACAACTGAGTTCTGAATATTAATCCTTCACTCACAGAACTTCAAAAGCCTGATCAATTCTGCAGATTGTTTGCTGCAAATCACACTCTGAGAAGTGCGTTTGAGCTTGAAGGTGGGGGGGGGGGTTAGGGGGAAAATTTTGGAGGGGGGGGGGTTTTTTCCCAAAAAAAAAATTTTTTTTTCTACAAAAAATAAAATAATTTGAACTTAAAGATAAGCATTGGTGGTTCAGTGGTAGAATTCTAGCTTGCCATGTTGGAGACCTGGGTTCGATTCCCGCCAATGCCCAAGCTAATATTGAACATTGAGCCTTCTCGGCAAAGAAATTGGAATGCTTTATCAATTCTGCCCAAACTAGGGTGGTGGACAAACTCCATGCTGCTGAAATATACAAGAGATGCTACTTTACAATTTTTAAACCACATGGCTGAATCAGCACAATACTTACCTGAAAAGCTCACTCTGCGTTGTCATTGATTGTTTGAGATAAGAGTTTGATTCTTCAAGAGATGCTACTGTACAATTTTAAACCAAATAGCTGAAGCGGCACAATACTTACCTGAAAAGCACACTCTGCAAAGTCATTGATTCTTTAAGATAAGGAAGGATTGATGGTTTAGTGGTAGAATTCTCAAAAGCTACAGTACCAGGCCTTGCACAATGCACAACTGAGTTCTGAATATTAATCCTTTACTCACAGAACTTCAAAAGCCTGATCAATTCTGCAGTTTGGTTAGCTGCAAATCACACTCTGAGAAGTCTTTTGAACTTGAAGGTAAGCATTGGTGTTTCAGTGGTAGAATTCTAGCTTGCCATGTTGGAGACCTGGGTTTGATTCCCAGCCAATGCACAAGCAAATTTTTGAACATTCAGCCTTCTCGCAAAGAAATTGACAAGCTTTTATCAATTCTGCCCAAACTAGGGTGGTGGACAAACTCCATGCTGCTGAAATATACAAGAGATGCTACTTTACAATTTTAAACCACATGGCTGAAGCAGCACAATACTTACCTGAAAAGCTCACTCTCCGTTGTCATTGATTGTTTGAGATAAGAGTTTGATTCTTCAAGAGATGCTACTGTACAATTTTAAACCAAATAGCTGAAGCGCACAATACTTACCTGAAAAGCACACTCTGCAAAGTCATTGATTCTTTAAGATAAGGAAGGATTGATGGTTTAGTAGTAGAATTCTCAAATGCCATGTACCAGGGCTTGCACAATGCACAACTGAGTTCTGAATGTTAATCCTTCAATCAGAGAACTTCAAAAGCCTGATCAATTCTGCAGATTGGTTAGCTGCAAATCACACTCTGAGAAATCGTTTGAACTTGAAGGTAAGCATTGGTGGTTCAGTGGTAGAATTCTAGCTTGCCATGTTGGAGGCCTGGGTTCGATTCCCAGCCAATGCACACGAATTTTGAACATTGAGCCTTCTGCAAAAGAAATTGACATGCTTTATCAATTCTGCCCAAACTAGGGTTTTGGACAAACTCCATGCTGCTGAAATATACAAGAGATGCTACTTTACAATTTTAAACCACATGGCTGAATCAGCACAATACTTACCTGAAAAGCTCACTCGTGCGTTCTCATTGATTGTTTGAGATAAGAGTTTGATTCTTCAAGAGATGCAACTGTACAATTTTAAACCAAATAGCTGTTGCGGCGACAATACTTACCTGAAAAGCTCACTCTGCGTTGTCATTAATTGTTTGAGATAAGAGTTTGATTCTTCAAGAGATACTACTGTACAATTTTTAAACCAAATAGCTGAAGCGGCACAATACTTACCTGAAAAGCACACTCTGCAAAGTCATTGATTCTTTAAGATAAGGAAGGATTGATGGTTTAGTGGTAGAATTCTCAAATGCCATGTACCAGGCCTTGCACAATGCACAACTGAGTTCTGAATATTAATCCTTCACTCACAGAACTTCAAAAGCCTGATCAATTCTGCAGTTTGGTTAGCTACAAATCACACTCTGAGAAGTCGTTTTGAGCTTGAAGGTAAGCATTGGTGGTTCAGTGGTAGAATTCTAGCTTGCCATGTTGAGGCCTGGGTTCGATTCCCAGCCAATGCACAAGTGAATCTTGAATATTTAGTCTTCACTCACAGAACTTCATTAAACTTATCAATTCTGCAGTATGGTTAGCTGCAAATCACACTCTGTGAAGTCCTTTGAACTTAAAGACAAGCATTGGTGGTTCAGTGGTAGAATTCTAGCTTGCCATGTTGGAGACCTGGGTTCGATTCCCAGCCAATGCACAAGCGAATTTTGAACATTCAGCCTTCTGGCAAAGAAATTGAAATGCTTTATCAATTCTGCCCAAACTAGGGTGGTGGACAAACTCCATGCTGCTGAAATATACAAGAGATGTTACTTTACAATTTTAAACCACATGGCTGAATCAGCACAATACTTACCTGAAAAGCTCACTCTGCGTTGTCATTGATTGTTTGAGATAAGAGTTTGATTCTTCAAGAGATGCTACTGTACAATTTTAAACCAAATAGCTGAAGCGGCACAATACTTACCTGAAAAGCACACTCTGCAAAGTCATTGATTCTTTAAGATAAGGAAGGATTGATGGTTTAGTGGTAGAATTCTCAAAAGCCATGTACCAGGCCTTGCACAATGCACAACTGAGTTCTGAATATTAATCCTTCACTCACAGAACTTCAAAAGCCTGATCAATTCTGCAGTTTGGTTAGCTGCAAATCACACTCTGAGAAGTCTTTTGAACTTGAAGGTAAGCATTGGTGTTTCAGTGGTAGAATTCTAGCTTGCCATGTTGGAGACCTGGGTTCGATTCCCAGCCAATTCACAAGTGAATTTTGAACATTGAGCCTTCTGGCAAAGAAATTGAAATGCTTTATAAATTCTGCCCAAACTAGGGTTTTGGACAAACTCCATGCTGCTGAAATATACAAGAGATGCTACTTTACAATTTTAAACCACATGGCTGAATCAGCACAATACTTACCTGAAAAGCTCACTCTGCGTTCTCATTGATTGTTTGAGATAAGAGTTTGATTCTTCAAGAGATGCAACTGTACAATTTTAAACCAAATAGCTGTTGCGGCACAATACTTACCTGAAAAGCTCACTCTGCGTTGTCATTAATTGTTTGAGATAAGAGTTTGATTCTTCAAGAGATACTACTGTACAATTTTAAACCAAATAGCTGAAGCGGCACAATACTTACCTGAAAAGCACACTCTGCAAAGTCATTGATTCTTTAAGATAAGGAAGGATTGATGGTTTAGTGGTAGAATTCTCAAATGCCATGTACCAGGCCTTGCACAATGCACAACTGAGTTCTGAATATTAATCCTTCACTCACAGAACTTCAAAAGCCTGATCAATTCTGCAGATTGGTTAGCTGCAAATCACACTCTGAGAAGTCGTTTGAGCTTGAAGGTAAGCGTTGGTGGTTCAGTGGTAGAATTCTAGCTTGCCATGTTGGAGGCCTGGGTTCGATTCCCAGCCAATGAACAAGTGAATATTGAATATTTAGTCTTCACTCACAGAACTTCATTAAACTTATCAATTCTGCAGTATGGTTAGCTGCAAATCACACTCTGTGAAGTCCTTTGAACTTAAAGACAAGCATTGGTGGTTCAGTGGTAGAATTCTAGCTTGCCATGTTGGAGACCTGGGTTCGATTCCCAGCCAATGCCCAAGCTAATATTGAACATTGAGCCTTCTGGCAAAGAAATTGGAATGCTTTATCAATTCTGCCCAAACTAGGGTGGTGGACAAACTCCATGCTGCTGAAATATACAAGAGATGCTACTTTACAATTTTAAACCACATGGCTGAATCAGCACAATACTTACCTGAAAAGCTCACTCTGCGTTGTCATTGATTGTTTGAGATAAGAGTTTGATTCTTCAAGAGATGCTACTGTACAATTTTAAACCAAATAGCTGAAGCGGCACAATACTTACCTGAAAAGCACACTCTGCAAAGTCATTGATTCTTTAAGATAAGGAAGGATTGATGGTTTAGTGGTAGAATTTTAGAAAAGCCATGTACCAGGCCTTGCACAATGAACAACTGAGTTCTGAATATTAATCCTTCACTCACAGAACTTCAAAAGCCTGATCAATTCTGCAGTTTGGTTAGCTGCAAATCACACTCTGAGAAGTCTTTTGAACTTGAAGGTAAGCATTGGTGTTTCAGTGGTAGAATTCTAGCTTGCCATGTTGGAGACCTGGGTTTGATTCCCAGCCAATTCACAAGCGAATTTTGAACATTGAGCCTTCTGGCAAAGAAATTGAAATGCTTTATAAATTCTGCCCAAACTAGGGTGGTGGACAAACTCTATGCTGCTGAAATATACAAGAGATGCTACTTTACAATTTTAAACCACATGGCTGAATCAGCACAATACTTAACTGAAAAGCTCACTCTGCGTTGTCATTGATTGTTTGAGATAAGAGTTTGATTCTTCAAGAGATGCTACTGTACAATTTTAAACCAAATAGCTGAAGCGGCACAATACTTACCTGAAAAGCACACTCTGCCAAGTCATTGATTCTTTAAGATAAGGAAGGATTGATGGTTTAGTGGTAGAATTCTCAAATGCCATGTACCAGGGCTTGCACAATGCACAACTGAGTACTTGTTCTCTTCCCTTTACTCACAGAACTTCAAAAGCCTGATCAATTCTGAGTTTGGTTAGCTGCAAATCACACTCTGAGAAGTCTTTCGAACTTGAAGGTAAGCATTGGTGTTTCAGTGGTAGAATTCTAGCTTGCCATGTTGGAGACCTGGGTTTGATTCCAGCCAATGTACAAGCAAATTTTGAACATTCAGCCTTCTCGCAAAGAAATTGACAAGCTTTATCAATTCTGCCCAAACTAGGGTGGTGGACAAACTCCATGCTGCTGAAATATACAAGAGATGCTACTTTACAATTTTAAACCACATGGCTGAATCAGCAACAATACTTCAACTGAAAAGCTCACTCTGCGTTGTCATTGATTGTTTGAGATAAGAGTTTGATTCTTCAAGAGATGCTACTGTACAATTTTAAAACCAAATAGCGGAAGCGGCACAATACTTACCTGAAAAGCACACTCTGCAAAGTCATTGATTCTTTAAGATAAGGAAGGATTGATGGTTTAGTGGTAGAATTCTCAAATGCCATGTACCAGGGCTTGCACAATGCACAACTGAGTTCTGAATGTTAATCCTTCAATCAGAGAACTTCAAAAGCCTGATCAATTCTGCAGATTGGTTAGCTGCAAATCACACTCTGAGAAATCGTTTGAACTTGAAGGTAAGCATTGGTGGTTCAGTGGTAGAATTCTAGCTTGCCATGTTGGAGGCCTGGTTTCGATTCCCAGCCAATGCGACGTAATTTTGAACATTGAGCCTTTCGCAAAGAAATTGACATGCTTTATCAATTCTGCCCAAACTAGGGTTTTGGACAAACCCATGCTGCTGAAATATACAAGAGATGCTACTTTACAATTTTAAACCACATGGCTGAATCAGCACAATACTTACCTGAAAAGCTCACTCTGCGTTCTCATTGATTGTTTGAGATAAGAGTTTGATTCTTCAAGAGATGCAACTGTACAATTTTAAACCAAATAGCTGTTGCGCACGATATATTACCTGAAAAGCTCACTCTGCGTTGTCATTAATTGTTTGAGATAAGAGTTTGATTCTTCAAGAGATACTACTGTACAATTTTAAACCAAATAGCTGAAGCGGCACAATACTTACCTGAAAAGCACACTCTGCAAAGTCATTGATTCTTTAAGATAAGGAAGGATTGATGGTTTAGTGGTAGAATTCTCAAATGCCATGTACCAGGCCTTGCACAATGCACAACTGAGTTCTGAATATTAATCCTTCACTCACAGAACTTCAAAAGCCTGATCAATTCTGCAGTTTGGTTAGCTACAAATCACACTCTGAGAAGTCGCTTGAGCTTGAAGGTAAGCATTGGTGGTTCAGTGGTAGAATTCTAGCTTGCCATGTTGGAGGCCTGGGTTCGATTCCCAGCCAATGCACAAGTGAATCTTGAATATTTAGTCTTCACTCACAGAACTTCATTAAACTTATCAATTCTGCAGTATGGTTAGCTGCAAATCACACTCTGTGAAGTCCTTTGAACTTAAAGACAAGCATTGGTGGTTCAGTGGTAGAGTTCTAGCTTGCCATGTTGGAGACCTGGGTTCGATTCCCAGCCAATGCACAAGCGAATTTTGAACATTCAGCCTTCTGGCAAAGAAATTGAAATGCTTTATCAATTCTGCCCAAACTAGGGTGGTGGACAAACTCCATGCTGCTGAAATATACAAGAGATGCTACTTTACAATTTTAAACCACATGGCTGAATCAGCACAATACTTACCTGAAAAGCTCACTTTCGTTGTCATTGATTGTTTGAGATAAGAGTTTGATTCTTCAAGAGATGCTACTGTACAATTTTAAACCAAATAGCTGAAGCGGCACAATACTTACCTGAAAAGCACACTCTGCAAAGTTCATTGATTCTTTAAGATAAGGAAGGATTGATGGTTTAGTGGTAGAATTCTCAAAAGCCATGTACCAGGCCTTGCACAATGCACAACTGAGTTCTGAATATTAATCCTTCACTCACAGAACTTCAAAAGCCTGATCAATTCTGCAGTTTGGTTAGCTGCAAATCACACTCTGAGAAGTCTTTTGAACTTGAAGGTAAGCATTGGTGTTTTAGTGGTAGAATTCTAGCTTGCCATGTTGGAGACCTGGGTTTGATTCCCAGCCACATACAAGCGAATTTTGAACATTGAGCCTTCTGGCAAAGAAATTGAAATGCTTTATAAATTCTGCCCAAACTAGGGTGGTGGACAAACTCTATGCTGCTGAAATATACAAGAGATGCTACTTTACAATTTTAAACCACATGGCTGAATCAGCACAATACTTAACTGAAAAGCTCACTCTGCGTTGTCATTGATTGTTTGAGATAAGAGTTTGATTCTTCAAGAGATGCTACTGTACAATTTTAAACCAAATAGCTGAAGCGGCACAATACTTACCTGAAAAGCACACTCTGCCAAGTCATTGATTCTTTAAGATAAGGAAGGATTGATGGTTTAGTGGTAGAATTCTCAAATGCCATGTACCAGGGCTTGCACAATGCACAACTGAGTACTGAATATTAATCCTTTACTCACAGAACTTCAAAAGCCTGATCAATTCTGAGTTTGGTTAGCTGCAAATCACACTCTGAGAAGTCTTTCGAACTTGAAGGTAAGCATTGGTGTTTCAGTGGTAGAATTCTAGCTTGCCATGTTGGAGACCTGGGTTTGATTCCCAGCCAATGCACAAGCAAATTTTGAACATTCAGCCTTCTCGCAAAGAAATTGACAAGCTTTATCAATTCTGCCCAAACTAGGGTGGTGGACAAACTCCATGCTGCTGAAATATACAAGAGATGCTACTTTACAATTTTAAACCACATGGCTGAATCAGCACAATACTTACCTGAAAAGCTCACTCTGCGTTGTCATTGATTGTTTGAGATAAGAGTTTGATTCTTCAAGAGATGCTACTGTACAATTTTAAACCAAATAGCTGAAGCGGCACAATACTTACCTGAAAAGCACACTCTGCAAAGTCATTGATTCTTTAAGATAAGGAAGGATTGATGGTTTAGTGGTAGAATTCTCAAATGCCATGTACCAGGGCTTGCACAATGCACAACTGAGTTCTGAATGTTAATCCTTCAATCAGAGAACTTCAAAAGCCTGATCAATTCTGCAGATTGGTTAGCTGCAAATCACACTCTGAGAAATCGTTTGAACTTGAAGGTAAGCATTGGTGGTTCAGTGGTAGAATTCTAGCTTACCATGTTGGAGGCCTGGGTTCGATTCCCAGCCAATGCACTAGCGAATTTTGAACATTGAGCCTTCTCGCAAAGAAATTGACATGCTTTATCAATTCTGCCCAAACTAGGGTTTTGGACAAACTCCATGCTGCTGAAATATACAAGAGATGCTACTTTACAATTTTAAACCACATGGCTGAATCAGCACAATACTTACCTGAAAAGCTCACTCCGCGTTCTCATTGATTGTTTGAGATAAGAGTTTGATTCTTCAAGAGATGCAACTGTACAATTTTAAACCAAATAGCGTTGCGAGGCACAATACTTACCTGAAAAGCTCACTCTGCGTTGTCATTAATTGTTTGAGATAAGAGTTTGATTCTTCAAGAGATACTACTGTACAATTTTAAACCAAATAGCTGAAGCGGCACAATACTTACCGAAAAGCACACTCTGCAAAGTCATTGATTCTTTAAGATAAGGAAGGATTGATGGTTTAGTGGTAGAATTCTCAAATGCCATGTACCAGGCCTTGCACAATGCACAACTGAGTTCTGAATATTAATCCTTCACTCACAGAACTTCAAAAGCCTGATCAATTCTGCAGTTTGGTTAGCTACAAATCACACTCTGAGAAGTCGTTTGAGCTTGAAGGTAAGCCGGTGGTTCAGTGGTAGAATTCTAGCTTGCCATGTTGGAGGCCTGGGTTCGATTCCCAGCCAATGCACAAGTGAATCTTGAATATTTAGTCTTCACTCACAGAACTTCATTAAACTTATCAATTCTGCAGTATGGTTAGCTGCAAATCACACTCTGTGAAGTCCTTTGAACTTAAAGACAAGCATTGGTGGTTCAGTGGTAGAATTCTAGCTTGCCATGTTGGAGACCTGGGTTCGATTCCCAGCCAATGCACAAGCGAATTTTGAACATTCAGCCTTCTGGCAAAGAAATTGAAATGCTTTATCAATTCTGCCCAAACTAGGGTGGTGGACAAACTCCATGCTGCTGAAATATACAAGAGATGCTACTTTACAATTTTAAACCACATGGCTGAATCAGCACAATACTTACCTGAAAAGCTCACTCTGCGTTGTCATTGATTGTTTGAGATAAGAGTTTGATTCTTCAAGAGATGCTACTGTACAATTTTAAACCAAATAGCTGAAGCGGCACAATACTTACCTGAAAAGCACACACTCTGCAAAGTCATTGATTCTTTAAGATAAGGAAGGATTGATGGTTTAGTGGTAGAATTCTCAAAAGCCATGTACCAGGCCTTGCACAATGCACAACTGAGTTCTGAATATTAATCCTTCACTCACAGAACTTCAAAAGCCTGATCAATTCTGCAGTTTGGTTAGCTGCAAATCACACTCTGAGAAGTCGTTTGAACTTGAAGGTAAGTATTGGTGTTTCAGTGGTAGAATTCTAGGCTTGCCATGTTGGAGACCTGGGTTTGATTCCCAGCCAATGCACAAGCAAATTTTGAACATTCAGCCTTCTCGCAAAGAAATTGACAAGCTTTATCAATTCTGCCCAAACTAGGGTGGTGGACAAACTCCATGCTGCTGAAATATACAAGAGATGCTACTTTACAATTTTTAAACCACATGGCTGAATCAGCACAATACTTACACCGAAAAGCTCACTCTGCGTTGTCATTGATTGTTTGAGATAAGAGTTTGATTCTTCAAGAGATGCTACTGTACAATTTTAAACCAAATAGCTGAAGCGGCACAATACTTACCTGAAAAGCACACTCTGCAAAGTCATTGATTCTTTAAGATAAGGAAGGATTGATGGTTTAGTGGTAGAATTCTCAAATGCCATGTACCAGGGCTTGCACAATGCACAACTGAGTTCTGAATGTTAATCCTTCAATCAGAGAACTTCAAAAGCCTGATCAATTCTGCAGATTGGTTAGCTGCAAATCACACTCTGAGAAATCGTTTGAACTTGAAGGTAAGCATTGGTGGTTCAGTGGTAGAATTCTAGCTTGCCATGTTGGAGGCCTGGGTTCGATTCCCAGCCAATGCACAAGTGAATTTTGAACATTGAGCCTTCTCGCAAGAAATTGACATGCTTTATCAATTCTGCCCAAACTAGGGTTTTGGACAAACTCCATGCTGCTGAAATATACAAGAGATGCTACTTTACAATTTTAAACCACATGGCTGAATCAGCACAATACTTACCTGAGAAAGCTCACTCTGCGTTCTCATTGATTGTTTGAGATAAGAGTTTGATTCTTCAAGAGATGCAACTGTACAATTTTAAACCAAATAGCTGTTGCGGGCACAATACTTACCTGAAAAGCTCACTCTGCGTTGTCATTAATTGTTTGAGATAAGAGTTTGATTCTTCAAGAGATACTACTGTACAATTTTAAACCAAATAGCTGAAGCGGCACAATACTTACCTGAAAAGCACACTCTGCAAAGTCATTGATTCTTTAAGATAAGGAAGGATTGATGGTTTAGTGGTAGAATTCTCAAATGCCATGTACCAGGCCTTGCACAATGCACAACTGAGTTCTGAATATTAATCCTTCACTCACAGAACTTCAAAAGCCTGATCAATTCTGCAGTTTGGTTAGCTACAAATCACACTCTGAGAAGTCGTTTGAGCTTGAAGGTAAGCATTGGTGCTTCAGTGGTAGAATTCTAGCTTGCCATGTTGGAGGCCTGGGTTCGATTCCCAGCCAATGCACAAGTGAATCTTGAATATTTAGTCTTCACTCACAGAACTTCATTAAACTTATCAATTCTGCAGTATGGTTAGCTGCAAATCACACTCTGTGAAGTCCTTTGAACTGAAAGACAAGCATTGGTGGTTCAGTGGTAGAATTCTAGCTTGCCATGTTGGAGACCTGGGTTCGATTCCCAGCCAATGCACAAGCGAATTTTGAACATTCAGCCTTCTGGCAAAGAAATTGAAATGCTTTATCAATTCTGCCCAAACTAGGGTGGTGGACAAGCTCCATGCTGCTGAAATATACAAGAGATGCTACTTTACAATTTTAAACCACATGGCTGAATCAGCACAATACTTACCTGAAAAGCTCACTCTGCGTTCTCATTGATTGTTTGAGATAAGAGTTTGATTCTTCAAGAGATGCAACTGTACAATTTTAAACCAAATAGCTGTTGCGGCACAATACTTACCTGAAAAGCTCACTCTGCGTTGTCATTAATTGTTTGAGATAAGAGTTTGATTCTTCAAGAGATACTACTGTACAATTTTAAACCAAATAGCTGAAGCGGCACAATACTTACCTGAAAAGCACACTCTGCAAAGTCATTGATTCTTTAAGATAAGGAAGGATTGATGGTTTAGTGGTAGAATTCTCAAATGCCATGTACCAGGCCTTGCACAATGCACAACTGAGTTCTGAATATTAATCCTTCACTCACAGAACTTCAAAAGCCTGATCAATTCTGCAGATTGGTTAGCTGCAAATCACACTCTGAGAAGTCGTTTGAACTTGAAGGTAAGCATTGGTGGTTCAGTGGTAGAATTCTAGCTTGCCATGTTGGAGGCCTGGGTTCGATTCCCAGCCAATGCACAAGCGAATTTTGAACATTGAGCCTTCTCGCAAAGAAATTGACATGCTTTATCAATTCTGCCCAAACTAGGGTTTTGGACAAACTCCATGCTGCTGAAATATACAAGAGATGCTACTTTACAATTTTAAACCACATGGCTGAATCAGCACAATACTTACCTGAAAAGCTCACTCCTTCGTGTTCTCATTGATTGTTTGAGATAAGAGTTTGATTCTTCAAGAGATGCAACTGTACAATTTTAAACCAAATAGCTGTTGCGGCACAATACTTACCTGAAAAGCTCACTCTGCGTTGTCATTAATTGTTTGAGATAAGAGTTTGATTCTTCAAGAGATACTACTGTACAATTTTAAACCAAATAGCTGAAGCGGCACAATACTTACCTGAAAAGCACACTCTGCAAAGTCATTGATTCTTTAAGATAAGGAAGGATTGATGGTTTAGTGGTAGAATTCTCAAATGCCATGTACCAGGCCTTGCACAATGCACAACTGAGTTCTGAATATTAATCCTTCACTCACAGAACTTCAAAAGCCTGATCAATTCTGCAGTTTGGTTAGCTACAAATCACACTCTGAGAAGTCGTTTGAGCTTGAAGGTAAGCATTGGTGGTTCAGTGGTAGAATTCTAGCTTGCCATGTTGGAGGCCTGGGTTCGATTCCCAGCCAATGCACAAGTGAATCTTGAATATTTAGTCTTCACTCACAGAACTTCATTAAACTTATCAATTCTGCAGTATGGTTAGCTGCAAATCACACTCTGTGAAGTCCTTTGAACTTAAAGACAAGCATTGGTGGTTCAGTGGTAGAATTCTAGCTTGCCATATTGGAGACCTGGGTTTGATTCCCAGCCAATGCACAAGCAAATTTTGAACATTCAGCCTTCTGGCAAAGAAATTGACAAGCTTTATCAATTCTGCCCAAACTAGGGTGGTGGACAAACTCCATGCTGCTGAAATATACAAGAGATGCTACTTTACAATTTTAAACCACATGGCTGAATCAGCACAATACTTACCTGAAAAGCTCACTCTGCGTTGTCATTGATTGTTTGAGATAAGAGTTTGATTCTTCAAGAGATGCTACTGTACAATTTTAAACCAAATAGCTGAAGCGGCACAATACTTACCTGAAAAGCACACTCTGCAAAGTCATTGATTCTTTAAGATAAGGAAGGATTGATGGTTTAGTGGTAGAATTCTCAAATGCCATGTACCAGGGCTTGCACAATGCACAACTGAGTTCTGAATGTTAATCCTTCAATCAGAGAACTTCAAAAGCCTGATCAATTCTGCAGATTGGTTAGCTGCAAATCACACTCTGAGAAATCGTTTGAACTTGAAGGTAAGCATTGGTGGTTCAGTGGTAGAATTCTAGCTTGCCATGTTGGAGGCCTGGGTTCGATTCCCAGCCAATGCACAAGCGAATTTTGAACATTGAGCCTTCTCGCAAAGAAATTGACATGCTTTATCAATTCTGCCCAAACTAGGGTTTTGGACAAACTCCATGCTGCTGAAATATACAAGAGATGCTACTTTACAATTTTAAACCACATGGCTGAATCAGCACAATACTTACCTGAAAAGCTCACTCTGCGTTCTCATTGATTGTTTGAGATAAGAGTTTGATTCTTCAAGAGATGCAACTGTACAATTTTAAACCAAATAGCTGTTGCGGCACAATACTTACCTGAAAAGCTCACTCTGCGTTGTCATTAATTGTTTGAGATAAGAGTTTGATTCTTCAAGAGATACTACTGTACAATTTTAAACCAAATAGCTGAAGCGGCACAATACTTACCTGAAAAGCACACTCTGCCAAGTCATTGATTCTTTAAGATAAGGAAGGATTGATGGTTTAGTGGTAGAATTCTCAAATGCCATGTACTAGGGCTTGCACAATGCACAACTGAGTTCTGAATGTTAATCCTTCAATCACAGAACTTCAAAAGCCTGATCAATTCTGCAGATTGGTTAGCTGCAAATCACACTCTGAGAAATCGTTTGACCTTGAAGGTAAGCATTGGTGGTTCAGTGGTAGAATTCTAGCTTGCCGTGTTGGAGGCCTGGGTTCGATTCCCAGCCAATGCACAAGCGAATCTTGAATATTTAGTCTTCACTCACAGAACTTCATTAAACTTATCAATTCTGCAGTATGGTTAGCTGCAAATCACACTCTGTGAAGTCCTTTGAACTTAAAGACAGGCATTGGTGGTTCAGTGGTAGAATTCTAGCTTGCCATGTTGGAGACCTGGGTTCGATTCCCAGCCAATGCACAAGCGAATTTTGAACATTCAGCCTTCTGGCAAAGAAATTGAAATGCTTTATCAATTCTGCCCAAACTAGGGTGGTGGACAAACTCCATGCTGCTGAAATATACAAGAGATGCTACTTTACAATTTTAAACCACATGGCTGAATCAGCACAATACTTACCTGAAAAACCTCACTCTGCGTTGTCATTGATTGTTTGAGATAAGAGTTTGATTCTTCAAGAGATGCTACTGTACAATTTTAAACCAAATAGCTGAAGCGCACAATACTTACCTGAAAAGCACACTCTGCAAAGTCATTGATTCTTTAAGATAAGGAAGGATTGATGGTTTAGTGGTAGAATTCTCAAAAGCCATGTACCAGGCCTTGCACAATGCACAACTGAGTTCTGAATATTAATCCTTCACTCACAGAACTTCAAAAGCCTGATCAATTCTGCAGTTTGGTTAGCTGCAAATCACACTCTGAGAAGTCTTTTGAACTTGAAGGTAAGCATTGGTGTTTCAGTGGTAGAATTCTAGCTTGCCATGTTGGAGGCCTGGGTTCGATTCACAGCCAATTCACAAGCGAATTTTGAACATTGAGCCTTCTGGCAAAGAAATTGAAATGCTTTATAAATTCTGCCCAAACTAGGGTTTTGGACAAACTCCATGCTGCTGAAATATACAAGAGATGCTACTTTGCAATTTTAAACCACATGGCTGAATCAGCACAATACTTACCTGAAAAGCTCACTCTGCGTTCTCATTGATTGTTTGAGATAAGAGTTTGATTCTTCAAGAGATGCAACTGTACAATTTTAAACCAAATAGCTGTTGCGGCACAATACTTACCTGAAAAGCTCACTCTGCGTTGTCATTAATTGTTTGAGATAAGAGTTTGATTCTTCAAGAGATACTACTGTACAATTTTAAACCAAATAGCTGAAGCGGCACAATACTTACCTGAAAAGCACACTCTGCAAAGTCATTGATTCTTTAAGATAAGGAAGGATTGATGGTTTAGTGGTAGAATTCTCAAATGCCATGTACCAGGCCTTGCACAATGCACAACTGAGTTCTGAATATTAATCCTTCACTCACAGAACTTCAAAAGCCTGATCAATTCTGCAGATTGGTTAGCTGCAAATCACACTCTGAGAAGGCGTTTGAACTTGAAGGTAAGCATTGGTGGTTCAGTGGTAGAATTCTAGCTTGCCATGTTGGAGGCCTGGGTTCGATTCCCAGCCAATGCACAAGCGAATTTTGAACATTGAGCCTTCTCGCAAAGAAATTGACATGCTTTATCAATTCTGCCCAAACTAGGGTTTTGGACAAACTCCATGCTGCTGAAATATACAAGAGATGCTACTTTACAATTTTAAACCACATGGCTGAATCAGCACAATACTTACCTGAAAAGCTCACTCTGCGTTCTCATTGATTGTTTGAGATAAGAGTTTGATTCTTCAAGAGATGCAACTGTACAATTTTAAACCAAATAGCTGTGTGGCGGCACAATACTTACCTGAAAAGCTCACTCTGCGTTGTCATTAATTGTTTGAGATAAGAGTTTGATTCTTCAAGAGATACTACTGTACAATTTTAAACCAAATAGCTGAAGCGGCACAATACTTACCTGAAAAGCACACTCTGCAAAGTCATTGATTCTTTAAGATAAGGAAGGATTGATGGTTTAGTGGTAGAATTCTCAAATGCCATGTACCAGGCCTTGCACAATGCACAACTGAGTTCTGAATATTAATCCTTCACTCACAGAAATTCAAAAGCCTGATCAATTCTGCAGTTTGGTTAGCTACAAATCACACCTGAGAAGTCGTTTGAGCTTGAAGGTAAGCATTGGTGGTTCAGTGGTAGAATTCTAGCTTGCCATGTTGGAGGCCTCGGTTCGATTCCCAGCCAATGCACAAGTGAATCTTGAATATTTAGTCTTCACTCACAGAACTTCATTAAACTTATCAATTCTGCAGTATGGTTAGCTGCAAATCACACTCTGTGAAGTCCTTTGAACTTAGAGACAAGCATTGGTGGTTCAGTGGTAGAATTCTAGCTTGCCATGTTGGAGACCTGGGTTCGATTCCCAGCCAATGCACAAGCGAATTTTGAACATTCAGCCTTCTGGCAAAGAAATTGAAATGCTTTATCAATTCTGCCCAAACTAGGGTGGTGGACAAACTCCATGCTGCTGAAATATACAAGAGATGCTACTTTACAATTTTAAACCACATGGCTGAATCAGCACAATACTTACCTGAAAAGCTCACTCTGCGTTGTCATTGATTGTTTGATTCTTCAAGAGATGCTACTGTACAATTTTAAACCAAATAGCTGAAGCGGCACAATACTTACCTGAAAAGCACACTCTGCCAAGTCATTGATTCTTTAAGATAAGGAAGGATTGATGGTTTAGTGGTAGAATTCTCAAATGCCATGTACTAGGGCTTGCACAATGCACAACTGAGTTCTGAATGTTAATCCTTCAATCACAGAACTTCAAAAGCCTGATCAATTCTGCAGATTGGTTAGCTGCAAATCACACTCTGAGAAATCGTTTGACCTTGAAGGTAAGCATTGGTGGTTCAGTGGTAGAATTCTAGCTTGCCATGTTGGAGGCCTGGGTTCGATTCCCAGCCAATGCACAAGCGAATTTTGAACATTGAGCCTTCTCGCAAAGAAATTGACATGCTTTATCAATTCTGCCCAAACTAGG
This sequence comes from Ameiurus melas, assembly GCA_012411365.1. NCBI lineage: Eukaryota > Metazoa > Chordata > Actinopteri > Siluriformes > Ictaluridae > Ameiurus > Ameiurus melas. Next base: position 8,323,273 of record CM022755.1, on the reverse strand, counting down.
GTGGTGGACAAACTCCATGCTGCTGAAATATACAAGAGATGCTACTTTACAATTTTAAACCACATGGCTGAATCAGCACAATACTTACCTGAAAAGCTCACTCTGCGTTGTCATTGATTGTTTGATTCTTCAAGAGATGCTACTGTACAATTTTAAACCAAATAGCTGAAGCGGCACAATACTTACCTGAAAAGCACACTCTGCCAAGTCATTGATTCTTTAAGATAAGGAAGGATTGATGGTTTAGTGGTAGAATTCTCAAATGCCATGTACTAGGGCTTGCACAATGCACAACTGAGTTCTGAATGTTAATCCTTCAATCACAGAACTTCAAAAGCCTGATCAATTCTGCAGATTGGTTAGCTGCAAATCACACTCTGAGAAATCGTTTGACCTTGAAGGTAAGCATTGGTGGTTCAGTGGTAGAATTCTAGCTTGCCGTGTTGGAGGCCTGGGTTCGATTCCCAGCCAATGCACAAGCAAATTTTGAACATTGAGCCTTCTCGCAAAGAAATTGACATGCTTTATCAATTCTGCCCAAACTAGGGTTTTGGACAAACTCCATGCTGCTGAAATATACAGGAGATGCTACTTTACAATTTTAAACCACATGGCTGAATCAGCACAATACTTACCTGAAAAGCTCACTCTGCGTTGTCATTGATTGTTTGAGATAAGAGTTTGATTCTTCAAGAGATGCAACTGTACAATTTTAAACCAAATAGCTGATGCGGCACAATACTTACCTGAAAAGCACACTCTGCGTTGTCATTGATTGTTTGAGATAAGAGTTTGATTCTTCAAGAGATGCTACTGTACAATTTTAAACCAAATAACTGAAGCGGCACATACTTACCTGAAAAGCACACTCTGCAAAGTCATTGATTCTTTAAGATAAGGAAGGATTGATGGTTTAGTGGTAGAATTCTCAAATGCCATGTACCAGTGAAGTCCTTTGAACTTAAAGACAAGCATTGGTGGTTCAGTGGTAGAATTCTAGCTTGCCATGTTGGAGACCTGGGGTTTGATTCCCAGCCAATGCACAAGTGAATTTTTGAACATTGAGCCTTCTGGCAAAGAAATTGACATGCTTTATCAATTCTGCCCAAACTAGGGTGGTGGACAAACCCCATGCTGCTGAAATATACAAGAGATGCTACTTTACAATTTTAAACCACATGGCTGAATCAGCACAATACTTACCTGAAAAGCTCACTCTCATGCTTGTCATTGATTGTTTGAGATAAGAGTTTGATTCTTCAAGAGATGCTACTGTACAATTTTAAACCAAATAGCTGAAGCGGCACAATACTTACCTGAAAAGCACACTCTGCAAAGTCATTGATTCTTTAAGATAAGGAAGGATTGATGGTTTAGTGGTAGAATTCTCAAATGCCATGTACCAGGCCTTGCACAATGCACAACTGAGTTCTGAATATTAATCCTTACCTCACAGAACTTCAAAAGCCTGATCAATTCTGCAGTTTGGTTAGCTGTAAATCACACTCTGAGAAGTCGTTTGAGCTTGAAGGTAAGCATTGGTGGTTCAGTGGTAGAATTCTAGCTTGCTATGTTGGAGGCCTGGGTTCGATTCCCAGCCAATGCACAAGTGGATCTTGAATATTTAGTCTTCACTCACAGAACTTCATTAAACTTATCAATTCTGCAGTATGGTTAGCTGCAAATCACACTCTGTGAAGTCCTTTGAACTTAAAGACAAGCATTGGTGGTTCAGTGGTAGAATTCTAGCTTGCCATGTTGGAGGCCTTGGTTCAATTCCCAGCCAATGCACAAGTGAATTTTGAACATTGAGCCTTCTCGCAAAGAAATTGACATGCTTTATCAACTCTGCCCAAACTAGGGTTTTGGACAAACTCCATGCTGCTGAAATATACAAGAGATGCTACTTTACAATTTTAAACCACATGGCTGAATCAGCACAATACTTACCTGAAAAGCTCACTCTGCGTTCTCATTGATTGTTTGAGATAAGAGTTTGATTCTTCAAGAGATGCAACTGTACAATTTTAAACCAAATAGCTGTTGCGGCACAATACTTACCTGAAAAGCTCACTCTGCGTTGTCATTGATTGTTTGAGATAAGAGTTTGATTCTTCAAGAGATGCTACTGTACAATTTTAAACCAAATAGCTGAAGCGGCACAATACTTACCTGAAAAGCACACTCTGCAAAGTCATTGATTCTTTAAGATAAGGAAGGATTGATTGTTTAGTGGTAGAATTCTCAAATGCCATGTACCAGGCCTTGCACAATGCACAACTGAGTTCTGAATATTAATCCTTCACTCACAGAACTTCAAAAGCCTGATCAATTCTGCAGATTGGTTAGCTGCAAATCACACTCTGAGAAATCGTTTGAACTTGAAGGTAACCATTGGTGGTTCAGTGGTAGAATTCTAGCTTGCCATGTTGGAGACCTGGGTTCAATTCCCAGCCAATGCACAAGTGAATCTTGAATATTTAGTCTTCACTCACAGAACTTCATTAAACTTATCAATTCTGCAGTATGGTTAGCTGCAAATCACACTCTGTGAAGTCCTTTGAACTTAAAGACAAGCATTGGTGGTTCAGTGGAAGAATTCTAGCTTGCCATGTTGGAGACCTGGGTTTCTTTCCCAGCCAACGCACAAGCAAATTTTGAACATTCAGCCTTCTCGCAAAGAAATTGACAAGCTTTATCAATTCTGCCCAAACTAGGGTGGTGGACAAACTCTATGCTGCTGAAATATACAAGAGATGCTACTTTACAATTTTAAACCACATGGCTGAATCAGCACAATACTTACCTGAAAAGCTCACTCTGCATTGTCATTGATTGTTTGAGATAAGAGTTTGATTCTTCAAGAGATGCTACTGTACAATTTTAAACCAAATAGCTGATGCGGCACAATACTTACCTGAAAAGCACACTCTGCGTTGTCATTGATTGTTTGAGATAAGAGTTTGATTCTTCAAGAGATGCTACTGTACAATTTTAAACCAAATAACTGAAGCGGCACAATACTTACCTGAAAAGCACACTCTGCAAAGTCATTGATTCTTTAAGATAAGGAAGGATTGATGGTTTAGTGGTAGAATTCTCAAATGCCATGTACCAGGCCTTGCACAATGCACAACTGAGTTCTGAATATTAATCCTTCACTCACAGAACTTCAAAAGCCTGATCAATTCTGCAGTTTGGTTAGCTGCAAATCACACTCTGAGAAGTCTTTTGAACTTGAAGGTAAGCATTGGTGTTTCAGTGGTAGAATTCTAGCTTGCCATGTTGGAGACCTGGGTTTGATTCCCAGCCAACGCCACAAATTTTGAACATTCAGCCTTCTCGCAAAGAAATTGACAAGCTTTATCAATTCTGCCCAAACTAGGGTGGTGGACAAACTCTATGCTGCTGAAATATACAAGAGAGCTACTTTACAATTTTTAAACCACATGGCTGAATCAGCACAATACTTAACTGAAAAGCTCATCTCGCGTTGTCATTGATTGTTTGAGATAAGAGTTTGATTCTTCAAGAGATGCTACTGTACAATTTTAAACCAAATAGCGGAAGCGGCACAAAACTTACCTGAAAAGCACACTCTGCCAAGTCATTGATTCTTTAAGATAAGGAAGGATTGATGGTTTAGTGGTAGAATTCTCAAATGCCATGTACCAGGGCTTGCACAATGCACAACTGAGTTCTGAATGTTAATCCTTCAATCACAGAACTTCAAAAGCCTGATCAATTCTGCAGATTGGTTTGCGCAAATCACACTCTGAGAAATCGTTTGAACTTGAAGGTAAGCATTGGTGGTTCAGTGGTAGAATTCTAGCTTGCCATGTTGGAGGCCTGGGTTCGATTCCCAGCCAATACAAACAAATTTTTGAACATTGAGCCTTCTCGCAAAGAAATTGACATGCTTTATCAATTCTGCCCAAACTAGGGTTTTGGACAAACTCCATGCTGCTGAAATATACAGGAGATGCTACTTTACAATTTTAAACCACATGGCTGAATCAGCACAATACTTACCTGAAAAGCTCACTCTGCGTTGTCATTGATTGTTTGAGATAAGAGTTTGATTCTTCAAGAGATGCTACTGTACAATTTTAAACCAAATAGCTGATGCGGCACAATACTTACCTGAAAAGCACACTCTGCGTTGTCATTGATTGTTTGAGATAAGAGTTTGATTCTTCAAGAGATGCTACTGTACAATTTTAAACCAAATAACTGAAGCGGCACAATACTTACCTGAAAAGCACACTCTGCAAAGTCATTGATTCTTTAAGATAAGGAAGGATTGATGGTTTAGTGGTAGAATTCTCAAATGCCATGTACCAGGCCTTGCACAATGCACAACTGAGTTCTGAATATTAATCCTTCACTCACAGAACTTCAAAAGCCTGATCAATTCTGCAGTTTGGTTAGCTGCAAATCACACTCTGAGAAGTCTTTTGAACTTGAAGGTAAGCATTGGTGTTTCAGTGGTAGAATTCTAGCTTGCCATGTTGGAGACCTGGGTTTGATTCCCAGCCAATGCACAAGCAAATTTTGAACATTCAGCCTTCTCGCAAAGAAATTGACAAGCTTTAATAATTCTGCCCAAACTAGGGTGGTGGACAAACTCTATGCTGCTGAAATATACAAGAGATGCTACTTTACAATTTTAAACCACATGGCTGAATCAGCACAATACTTACCTGAAAAGCTCACTCTGCGTTGTCATTGATTGTTTGAGATAAGAGTTTGATTCTTCAAGAGATGCTACTGTACAATTTTAAACCAAATAGCTGAAGCGGCACAATACTTACCTGAAAAGCACACTCTGCAAAGTCATTGATTCTTTAAGATAAGGAAGGATTGATTGTTTAGTGGTAGAATTCTCAAATGCCATGTACCAGGCCTTGCACAATGCACAACTGAGTTCTGAATATGAATCCTTCACTCACAGAACTTCAAAAGCCTGATCAATTCTGCAGATTGGTTAGCTGCAAATCACACTCTGAGAAATCGTTTGAACTTGAAGGTAAGCATTGGTGGTTCAGTGGTAGAATTCTAGCTTGCCATGTTGGAGGCCTGGGTTCGATTCCCAGCCAATGCACAAGTGAATTTTGAACATTGAGCCTTCTCGCAAAGAAATTGACATGCTTTATCAATTCTGCCCAAACTAGGGTTTTGGACAAACTCCATGCTGCTGAAATATACAAGAGATGCTACTTTACAATTTTAAACCACATGGCTGAATCAGCACAATACTTACCTGAAAAGCTCACTCTGCGTTCTCATTGATTGTTTGAGATAAGAGTTTGATTCTTCAAGAGATGCTACTGTACAATTTTAAACCAAATAGCTGAAGCGGCACAATACTTACCTGAAAAGCACACTCTGCAAAGTCATTGATTGTTTGAGATAAGAGTTTGATTCTTCAAGAGATACTACTGTACAATTTTAAACCAAATAGCTGAAGCGGCACAATACTTACCTGAAAAGCACACTCTGCAAAGTCATTGATTCTTTAAGATAAGGAAGGATTGATGGTTTAGTGGTAGAATTCTCAAATGCCATGTACCAGGCCTTGCACAATGCACAACTGAGTTCTGAATATTAATCCTTCACTCACAGAAATTCAAAAGCCTGATCAATTCTGCAGTTTGGTTAGCTACAAATCACACTCTGAGAAGTCGTTTGAGCTTGAAGGTAAGCATTGGTGGTTCAGTGGTAGAATTCTAGCTTGCCATGTTGGAGGCCTGGGTTCGATTCCCAGCCAATGCACAAGTGAATCTTGAATATTTAGTCTTCACTCACAGAACTTCATTAAACTTATCAATTCTGCAGTATGGTTAGCTGCAAATCACACTCTGTGAAGTCCTTTGAACTTAGAGACAAGCATTGGTGGTTCAGTGGTAGAATTCTAGCTTGCCATGTTGGAGACCTGGGTTCGATTCCCAGCCAATGCACAAGCGAATTTTGAACATTCAGCCTTCTGGCAAAGAAATTGAAATGCTTTATCAATTCTGCCCAAACTAGGGTGGTGGACAAACTCCATGCTGCTGAAATATACAAGAGATGCTACTTTACAATTTTAAACCACATGGCTGAATCAGCACAATACTTACCTGAAAAGCTCACTCTGCGTTGTCATTGATTGTTTGATTCTTCAAGGAGATTACTACGTTTAATAACAAATAGCAAATAGCTGAAGCGGCACAAACTTACCTGAAAAGCACACTCTGCCAAGTCATTGATTCTTTAAGATAAGGAAGGATTGATGGTTTAGTGGTAGAATTCTCAAATGCCATGTACTAGGGCTTGCACAATGCACAACTGAGTTCTGAATGTTAATCCTTCAATCACAGAACTTCAAAAGCCTGATCAATTCTGCAGATTGGTTAGCTGCAAATCACACTCTGAGAAATCGTTTGACCTTGAAGGTAAGCATTGGTGGTTCAGTGGTATAATTCTAGCTTGCCATGTTGGAGGCCTGGGTTCGATTCCCAGCCAATGCACAAGCGAATTTTGAACATTGAGCCTTGCTAAAAAAATTGACATGCTTTATCAATTCTGCCCAAACTAGGGTGGTGGACAAACTCCATGCTGCTGAAATATACAAGAGATGCTACTTTACAATTTTAAACCACATGGCTGAATCAGCACAATACTTACCTGAAAAGCTCACTCTGCGTTGTCATTGATTGTTTGATTCTTCAAGAGATGCTACTGTACAATTTTAAACCAAATAGCTGAGCGGCACAATACTTACCTGAAAAGCACACTCGCCAAGTCATTGATTCTTTAAGATAAGGAAGGATTGATGGTTTAGTGGTAGAATTCTCAAATGCCATGTACTAGGGCTTGCACAATGCACAACTGAGTTCTGAATGTTAATCCTTCAATCACAGAACTTCAAAAGCCTGATCAATTCTGCAGATTGGTTAGCTGCAAATCACACTCTGAGAAATCGTTTGACCTTGAAGGTAAGCATTGGTGGTTCAGTGGTAGAATTCTAGCTTGCCGTGTTGGAGGCCTGGGTTCGATTCCCAGCCAATGCACAAGCAAATTTTGAACATTGAGCCTTCTCGCAAAGAAATTGACATGCTTTATCAATTCTGCCCAAACTAGGGTTTTGGACAAACTCCATGCTGCTGAAATATACAGGAGATGCTACTTTACAATTTTAAACCACATGGCTGAATCAGCACAATACTTACCTGAAAAGCTCACTCTGCGTTGTCATTGATTGTTTGAGATAAGAGTTTGATTCTTCAAGAGATGCAACTGTACAATTTTAAACCAAATAGCTGATGCGGCACAATACTTACCTGAAAAGCACACTCTGCGTTGTCATTGATTGTTTGAGATAAGAGTTTGATTCTTCAAGAGATGCTACTGTACAATTTTAAACCAAATAACTGAAGCGGCACAATACTTACCTGAAAAGCACACTCTGCAAAGTCATTGATTCTTTAAGATAAGGAAGGATTGATGGTTTAGTGGTAGAATTCTCAAATGCCATGTACCAGTGAAGTCCTTTGAACTTAAAGACAAGCATTGGTGGTTCAGTGGTAGAATTCTAGCTTGCCATGTTGGAGACCTGGGTTCGATTCCCAGCCAATGCACAAGTGAATTTTGAACATTGAGCCTTCTGGCAAAGAAATTGACATGCTTTATCAATTCTGCCCAAACTAGGGTGGTGGACAAACCCCATGCTGCTGAAATATACAAGAGATGCTACTTTACAATTTTAAACCACATGGCTGAATCAGCACAATACTTACCTGAAAAGCTCACTCTGCGTTGTCATTGATTGTTTGAGATAAGAGTTTGATTCTTCAAGAGATGCTACTGTACAATTTTAAACCAAATAGCTGAAGCGGCACAATACTTACCTGAAAAGCACACTCTGCAAAGTCATTGATTCTTTAAGATAAGGAAGGATTGATGGTTTAGTGGTAGAATTCTCAAATGCCATGTACCAGGCCTTGCACAATGCACAACTGAGTTCTGAATATTAATCCTTCACTCACAGAACTTCAAAAGCCTGATCAATTCTGCAGTTTGGTTAGCTGTAAATCACACTCTGAGAAGTCGTTTGAGCTTGAAGGTAAGCATTGGTGGTTCAGTGGTAGAATTCTAGCTTGCTATGTTGGAGGCCTGGGTTCGATTCCCAGCCAATGCACAAGTGGATCTTGAATATTTAGTCTTCACTCACAGAACTTCATTAAACTTATCAATTCTGCAGTATGGTTAGCTGCAAATCACACTCTGTGAAGTCCTTTGAACTTAAAGACAAGCATTGGTGGTTCAGTGGTAGAATTCTAGCTTGCCATGTTGGAGGCCTGCTTGGTTCAATTCCCAGCCAATGCACAAGTGAATTTTGAACATTGAGCCTTCTCGCAAAGAAATTGACATGCTTTATCAACTCTGCCCAAACTAGGGGTTTTGGACAAACTCCATGCTGCTGAAATATACAAGAGATGCTACTTTACAATTTTAAACCACATGGCTGAATCAGCACAATACTTACCTGAAAAGCTCACTCTGCGTTCTCATTGATTGTTTGAGATAAGAGTTTGATTCTTCAAGAGATGCAACTGTACAATTTTAAACCAAATAGCTGTTGCGGCACAATACTTACCTGAAAAGCTACCTGATTGATGTTGAGATAAGAGTATTCCAAAATCTACTGTACAATTTTAACCAAATAGTGAAGCGGCAATACTTACCGAAAAGCACACTCTGCAAAGTCATTGATTCTTTAAGATAAGGAAGGATTGATTGTTTAGTGGTAGAATTCTCAAATGCCATGTACCAGGCCTTGCACAATGCACAACTGAGTTCTGAATATTAATCCTTCACTCACAGAACTTCAAAAGCCTGATCAATTCTGCAGATTGGTTAGCTGCAAATCACACTCTGAGAAATCGTTTGAACTTGAAGGTAACCATTGGTGGTTCAGTGGTAGAATTCTAGCTTGCCATGTTGGAGACCTGGGTTCAATTCCCAGCCAATGCACAAGTGAATCTTGAATATTTAGTCTTCACTCACAGAACTTCATTAAACTTATCAATTCTGCAGTATGGTTAGCTGCAAATCACACTCTGTGAAGTCCTTTGAACTTAAAGACAAGCATTGGTGGTTCAGTGGTAGAATTCTAGCTTGCCATGTTGGAGACCTGGGTTTCTTTCCCAGCCAACGCACAAGCAAATTTTGAACATTCAGCCTTCTCGCAAAGAAATTGACAAGCTTTATCAATTCTGCCCAAACTAGGGTGGTGGACAAACTCTATGCTGCTGAAATATACAAGAGATGCTACTTTACAATTTTAAACCACATGGCTGAATCAGCACAATACAATACCTGAGAAAGCTCACTCTGCATTGTCATTGATTGTTTGAGATAAGAGTTTGATTCTTCAAGAGATGCTACTGTACAATTTTAAACCAAATAGCTGATGCGGCACAATACTTACCTGAAAAGCACACTCTGCGTTGTCATTGATTGTTTGAGATAAGAGTTTGATTCTTCAAGAGATGCTACTGTACAATTTTAAACCAAATAACTGAAGCGGCACAATACTTACCTGAAAAGCACACTCTGCAAAGTCATTGATTCTTTAAGATAAGGAAGGATTGATGGTTTAGTGGTAGAATTCTCAAATGCCATGTACCAGGCCTTGCACAATGCACAACTGAGTTCTGAATATTAATCCTTCACTCACGGACTTCTTCAAAAGCCTGATCAATTCTGCAGTTTGGTTAGCTGCAAATCACACTCTGAGAAGTCTTTTGAACTTGAAGGTAAGCATTGGTGTTTCAGTGGTAGAATTCTAGCTTGCCATGTTGGAGACCTGGGTTTGATTCCCACGCAACAAGCAAATTTTGAACATTCAGCCTTCTCGCAAGAAATTGACAAGCTTTATCAATTCTGCCCAAACTAGGGTGGTGGACAAACTCTATGCTGCTGAAATATACAAGAGATGCTACTTTACAATTTTAAACCACATGGCTGAATCAGCACAATACTTAACTGAAAAGCTCACTCTGCGTTGTCATTGATTGTTTGAGATAAGAGTTTGATTCTTCAAGAGATGCTACTGTACAATTTTAAACCAAATAGCGTGACGGCACAAAACTTACCTGAAAAGCACACTCTGCCAAGTCATTGATTCTTTAAGATAAGGAAGGATTGATGGTTTAGTGGTAGAATTCTCAAATGCCATGTACCAGGGCTTGCACAATGCACAACTGAGTTCTGAATGTTAATCCTTCAATCACAGAACTTCAAAAGCCTGATCAATTCTGCAGATTGGTTAGCTGCAAATCACACTCTGAGAAATCGTTTGAACTTGAAGGTAAGCATTGGTGGTTCAGTGGTAGAATTCTAGCTTGCCATGTTGGAGGCCTGGGTTCGATTCCCAGCCAATGCACAAGCAAATTTTGAACATTGAGCCTTCTCGCAAAGAAATTGACATGCTTTATCAATTCTGCCCAAACTAGGGTTTTGGACAAACTCCATGCTGCTGAAATATACAGGAGATGCTACTTTACAATTTTAAACCACATGGCTGAATCAGCACAATACTTACCTGAAAAGCTCACTCTGCGTTGTCATTGATTGTTTGAGATAAGAGTTTGATTCTTCAAGAGATGCTACTGTACAATTTTAAACCAAATAGCTGATGCGCCCCAACTTACCTGAAAAGCACACTCTGCGTTGTCATTGATTGTTTGAGATAAGAGTTTGATTCTTCAAGAGATGCTACTGTACAATTTTAAACCAAATAACTGAAGCGCACACAATACTTACCTGAAAAGCACACTCTGCAAAGTCATTGATTCTTTAAGATAAGGAAGGATTGATGGTTTAGTGGTAGAATTCTCAAATGCCATGTACCAGGCCTTGCACAATGCACAACTGAGTTCTGAATATTAATCCTTCACTCACAGAACTTCAAAAGCCTGATCAATTCTGCAGTTTGGTTTGCGCAAATCACACTCTGAGAAGTCTTTTGAACTTGAAGGTAAGCATTGGTGTTTCAGTGGTAGAATTCTAGCTTGCCATGTTGGAGACCTGGGTTTGATTCCCAGCCAATGCGCACAGCAAATTTTGAACATTCAGCCTTCTCGCGAAGAAATTGACAAGCTTTAATAATTCTGCCCAAACTAGGGTGGTGGACAAACTCTATGCTGCTGAAATATACAAGAGATGCTACTTTACAATTTTAAACCACATGGCTGAATCAGCACAATACTTACCTGAAAAGCTCACTCTGCGTTGTCATTGATTGTTTGAGATAAGAGTTTGATTCTTCAAGAGATGCTACTGTACAATTTTAAACCAAATAGCTGAAGCGGCACAATACTTACCTGAAAAGCACACTCTGCAAAGTCATTGATTCTTTAAGATAAGGAAGGATTGATTGTTTAGTGGTAGAATTCTCAAATGCCATGTACCAGGCCTTGCACAATGCACAACTGAGTTCTGAATATGAATCCTTCACTCACAGAACTTCAAAAGCCTGATCAATTCTGCAGATTGGTTAGCTGCAAATCACACTCTGAGAAATCGTTTGAACTTGAAGGTAAGCATTGGTGGTTCAGTGGTAGAATTCTAGCTTGCCATGTTGGAGGCCTGGGTTCGATTCCCAGCCAATGCACAAGTGAATTTTGAACATTGAGCCTTCTCGCAAAGAAATTGACATGCTTTATCAATTCTGCCCAAACTAGGGTTTTGGACAAACTCCATGCTGCTGAAATATACAAGAGATGCTACTTTACAATTTTAAACCACATGGCTGAATCAGCACAATACTTACCTGAAAAGCTCACTCTGCGTTGTCATTGATTGTTTGAGATAAGAGTTTGATTCTTCAAGAGATGCTACTGTACAATTTTAAACCAAATAGCTGAAGCGGCACAATACTTACCTGAAAAGCACACTCTGCAAAGTCATTGATTCTTTAAGATAAGGAAGGATTGATTGTTTAGTGGTAGAATTCTCAAATGCCATGTACCAGGCCTTGCACAATGCACAACTGAGTTCTGAATATTAATCCTTCAATCACAGAACTTCAAAAGCCTGATCAATTCTGCAGATTGGTTAGCTGCAAATCACACTCTGAGAAATCATTTGAACTTGAAGGTAAGCGTTGGTGGTTCAGTGGTAGAATTCTAGCTTTCCATGTTGGATGCCTGGGTTCGATTTCCAGCCAATGCACAAGCGAATTTTGGACATTGAGCCTTCTCGCAAAGAAATTGACATGCTTTGTCAATTCTGCCCAAAGAAGGGTTTCGGACAACCTCCATGCTGCTAAAATATACAAGAGATGCTACTTTACAATTTTAAACCACATGGCTGAATCAGCACAATACTTACCTGAAAAGCTCACTCTGCGTTGTCATTGATTGTTTGAGATAAGAGTTTGATTCTTCAAGAGATGCTACTGTACAATTTTAAACCAAATAGCTGAAGCGGCACAATACTTACCTGAAAAGCACACTCTGCAAAGTCATTGATTCTTTAAGATAAGGAAGGATTGATGGTTTAGTGGTAGAATTCTCAAATGCCATGTACCAGGCCTTGCACAATGCACAACTGAGTTCTGAATATTAATCCTTCACTCACAGAACTTCAAAAGCCTGATCAATTCTGCAGTTTGGTTAGCTGCAAATCACACTCTGAGAAGTCGTTTGAGCTTGAAGGTAAGCATTGGTGGTTCAGTGGTAGAATTCTAGCTTGCCATGTTGGAGGCCTGAGTTCGATTCCCAGCCAATGCACAAGTGGATCTTGAATATTTAGTCTTCACTCACAGAACTTCATTAAACTTATCAATTCTGCAGTATGGTTAGCTGCAAATCACACTCTGTGAAGTCCTTTGAACTTAAAGACAAGCATTGGTGGTTCAGTGGTAGAATTCTAGCTTGCCATGTTGGAGACCTGGGTTCGATTCCTAGCCAACGCACAAGCAAATTTTGAACATTCAGCCTTCTCGCAAAGAAATTGTCAAGCTTTATCAATTCTGCCCAAACTAGGGTGGTGGACAAACTCCATGCTGCTGAAATATACAAGAGATGCTACTTTACAATTTTAAACCACATGGCTGAATCAGCACAATACTTACCTGAAAAGCTCACTCTGCGTTGTCATTGATTGTTTGAGATAAGAGTTTGATTCTTCAAGAGATGCTACTGTACAATTTTAAACCAAATAGCTGTTGCGGCACAATACTTACCTGAAAAGCACACTCTGCGTTGTCATTGATTGTTTGAGATAAGAGTTTGATTCTTCAAGAGATGCTACTGTACAATTTTAAACCAAATAGCTGAAGCGGCACAATACTTACCTGAAAAGCACACTCTGCAAAGTCATTGATTCTTTAAGATAAGGAAGGATTGATGGTTTAGTGGTAGAATTCTCAAATGCCATGTACCAGGCCTTGCACAATGCACAACTGAGTTCTGAATATTAATCCTTCACTCACAGAACTTCAAAAGCCTGATCAATTCTGCAGTTTGGTTAGCTGCAAATCACACTCTGAGAAGTCGTTTGAGCTTGAAGGTAAGCATTGGTGGTTCAGTGGTAGAATTCTAGCTTGCCATGTTGGAGGCCTGGGTTCGATTCCCAGCCAATGCACAAGTGGATCTTGAATATTTAGTCTTCACTCACAGAACTTCATTAAACTTATCAATTCTGCAGTATGGTTAGCTGCAAATCACACTCTGCGAAGTCCTTTGAACTTAGAGACAAGCATTGGTGGTTCAGTGGTAGAATTCTAGCTTGCCATGTTGGAGGCCTGGGTTTGAACTTGAAGGTAAGCATTGGTGTTTCACTGGTAGAATTCTAGCTTGACATGTTGGAGACCTGGGTTTGATTCCCAGCCAATGCACAAGTGAATCTTGAATATTTAGTCTTCACTCACAGAACTTCATTAAACTTATCAATCCTTCACTCACAGAACTTCAAAAGCCTGATCAATTCTGCAGTTTGGTTAGCTGCAAATCACACTCTGTGAAGTCCTTTGAACTTAAAGACAAGCATTGGTGGTTCAGTGGTAGAATTCTAGCTTGCCATGTTGGAGACCTGGGTTTGATTCCCAGCCAATGCACAAGTGAATTTTGAATATTGAGCCTTCTGGCAAAGAAATTGACAAGCTTTATCAATTCTGCCAAAACTAGGGTGGTGGACAAACTCCATGCTGCTGAAATATACAAGAGATGCTACTTTACAATTTTAAACCACATGGCTGAATCAGCACAATACTTAACTGAAAAGCTCACTCTGCGTTGTCATTGATTGTTTGAGATAAGAGTTTGATTCTTCAAGAGATGCAACTGTACAATTTTAAACCAAATAGCTGAAGCGGCACAATACTTACCTGAAAAGCTCACTCTGCGTTGTCATTGATTGTTTGAGATAAGAGTTTGATTCTTCAAGAGATGCTACTGTACAATTTTAAACCAAATAGCTGAAGCGGCACAATACTTACCTGAATAGCACACTCTGCAAAGTCATTGATTCTTTAAGATAAGGAAGGATTGATTGTTTAGTGGTAGAATTCTCAAATGCCATGTACCAGGCCTTGCACAATGCACAACTGAGTTCTGAATATTAATCCTTCACTCACAGAACTTCAAAAGCCTGATCAATTCTGCAGTTTGGTTGGCTGCAAATCACACTCTGAGAAGTTGTTTGAACTTGAAGCTAAGCATTGGTGTTTCACTGGTAGAATTCTAGCTTGCCATGTTGGAGACCTGGGTTTGATTCCCAGCCAATGCACAAGTGAATTTTGAATATTTAGTCTTCACTCACAGAACTTCATTAAACTTATCAATTCTGCACTATGGTTAGCTGCAAATCACACTCTGTGAAGTCCTTTGAAATTAAAGACAAGCATTGGTGGTTCAGTGGTAGAATTCTAGCTTGCCATGTTGGAGACCTGGGTTTGATTCCCAGCCAATGCACAAGCGAATTTTGAACATTGAGCCTTCTGGCAAAGAAATTGACATGCTTTATCAAGTCTGCCCAAACTAGGGTGTTGGACAATCTCCATGCTGCTGAAATATACAAGAGATGCTACTTTACAATTTTAAACCACATGGCTGAATCAGCACAATACTTAACTGAAAAGCTCACTCTGCGTTGTCATTGATTGTTTGAGTTAAGAGTTTGATTCTTCAAGAGATGCTACTGTACAATTTTAAACCAAATAGCTGAAGCGGCACAATACTTACCTGAAAAGCACATTCTGCCAAGTCATTGATTCTTTAAGATAAGGAAGGATTGATGGTTTAGTGGTAGAATTCTCAAATGCCATGTACCAGGGCTTGCACAATGCACAACTGAGTTCTGAATGTTAATCCTTCAATCACAGAACTTCAAAAGCCTGATCAATTCTGCAGATTGGTTAGCTGCAAATCACACTCTGAGAAATCGTCTGAACTTGAAGGTAAGCATTGGTGGTTCAGTGGTAGAATTCTAGCTTGCCATGTTGGAGGCCTGGGTTCGATTCCCAGCCAATGCACAAGCAAATTTTGAACATTGTGCCTTCTCGCAAAGAAATTGACATGCTTTATCAATTCTGCCCAAACTAGGGTTTTGGACAAACTCCATGCTGCTGAAATATACAAGAGATGCTACTTTACAATTTTAAACCACATGGCTGAATCAGCACAATACTTACCTGAAAAGCTCACTCTGCGTTGTCATTGATTGTTTGAGATAAGAGTTTGATTCTTCAAGAGATGCAACTGTACAATTTTAAACCAAATAGCTGTTGCGGCACAATACTTACCTGAAAAGCTCACTCTGCGTTGTCATTGATTGTTTGAGATAAGAGTTTGATTCTTCAAGAGATGCTACTGTACAATTTTAAACCAAATAGCTGAAGCGGCACAATACTTACCTGAAAAGCACACTCTGCAAAGTCATTGATTCTTTAAGATAAGGAAGGATTGATGGTTTAGTGGTAGAATTCTCAAATGCCATGTACCAGGCCTTGCACAATGCACAACTGAGTTCTGAATATTAATCCTTCACTCACAGAACTTCAAAAGCCTGATCAATTCTGCAGTTTGGTTAGCTGCAAATCACACTCTGAGAAGTCTTTTGAACTTGAAGGTAAGCATTGGTGTTTCAGTGGTAGAATTCTAGCTTGCCATGTTGGAGACCTGGGTTCAATTCCCAGCCAATGCACAAGTGAATCTTGAATATTTAGTCCTCACTCACAGAACTTCATTAAACTTATCAATTCTGCAGTATGGTTAGCTGCAAATCACACTCTGTGAAGTCCTTTGAACTTAAAGACAAGCATTGGTGGTTCAGTGGTAGAATTCTAACTTGCCATGTTGGAGACCTGGGTTCGATTGCCAGCCAATGCACAAGCGAATTTTGAACATTGAGCCTTCTGGCAAAGAAACTGACATGCATTATCAATTCTGCCCAAACTAGGGTGTTGGACAATCTCCATGCTGCTGAAATATACAAGAGATGCTACTTCACAATTTTAAACCACATGGCTGAATCAGCACAATACTTACCTGAAAAGCTCACTCTGCGTTGTCATTGATTGTTTGAGATAAGAGTTTGATTCTTCAAGAGATGCTACTGTACAATTTTAAACCAAATAGCTGAAGCGGCACAATACTTACCTGAAAAGCACACTCTGCAAAGTCATTGATTCTTTAAGATAAGGAAGGATTGATTGTTTAGTGGTAGAATTCTCAAATGCCATGTACCAGGCCTTGCACAATGCACAACTGAGTTCTGAATATTAATCCTTCAATCACAGAACTTCAAAAGCCTGATCAATTCTGCAGTTTGGTTAGCTGCAAATCACACTCTGAGAAGTCTTTTGAACTTGAAGGTAAGCATTGGTGTTTCAGTGGTAGAATTCTAGCTTGCCATGTTGGAGACCTGGGTTTGATTCGCCAACACGCACAAGCAAATTTTGAACATTAGCCTTCGCGCAAAGAAATTGACAAGCTTTATCAATTCTGCCCAAACTAGGGTGGTGGACAAACTCTATGCTGCTGAAATATACAAGAGATGCTACTTTACAATTTTAAACCACATGGCTGAATCAGCACAATACTTAACTGAAAAGCTCACTCTGCGTTGTCATTGATTGTTTGAGATAAGAGTTTGATTCTTCAAGAGATGCTACTGTACAATTTTAAACCAAATAGCTGAAGCGGCACAATACTTACCTGAAAAGCACACTCTGCAAAGTCATTGATTCTTTAAGATAAGGAAGGATTGATGGTTTAGTGGTAGAATTCTCAAATGCCATGTACCAGGCCTTGCACAATGCACAACTGAGTTCTGAATATTAATCCTTCACTCACAGAACTTCAAAAGCCTGATCAATTCTGCAGTTTGGTTAGCTGCAAATCACACTCTGAGAAGTCGTTTGAGCTTGAAGGTAAGCATTGGTGGTTCAGTGGTAGAATTCTAGCTTGCCATGTTGGAGGCCTGGGTTCGATTCCCAGCCAATGCACAAGTGGATCTTGAATATTTAGTCTTCACTCACAGAACTTCATTAAACTTATCAATTCTGCAGTATGGTTAGCTGCAAATCACACTCTGTGAAGTCCTTTGAACTTAAAGACTAGCATTGGTGGTTCAGTGGTAGAATTCTAGCTTGCCATGTTGGAGACCTGGGTTCGATTCCCAGCCAATGCACAAGTGAATTTTGAACATTGAGCCTTCTGGCAAAGAAATTGACATGCTTTATCAATTCTGCCCAAACTAGGGTGGTGGACAAACTCCATGCTGCTGAAATATACAAGAGATGCTACTTTACAATTTTAAACCACATGGCTGAATCAGCACAATACTTACCTGAAAAGCTCACTCTGCGTTGTCATTGATTGTTTGAGATAAGAGTTTGATTCTTCAAGAGATGCTACTGTACAATTTTAAACCAAATAGCTGAAGCGGCACAATACTTACCTGAAAAGCACACTCTGCAAAGTCATTGATTCTTTAAGATAAGGAAAGATTGATTGTTTAGTGGTAGAATTCTCAAATGCCATGTACCAGGCCTTGCACAATGCACAACTGAGTTCTGAATATGAATCCTTCACTCACAGAACTTCAAAAGCCTGATCAATTCTGAGTTTGGCTAGCTGCAAATCACACTCTGAGAAGTCTTTTGAACTTGAAGGTAAGCATTGGTGTTTCAGTGGTAGAATTCTAGCTTGCCATGTTGGAGACCTGGGTTCAATTCCCAGCCAATGCACAAGTGAATCTTGAATATTTAGTCTTCACTCACAGAACTTCATTAAACTTATCAATTCTGCAGTATGGTTAGCTGCAAATCACACTCTGTGAAGTCCT
The DNA here is from genome assembly GCA_012411365.1 of Ameiurus melas. NCBI lineage: Eukaryota > Metazoa > Chordata > Actinopteri > Siluriformes > Ictaluridae > Ameiurus > Ameiurus melas. Next base: position 8,304,934 of record CM022755.1, on the reverse strand, counting down.
TTCGAACTTAAAGACAAGCATTGGTGGTTCAGTGGTATAATTCTAGCTTGCCATGTTGGAGACCTGGGTTCGATTCCCAGCCAATGCACAAGCGAATTTTGAACATTGAGCCTTCTGGCAAAGAAATTGACATGCTTTATCAATTCTGCCCAAACTAGGGTGGTGGACAAACCCCATGCTGCTGAAATATACAAGAGATGCTACTTTACAATTTTAAAACACATGGCTGAATCAGCACAATACTTACCTGAAAAGCTCACTCTGCGTTGTCATTGATTGTTTGAGATAAGAGTTTGATTCTTCAAGAGATGCTACTGTACAATTTTAAACCAAATAGCTGAAGCGGCACAATACTTACCTGAAAAGCACACTCTGCAAAGTCATTGATTCTTTAAGATAAGGAAGGATTGATGGTTTAGTGGTAGAATTCTCAAATGCCATGTACCAGGGCTTGCACAATGCACAACTGAGTTCTGAATGTTAATCCTTCAATCAGAGAACTTCAAAAGCCTGATCAATTCTGCAGATTGGTTAGCTGCAAATCACACTCTGAGAAATCGTTTGAACTTGAAGGTAAGCATTGGTGGTTCAGTGGTAGAATTCTAGCTTGCCATGTTGGAGGCCTGGGTTCGATTCCCAGCCAATGCACAAGTGAATTTTGAACATTGAGCCTTCTCGCAAAGAAATTGACATGCTTTATCAATTCTGCCCAAACTAGGGTTTTGGACAAACTCCATGCTGCTGAAATATACAAGAGATGCTACTTTACAATTTTAAACCACATGGCTGAATCAGCACAATACTTACCTGAAAAGCTCACTCTGCGTTGTCATTGATTGTTTGAGATAAGAGTTTGATTCTTCAAGAGATGCTACTGTACAATTTTAAACCAAATAGCTGAAGCGGCACAATACTTACCTGAAAAGCACACTCTGCAAAGTCATTGATTCTTTAAGATAAGGAAGGATTGATGGTTTAGTGGTAGAATTCTCAAATGCCATGTACCAGGCCTTGCACAATGCACAACTGAGTTCTGAATATGAATCCTTCACTCACAGAACTTCAAAAGCCTGATCAATTCTGAGTTTGGCTAGCTGCAAATCACACTCTGAGAAGTCTTTTGAACTTGAAGGTAAGCATTGGTGTTTCAGTGGTAGAATTCTAGCTTGCCATGTTGGAGACCTGTGTTCAATTCCCAGCCAATGCACAAGTGAATCTTGAATATTTAGTCTTCACTCACAGAACTTCATTAAACTTATCAATTCTGCAGTATGGTTAGCTGCAAATCACACTCTGTGAAGTCCTTTGAACTTAAAGACAAGCATTGGTGGTTCAGTGGTATAATTCTAGCTTGCCATGTTGGAGACCTGGGTTCGATTCCCAGCCAATGCACAAGCGAATTTTGAACATTGAGCCTTCTGGCAAAGAAATTGAAATGCTTTATCAATTCTGCCCAAACTAGGGTGGTGGACAAACTCCATGCTGCTGAAATATACAAGAGATGCTACTTTACAATTTTAAACCACATGGCTGAATCAGCACAATACTTACCTGAAAAGCTCACTCTGCGTTGTCATTGATTGTTTGAGATAAGAGTTTGATTCTTCAAGAGATGCTACTGTACAATTTTAAACCAAATAGCTGATGCGGCACAATACTTACCTGAAAAGCACACTCTGCGTTGTCATTGATTGTTTGAGATAAGAGTTTGATTCTTCAAGAGATGCTACTGTACAATTTTAAACCAAATAGCTGAAGCGGCACAATACTTACCTGAAAAGCACACTCTGCAAAGTCATTGATTCTTTAAGATAAGGAAGGATTGATTGTTTAGTGGTAGAATTCTCAAATGCCATGTACCAGGCCTTGCACAATGCACAACTGAGTTCTGAATATGAATCCTTCACTCACAGAACTTCAAAAGCCTGATCAATTCTGAGTTTGGCTAGCTGCAAATCACACTCTGAGAAGTCTTTTGAACTTGAAGGTAAGCATTGGTGTTTCAAACTAGGGTGGTGGACAAACCCCATGCTGCTGAAATATACAAGAGATGCTACTTTAGAATTTTAAACCACATGGCTGAATCAGCACAATACTTACCTGAAAAGCTCACTCTGCGTTGTCATTGATTGTTTGAGATAAGAGTTTGATTCTTCAAGAGATGCTACTGTACAATTTTAAACCAAATAGCTGAAGCGGCACAATACTTACCTGAAAAGCACACTCTGCAAAGTCATTGATTCTTTAAGATAAGGAAGGATTGATGGTTTAGTGGTAGAATTCTCAAATGCCATGTACTAGGGCTTGCACAATGCACAACTGAGTTCTGAATGTTAATCCTTCAATCACAGAACTTCAAAAGCCTGATAAATTCTGCAGATTGGTTAGCTGCAAATCACACTCTGAGAAATCGTTTGACCTTGAAGGTAAGCATTGGTGGTTCATTGGTAGAATTCTAGCTTGCCGTGTTGGAGGCCTGGGTTCGATTCCCAGCCAATGCACAAGCAAATTTTGAACATTGAGCCTTCTCGCAAAGAAATTGACATGCTTTATCAATTCTGCCCAAACTAGGGTTTTGGACAAACTCCATGCTGCTGAAATATACAGGAGATGCTACTTTACAATTTTAAACCACATGGCTGAATCAGCACAATACTTACCTGAAAAGCTCACTCTGCGTTGTCATTGATTGTTTGAGATAAGAGTTTGATTCTTCAAGAGATGCAACTGTACAATTTTAAACCAAATAGCTGTTGCGGCACAATACTTACCTGAAAAGCTCACTCTGCGTTGTCATTGATTGTTTGAGATAAGAGTTTGATTCTTCAAGAGATGCTACTGTACAATTTTAAACCAAATAGCTGAAGCGGCACAATACTTACCTGAAAAGCACACTCTGCAAAGTCATTGATTCTTTAAGATAAGGAAGGATTGATGGTTTAGTGGTAGAATTCTCAAATGCCATGTACCAGGGCTTGCACAATGCACAACTGAGTTCTGAATGTTAATCCTTCAATCAGAGAACTTCAAAAGCCTGATCAATTCTGTAGATTGGTTAGCTGCAAATCACCCTCTGAGAAATCGTTTGAACTTGAAGGTAAGCATTGGTGGTTCAGTGGTAGAATTCTAGCTTGCCATGTTGGAGGCCTGGGTTCGATTCCCAGCCAATGCACAAGTGAATTTTGAACATTGAGCCTTCTCGCAAAGAAATTGACATGCTTTATCAATTCTGCCCAAACTAGGGTTTTGGACAAACTCCATGCTGCTGAAATATACAAGAGATGCTACTTTACAATTTTAAACCACATGGCTGAATCAGCACAATACTTACCTGAAAAGCTCACTTCTTCGTCCATTGATTGTTTGAGATAAGAGTTTGATTCTTCAAGAGATGCAACTGTACAATTTTAAACCAAATAGCTGTTGCGGCACAATACTTACCTGAAAAGCTCACTCTGCGTTGTCATTGATTGTTTGAGATAAGAGTTTGATTCTTCAAGAGATGCTACTGTACAATTTTAAACCAAATAGCTGAAGCGGCACAATACTTACCTGAAAAGCACACTCTGCAAAGTCATTGATTCTTTAAGATAAGGAAGGATTGATTGTTTAGTGGTAGAATTCTCAAATGCCATGTACCAGGCCTTGCACAATGCACAACTGAGTTCTGAATATTAATCCTTCAATCACAGAACTTCAAAAGCCTGATCAATTCTGCAGATTGGTTAGCTGCAAATCACACTCTGAGAAATCATTTGAACTTGAAGGTAAGCGTTGGTGGTTCAGTGGTAGAATTCTAGCTTTCCATGTTGGATGCCTGGGTTCGATTTCCAGCCAATGCACAAGCGAATTTTGGACATTGAGCCTTCTCGCAAAGAAATTGACATGCTTTGTCAATTCTGCCCAAACTAGGGTTTCGGACAAACTCCATGCTGCTAAAATATACAAGAGATGCTACTTTACAATTTTAAACCACATGGCTGAATCAGCACAATACTTACCTGAAAAGCTCACTCTGCGTTGTCATTGATTGTTTGAGATAAGAGTTTGATTCTTCAAGAGATGCTACTGTACAATTTTAAACCAAATAGCTGAAGCGGCACAATACTTACCTGAAAAGCACACTCTGCAAAGTCATTGATTCTTTAAGATAAGGAAGGATTGATGGTTTAGTGGTAGAATTCTCAAATGCCATGTACCAGGCCTTGCACAATGCACAACTGAGTTCTGAATATTAATCCTTCACTCACAGAACTTCAAAAGCCTGATCAATTCTGCAGTTTGGTTAGCTGCAAATCACACTCTGAGAAGTCGTTTGAGCTTGAAGGTAAGCATTGGTGGTTCAGTGGTAGAATTCTAGCTTGCCATGTTGGAGGCCTGAGTTCGATTCCCAGCCAATGCACAAGTGAATTTTGAACATTGAACCTTCTCGCAAAGAAATTGACATGCTTTATCAATTCTGCCCAAACTAGGCTTTTGGACAAACTCCATGCTGCTGAAATATACAAGAGATGCTACTTTACAATTTTAAACCACATGGCTGAATCAGCACAATACTTACCTGAAAAGCTCACTCTGCGTTCTCATTGATTGTTTGAGATAAGAGTTTGATTCTTCAAGAGATGCAACTGTACAATTTTAAACCAAATAGCTGTTGCGGCACAATACTTACCTGAAAAGCTCACTCTGCGTTGTCATTGATTGTTTGAGATAAGAGTTTGATTCTTCAAGAGATGCTACTGTACAATTTTAAACCAAATAGCTGAAGCGGCACAATACTTACCTGAAAAGCACACTCTGCAAAGTCATTGATTCTTTAAGATAAGGAAGGATTGATTGTTTAGTGGTAGAATTCTCAAATGCCATGTACCAGGCCTTGCACAATGCACAACTGAGTTCTGAATATTAATCCTTCAATCACAGAACTTCAAAAGCCTGATCAATTCTGCAGATTGGTTAGCTGCAAATCACACTCTGAGAAATCATTTGAACTTGAAGGTAAGCGTTGGTGGTTCAGTGGTAGAATTCTAGCTTGCCATGTTGGATGCCTGGGTTCGATTTCCAGCCAATGCACAAGCGAATTTTGAACATTGAGCCTTCTGCAAAAAAATTGACATGCTTTGTCAATAATCTGCCCAAAGTAGGGTTTCGGACAAACTCCATGCTGCTAAAATATACAAGAGATGCTACTTTACAATTTTAAACCAACAGGCAACAGCACAATACTTACCTGAAAAGCTCACTCTTAAAGAAACGTTGTCATTGATTGTTTGAGATAAGAGTTTGATTCTTCAAGAGATGCTACTGTACAATTTTAAACCAAATAGCTGAAGCGGCACAATACTTACCTGAAAAGCACACTCTGCAAAGTCATTGATTCTTTAAGATAAGGAAGGATTGATGGTTTAGTGGTAGAATTCTCAAATGCCATGTACCAGGCCTTGCACAATGCACAACTGAGTTCTGAATATTAATCCTTCACTCACAGAACTTCAAAAGCCTGATCAATTCTGCAGTTTGGTTAGCTGCAAATCACACTCTGAGAAGTCGTTTCAGCTTGAAGGTAAGCATTGGTGGTTCAGTGGTAGAATTCTGGCTTGCAATGTTGGAGGCCTGGGTTCGATTCCCAGCCAATGCACAAGTGAATCTTGAATATTTAGTCTTCACTCGCAGAACTTCATTAAACTTATCAATTCTGCAGTATGGTTAGCTGCAAATCACACTCTGTGAAGTCCTTTGAACTTAAAGACAAGCATTGGTGGTTCAGTGGTATAATTCTAGCTTGCCATGTTGGAGACCTGGGTTCGATTCCCAGCCAATGCACAAGCAAATTTTGAACATTGAGCCTTCTGGCAAAGAAATTGACATGCTTTATCAATTCTGCCCAAACTAGGGTGGTGGACAAACCCCATGCTGCTGAAATATACAAGAGATGCTACTTTACAATTTTAAACCACATGGCTGAATCAGCACAATACTTACCTGAAAAGCTCACTCTGCGTTGTCATTGATTGTTTGAGATAAGAGTTTGATTCTTCAAGAGATGCTACTGTACAATTTTAAACCAAATAGCTGATGCGGCACAATACTTACCTGAAAAGCACACTCTGCGTTGTCATTGATTGTTTGAGATAAGAGTTTGATTCTTCAAGAGATGCTACTGTACAATTTTAAACCAAATAACTGAAGCGGCACAATACTTACCTGAAAAGCACACTCTGCAAAGTCATTGATTCTTTAAGATAAGGAAGGATTGATGGTTTAGTGGTAGAATTCTCAAATGCCATGTACCAGGCCTTGCACAATGCACAACTGAGTTCTGAATATTAATCCTTCAATCACAGAACTTCAAAAGCCTGATCAATTCTGCAGATTGGTTAGCTGCAAATCACACTCTGAGAAATCATTTGAACTTGAAGGTAAGCATTGGTGGTTCAGTGGTAGAATTCTAGCTTGCCATGTTGGAGGCCTGGGTTCGATTTCCAGCCAAGCGCAATGCGAATTTTGGACATTGAGCCCTCTCGGCAAGAAATTGACATGCTTTATCAATTCTGCCCAAACTAGGGTTTTTGGACAAACTCCATGCTGCTAAAATATACAAGAGATGCTACTTTACAATTTTAAACCACATGGCTGAATCAGCACAATACTTACCTGAAAAGCTCACTCTTGCGTTGTCATTGATTGTTTGAGATAAGAGTTTGATTCTTCAAGAGATGCTACTGTACAATTTTAAACCAAATAGCTGAAGCGGCACAATACTTACCTGAAAAGCACACTCTGCAAAGTCATTGATTCTTTAAGATAAGGAAGGATTGATTGTTTAGTGGTAGAATTCTCAAATGCCATGTACAAGGCCTTGCACAATGCACAACTGAGTTCTGAATATTAATCCTTCACTCACAGAACTTCAAAAGCCTGATCAATTCTGCAGTTTGGTTAGCTGCAAATCACACTCTGAGAAGTCTTTTGAACTTGAAGGTAAGCATTGGTGTTTCAGTGGTAGAATTCTAGATTGCCATGTTGGAGACCTGGGTTCAATTCCCAGCCAATGCACAAGTGAATCTTGAATATTTAGTCTTCACTCACAGAACTTCATTAAACTTATCAATTCTGCAGTATGGTTAGCTGCAAATCACACTCTGTGAAGTCCTTTGAACTTAAAGACAAGCATTGGTGTTTCAGTGGTAGAATTCTAGCTTGCCATGTTGGAGACCTGGGTTCAATTCCCAGCCAATGCACAAATGAATTTTGAACATTGAGCCTTCTGGCAAAGAAATTGACATGCTTTATCAATTCTGCCCAAACTAGGGTGGTGGACAAACCCCATGCTGCTGAAATATACAAGAGATGCTACTTTACAATTTTAAACCACATGGCTGAATCAGCACAATACTTACCTGAAAAGCTCACTCTGCGTTGTCATTGATTGTTTGAGATAAGAGTTTGATTCTTCAAGAGATGCTACTGTACAATTTTAAACCAAATAGCTGAAGCGGCACAATACTTACCTGAAAAGCACACTCTGCAAAGTCATTGATTCTTTAAGATAAGGAAGGATTGATGGTTTAGTGGTAGAATTCTCAAATGCCATGTACCAGGCCTTGCACAATGCACAACTGAGTTCTGAATATTAATCCTTCACTCACAGAACTTCAAAAGCCTGATCAATTCTGCAGTTTGGTTAGCTGCAAATCACACTCTGAGAAGTCGTTTGAGCTTGAAGGTAAGCATTGGTGGTTTAGTGGTAGAATTCTAGCTTGCCATGTTGGAGGCCTGGGTTCGATTCCCAGCCAATGCACAAGTGAATTTTGAACATTGAGCCTTCTGGCAAAGAAATTGACATGCTTTATCAATTCTGCCCAAACTAGGGTTTTGGACAAACTCCATGCTGCTGAAATATACAAGAGATGCTACTTTACAATTTTAAACCACATGGCTGAATCAGCACAATACTTACCTGAAAAGCTCACTCTTGCGTCTCATTGATTGTTTGAGATAAGAGTTTGATTCCGATGCAACTGTAATTTTAACAAATAGTGTGCGCACAATACTTACCTGAAAAGCACTCTGCGTTGTCATTGATTGTTTGAGATAGAGTTTGATTCTTCAAGAGATGCTACTGTACAATTTTAAACCAAATAGCTGAAGCGGCACAATACTTACCTGAAAAGCACACTCTGCAAAGTCATTGATTCTTTAAGATAAGGAAGGATTGATGGTTTAGTGGTAGAATTCTCAAATGCCATGTACCAGGCCTTGCACAATGCACAACTGAGTTCTGAATATTAATCCTTCAATCACAGAACTTCAAAAGCCTGATCAATTCTGCAGATTGGTTAGCTGCAAATCACACTCTGAGAAATCGTTTGAACTTGAAGGTAAGCATTGGTGGTTCAGTGGTAGAATTCTAGCTTGCCATGTTGGAGGCCGGGGTTTCGATTCCCAGCCAATGCACAAGCGAATTTTGAACATTGAGCCTTCTCGCAAAGAAATTGACATGCTTTTACCAATTCTGCCCAAACTAGGGTTTTGGACAAACTCCATGCTGCTAAAATATACAAGAGATGCTACTTTACAATTTTAAACCACATGGCTGAATCAGCACAATACTTACCTGAAAAGCTCACTCTGGTTGTCATTGATTGTTTGAGATAAGAGTTTGATTCTTCAAGAGATGCAACTGTACAATTTTAAACCAAATAGTTGCGCACAATACTTACCTGAAAAGACTCTGCGTTGTCATTGATTGTTTGAGATAAGAGTTTGATTCTTCAAGAGATGCTACTGTACAATTTTAAACCAAATAGCTGAAGCGGCACAATACTTACCTGAAAAGCACACTCTGCAAAGTCATTGATTCTTTAAGATAAGGAAGGATTGATGGTTTAGTGGTAGAATTCTCAAATGCCATGTACCAGGCCTTGCACAATGCACAACTGAGTTCTGAATATTAATCCTTCACTCACAGAACTTTCAAAAGCCTGATCAATTCTGCAGTTTGGTTAGCTGCAAATCACACTCTGAGAAGTCTTTTGAACTTGAAGGTAAGCATTGGTGTTTCAGTGGTAGAATTCTAGCTTGCCATGTTGGAGACCTGGGTTTGATTCCCAGCCAAATGCAGCAAATTTTGAACATTGAGCCTTCTCGCAAAGAAATTGACATGCTTTATCAATTCTGCCCAAACTAGGGTGGTGGACAAACTCTATGCTGCTGAAATATACAAGAGATGCTACTTTACAATTTTAAACCACATGGCTGAATCAGCACAATACTTAACTGAAAAGCTCACTCTGCGTTGTCATTGATTGTTTGAATAAGAGTTTGATTCTTCAAGAGATGCTACTGTACAATTTTAAACCAAATAGCTGTTGCGGCACAATACTTACCTGAAAAGCTCACTCTGCGTTGTCATTGATTGTTTGAGATAAGAGTTTGATTCTTCAAGAGATGCTACTGTACAATTTTAAACCAAATAGCTGAAGCGGCACAATACTTACCTGAAAAGCACACTCTGCAAAGTCATTGATTCTTTAAGATAAGGAAGGATTGATGGTTTAGTGGTAGAATTCTCAAATGCCATGTACCAGGCCGCGTACAATGCACAACTGAGTTCTGAATATTAATCCTTCAATCACAGAACTTCAAAAGCCTGATCAATTCTGCAGATTGGTTAGCTGCAAATCACACTCTGAGAAATCGTTTGAACTTGAAGGTAAGCATTGGTGGTTCAGTGGTAGAATTCTAGCTTTCCATGTTGGAGCTGCCGGGTTCGATTCCCAGCCAATGCACAAGGAATTTTGAACATTGAGCCTTCTCGCAAAGAAATTGACATGCTTTGTCAATTCTGCCCAAACTAGGGTTTTCGGACAAACTCCATGCTGCTGAAATATACAAGAGATGCTACTTTACAATTTTAAACCACATGGCTGAATCAGCACAATACTTACCTGAAAAGCTCACTCTGCGTTGTCATTGATTGTTTGAGATAAGAGTTTGATTCTTCAAGAGATGCTACTGTACAATTTTAAACCAAATAGCTGAAGCGGCACAATACTTACCTGAAAAGCACACTCTGCAAAGTCATTGATTCTTTAAGATAAGGAAGGATTGATGGTTTAGTGGTAGAATTCTCAAATGCCATGTACCAGGCCTTGCACAATGCACAACTGAGTTCTGAATATTAATCCTTCACTCACAGAACTTCAAAAGCCTGATCAATTCTGCAGATTGGTTAGCTGCAAATCACACTCTGAGAAATCGTTTCGAACTTGAAGGTAAGCATTGGTGGTTCAGTGGTAGAATTCTAGCATGCCATGTTGGAGGCCTGGGTTCGATTCCCAGCCAATGCACAAGTGTTTAATATTTATCTTACTCACAGAACTTCATTAAACTTATCAATTCTGCAGTATGGTTAGCTGCAAATCACACTCTGTGAAGTCCTTTGAACTTAAAGACAAGCATTGGTGGTTCAGTGGTAGAATTCTAGCTTGCCATGTTGGAGACCTGGGTTCGATTCCCAGCCAACGCACAAGTAAATTTTGAACATTCAGCCTTCTCGCAAAGAAATTGTCAAGCTTTATCAATTCTGCCCAAACTAGGGTGGTGGACAAACTCCATGCTGCTGAAATATACAAGAGATGCTACTTTACAATTTTAAACCACATGGCTGAATCAGCACAATACTTACCTGAAAAGCTCACTCTGCGTTGTCATTGATTGTTTGAGATAAGAGTTTGATTCTCAAAATCTACTGTACAATTTAAACCAAATAGCTGTTGCGCACAATACTTACCGAAAAGACTCTGCGTTGTCATTGATTGTTTGAGATAAGAGTTTGATTCTTCAAGAGATGCTACTGTACAATTTTAAACCAAATAGCTGAAGCGGCACAATACTTACCTGAAAAGCACACTCTGCAAAGTCATTGATTCTTTAAGATAAGGAAGGATTGATTGTTTAGTGGTAGAATTCTCAAATGCCATGTACCAGGCCTTGCACAATGCACAACTGAGTTCTGAATATTAATCCTTCAATCACAGAACTTCAAAAGCCTGATCAATTCTGCAGATTGGTTAGCTGCAAATCACACTCTGAGAAATCGTTTGAACTTGAAGGTAAGCGTTGGTGGTTCAGTGGTAGAATTCTAGCTTTCCATGTTGGATGCCTGGGTTCGATTCCCAGCCAATGCACAAGCGAATTTTGGACATTGAGCCTTCTCGCAAAGAAATTGACATGCTTTGTCAATTCTGCCCAAACTAGGGTTTCGGACAAACTCCATGCTGCTAAAATATACAAGAGATGCTACTTCACAATTTTAAACCACATGGCTGAATCAGCACAATACTTACCTGAAAAGCTCACTCTGCGTTGTCATTGATTGTTTGAGATAAGAGTTTGATTCTTCAAGAGATGCTACTGTACAATTTTAAACCAAATAGCTGAAGCGGCACAATACTTACCTGAAAAGCACACTCTGCAAAGTCATTGATTCTTTTAGATAAGGAAGGATTGATTGTTTAGTGGTAGAATTCTCAAATGCCATGTACAAGGCCTTGCACAATGCACAACTGAGTTCTGAATATTAATCCTTCACTCACAGAACTTCAAAAGCCTGATCAATTCTGCAGATTGGTTAGCTGCAAATCACACTCTGAGAAATCGTTCGAACTTGAAGGTAAGCATTGGTGGTTCAGTGGTAGAATTCTAGCATGCCATGTTGGAGGCCTGGGTTCGATTCCCAGCCAATGCACAAGTGGATCTTGAATATTTAGTCTTCACTCACAGAACTTCATTAAACTTATCAATTCTGCAGTATGGTTAGCTGCAAATCACACTCTGTGAAGTCCTTTGAACTTAAAGACAAGCATTGGTGGTTCAGTGGTAGAATTCTAGCTTGCCATGTTGGAGACCTGGGTTCGATTCCCAGCCAACGCACAAAGTAATTTTGAACATTGAGCCTTCGCAAAGAAATTGACAGCTTTATCAATTCTGCCCAAACTAGGGTGGTGGACAAACTCCATGCTGCTGAAATATACAAGAGATGCTACTTTACAATTTTAAACCACATGGCTGAATCAGCACAATACTTACCTGAAAAGCTCACTCTGCGTTGTCATTGATTGTTTGAGATAAGAGTTTGATTCTTCAAGAGATGCTACTGTACAATTTTAAACCAAATAGCTGAAGCGGCACAATACTTACCTGAAAAGCACACTCTGCAAAGTCATTGATTCTTTAAGATAAGGAAGGATTGATGGTTTAGTGGTAGAATTCTCAAATGCCATGTACCAGGGCCTTGCAGCAACGCACAACTGAGTTCTGAATGTTAATCCTTCAATCACAGAACTTCAAAAGCCTGATCAATTCTGCAGATTGGTTAGCTGCAAATCACACTCTGAGAAATCGTTTGAACTTGAAGGTAAGCATTGGTGGTTCAGTGGTAGAATTCTAGCTTGCCATGTTGGAGGCCTGGGTTCGATTCCCAGCCAATGCACAAGCGAATTTTGAACATTGAGCCTTCTGGCAAAGAAATTGACATGCTTTATCAATTCTGCCCAAACTAGGGTGGTGGACAAACCCCATGCTGCTGAAATATACAAGAGATGCTACTTTACAATTTTAAACCACATGGCTGAATCAGCACAATACTTACCTGAAAAGCTCACTCTGCGTTGTCATTAATTGTTTGAGATAAGAGTTTGATTCTTCAAGAGATGCAACTGTACAATTTTAAACCAAATAGCTGTTGCGGCACAATACTTACCTGAAAAGCTCACTCTGCGTTGTCATTGATTGTTTGAGATAAGAGTTTGATTCTTCAAGAGATGCTACTGTACAATTTTAAACCAAATAGCTGAAGCGGCACAATACTTACCTGAAAAGCACACTCTGCAAAGTCATTGATTCTTTAAGATAAGGAAGGATTGATGGTTTAGTGGTAGAATTCTCAAATGCCATGTACCAGGCCTTGCACAATGCACAACTGAGTTCTGAATATTAATCCTTCACTCACAGAACTTCAAAAGCCTGATCAATTCTGCAGTTTGGTTAGCTGCAAATCACACTCTGAGAAGTCTTTTGAACTTGAAGGTAAGCATTGGTGTTTCAGTGGTAGAATTCTAGCTTGCCATGTTGGAGACCTGGGTTCAATTCCCAGCCAATGCACAAGTGAATCTTGAATATTTAGTCTTCACTCACAGAACTTCATTAAACTTATCAATTCTGCAGTATGGTTAGCTGCAAATCACACTCTGTGAAGTCCTTTGAACTTAAAGACAAGCATTGGTGGTTCAGTGGTAGAATTCTAGCTTGCCATGTTGGAGACCTGGGTTCGATTCCCAGCCAATGCACAAGCGAATTTTGAACATTGAGCCTTCTGGCAAAGAAATTGACATGCTTTATCAATTCTGCCCAAACTAGGGTGGTGGACAAACCCCATGCTGCTGAAATATACAAGAGATGCTACTTTACAATTTTAAACCACATGGCTGAATCAGCACAATACTTACCTGAAAAGCTCACTCTGCGTTGTCATTGATTGTTTGAGATAAGAGTTTGATTCTTCAAGAGATGCTACTGTACAATTTTAAACCAAATAGCTGAAGCGGCACAATACTTACCTGAAAAGCACACTCTGCAAAGTCATTGATTCTTTAAGATAAGGAAGGATTGATGGTTTAGTGGTAGAATTCTCAAATGCCATGTACAAGGCCTTGCACAATGCACAACTGAGTTCTGAATATTAATCCTTCACTCACAGAACTTCAAAAGCCTGATCAATTCTGCAGTTTGGTTAGCTGCAAATCACACTCTGAGAAGTCTTTTGAACTTGAAGGTAAGCATTGGTGTTTCAGTGGTAGAATTCTAGCTTGCCATGTTGGAGACCTGGGTTTGATTCCCAGCCAACGCACAAGCAAATTTTGAACATTCAGCCTTCTCGCAAAGAAATTGACAAGCTTTATCAATTCTGCCCAAACTAGGGTGGTGGACAAACTCTATGCTGCTGAAATATACAAGAGATGCTACTTTACAATTTTAAACCACATGGCTGAATCAGCACAATACTTAACTGAAAAGCTCACTCTGCGTTGTCATTGATTGTTTGAGATAAGAGTTTGATTCTTCAAGAGATGCTACTGTACAATTTTAAACCAAATAGCTGAAGCGGCACAATACTTACCTGAAAAGCACACTCTGCCAAGTCATTGATTCTTTAAGATAAGGAAGGATTGATGGTTTAGTGGTAGAATTCTCAAATGCCATGTACCAGGGCTTGCACAATGCACAACTGAGTTCTGAATGTTAATCCTTCAATCACAGAACTTCAAAAGCCTGATCAATTCTGCAGATTGGTTAGCTGCAAATCACACTCTGAGAAATCGTTTGAACTTGAAGGTAAGCATTGGTGGTTCAGTGGTAGAATTCTAGCTTGCCATGTTGGAGGCCTGGGTTCGATTCCCAGCCAATGCACAAGCAAATTTTGAACATTGAGCCTTCTCGCAAAGAAATTGACATGCTTTATCAATTCTGCCCAAACTAGGGTTTTGGACAAACTCCATGCTGCTGAAATATACAGGAGATGCTACTTTACAATTTTAAACCACATGGCTGAATCAGCACAATACTTACCTGAAAAGCTCACTCTGCGTTGTCATTGATTGTTTGAGATAAGAGTTTGATTCTTCAAGAGATGCTACTGTACAATTTTAAACCAAATAGCTGATGCGGCACAATACTTACCTGAAAAGCACACTCTGCGTTGTCATTGATTGTTTGAGATAAGAGTTTGATTCTTCAAGAGATGCTACTGTACAATTTTAAACCAAATAACTGAAGCGGCACAATACTTACCTGAAAAGCACACTCTGCAAAGTCATTGATTCTTTAAGATAAGGAAGGATTGATGGTTTAGTGGTAGAATTCTCAAATGCCATGTACCAGGCCTTGCACAATGCACAACTGAGTTCTGAATATTAATCCTTCACTCACAGAACTTCAAAAGCCTGATCAATTCTGCAGTTTGGTTAGCTGCAAATCACACTCTGAGAAGTCTTTTGAACTTGAAGGTAAGCATTGGTGTTTCAGTGGTAGAATTCTAGCTTGCCATGTTGGAGACCTGGGTTTGATTCCCAGCCAACGCACAAGCAAATTTTGAACATTCAGCCTTCTCGCAAAGAAATTGACAAGCTTTATCAATTCTGCCCAAACTAGGGTGGTGGACAAACTCTATGCTGCTGAAATATACAAGAGATGCTACTTTACAATTTTAAACCACATGGCTGAATCAGCACAATACTTAACTGAAAAGCTCACTCTGCGTTGTCATTGATTGTTTGAGATAAGAGTTTGATTCTTCAAGAGATGCTACTGTACAATTTTAAACCAAATAGCTGAAGCGGCACAATACTTACCTGAAAAGCACACTCTGCCAAGTCATTGATTCTTTAAGATAAGGAAGGATTGATGGTTTAGTGGTAGAATTCTCAAATGCCATGTACCAGGGCTTGCACAATGCACAACTGAGTTCTGAATGTTAATCCTTCAATCACAGAACTTCAAAAGCCTGATCAATTCTGCAGATTGGTTAGCTGCAAATCACACTCTGAGAAATCGTTTGAACTTGAAGGTAAGCATTGGTGGTTCGGTGGTAGAATTCTAGCTTGCCATGTTGGAGGCCTGGGTTCGATTCCCAGCCAATGCACAAGCAAATTTTGAACATTGAGCCTTCTTGCAAAGAAATTGACATGCTTTATCAATTCTGCCCAAACTAGGGTTTGGACAAACTCCATGCTGCTGAAATATACAGGAGATGCTACTTTACAATTTTAAACCACATGGCTGAATCAGCACAATACTTACCTGAAAAGCTCACTCTGCGTTGTCATTGATTGTTTGAGATAAGAGTTTGATTCTTCAAGAGGCACTGTACAATTTTAAACCAAATAGCTGTATGCACAATACTTACCTGAAAAGCTCACTCTGCGTTGTCATTGATTGGTTGAGATAAGAGTTTGATTCTTCAAGAGATGCTACTGTACAATTTTAAACCAAATAGCTGAAGCGGCACAATACTTACCTGAAAAGCACACTCTGCAAAGTCATTGATTCTTTAAGATAAGGAAGGATTGATTGTTTAGTGGTAGAATTCTCAAATGCCATGTACCAGGCCTTGCACAATGCACAACTAAGTTCTGAATATTAACCCTTCACTCACAGAACTTCAAAAGCCTGATCAATTCTGCAGTTTGGTTAGCTGCAAATCACACTCTGAGAAGTCTTTGAGTTTGAAGGTAAGCATTGGTGTTTCAGTGGTAGAATTCTAGCTTGCCATGTTGGAGACCTGGGTTTGTTTCCCAGCCAATGCACAAGCAAATTTTGAACATTCGCCCTCTTGCAAAGAAATTGACAAGCTTTATCAATTCTGCCCAAACTAGGGTGGTGGACAAACTCCATGCTGCTGAAATATACAAGAGATGCTACTTTACAATTTTAAACCACATGGCTGAATCAGCACAATACTTACCTGAAAAGCTCACTCTGTTGTTTTATAAAGATAAAAGCGTTGTCATTGATTGTTTGAGATAAGAGTTTGATTCTTCAAGAGATGCTACTGTACAATTTTAAACCAAATAGCTGAAGCGGCACAATACTTACCTGAAAAGCACACTCTGCAAAGTCATTGATTCTTTAAGATAAGGAAGGATTGATGGTTTAGTGGTAGAATTCTCAAATGCCATGTACCAGGCCTTGCACAATGCACAACTGAGTTCTGAATATTAATCCTTCACTCACAGAACTTCAAAAGCCTGATCAATTCTGCAGTTTGGTTAGCTGCAAATCACACTCTGAGAAGTCTTTTGAACTTGAAGGTAAGCATTGGTGTTTCAGTGGTAGAATTCTAGCTTGCCATGTTGGAGACCTGGGTTTGATTCCCAGCCAACGCACAAGCAAATTTTGAACATTGAGCCTTCTTGCAAAGAAATTGACATGCTTTATCAATTCTGCCCAAACTAGGGTTTTGGACAAACTCCATGCTGCTGAAATATATAGGAGATGCTACTTTACAATTTTAAACCACATGGCTGAATCAGCACAATACTTACCTGAAAAGCTCACTCTGCGTTGTCATTGATTGTTTGAGATAAGAGTTTGATTCTTCAAGAGATGCTACTGTACAATTTTAAACCAAATAGCTGATGCGGCACAATACTTACCTGAAAAGCACACTCTGCGTTGTCATTGATTGTTTGAGATAAGAGTTTGATTCTTCAAGAGATGCTACTGTACAATTTTAAACCAAATAGCTGAAGCGGCACAATACTTACCTGAAAAGCACACTCTGCAAAGTCATTGATTCTTTAAGATAAGGAAGGATTGATTGTTTAGTGGTAGAATTCTCAAATGCCATGTACCAGGCCTTGCACAATGCACAACTGAGTTCTGAATATTAATCCTTCAATCACAGAACTTCAAAAGCCTGATCAATTCTGGAAATTGGGTTAGCTGTAAATCACACTCTGAGAAATCGTTTGAACTTGAAGGTAAGCATTGGTGGTTCAGTGGTAGAATTCTAGCTTGCCATGTTGGAGGCCTGGGTTCGATTCCCAGCCAATGCACAAGCGAATTTTGGACATTGAGCCTTCTCGCAAAGAAATTGACATGCTTTATCAATTCTGCCCAAACTAGGGTTTCGGACAAACTCCATGCTGCTGAAATATACAAGAGATGCTACTTTACAATTTTAAACCACATGGCTGAATCAGCACAATACTTACCTGAAAAGCTCACTCTGCGTTGTCATTGATTGTTTGAGATAAGAGTTTGATTCTTCAAGAGATGCTACTGTACAATTTTAAACCAAATAGCTGAAGCGGCACAATACTTACCTGAAAAGCACACTCTGCAAAGTCATTGATTCTTTAAGATAAGGAAGGATTGATGGTTTAGTGGTAGAATTCTCAAATGCCATGTACCAGGCCTTGCACAATGCACAACTGAGTTCTGAATATTAATCCTTCACTCACAGAACTTCAAAAGCCTGATCAATTCTGCAGTTTGGTTAGCTGCAAATCACACTCTGAGAAGTCTTTTGAACTTGAAGGTAAGCATTGGTGTTTCAGTGGTAGAATTCTAGCTTGCCATGTTGGAGACCTGGGTTCAATTCCCAGCCAATGCACAAGTGAATCTTGAATATTTAGTCTTCACTCACAGAACTTAATTAAACTTATCAATTCTGCAGTATGGTTAGCTGCAAATCACACTCTGTGAAGTCCTTTGAACTTAAAGACAAGCATTGGTGGTTCAGTGGTAAAATTCTAGGTTGCCATGCTGGAGACCTAGGTTCGATTCCCAGCCAATGCACAAGCGAATTTTGAACATTGAGCCTTCTGGCAAAGAAATTGACATGCTTTATCAATTCTGCCCAAACTATGGTGGTGGACAAACCCCATGCTGCTGAAATATACAAGAGATGCTACTTTACAATTTTAAACCACATGGCTGAATCAGCACAATACTTACCTGAAAAGCTCACTCTGCGTTGTCATTGATTGTTTGAGATAAGAGTTTGATTCTTCAAGAGATGCTACTGTACAATTTTAAACCAAATAGCTGAAGCGGCACAATACTTACCTGAAAAGCACACTCTGCAAAGTCATTGATTCTTTAAGATAAGGAAGGATTGATTGTTTAGTGGTAGAATTCTCAAATGCCATGTACCAGGCCTTGCACAATGCACAACTGAGTTCTGAATATTAATCCTTCAATCACAGAACTTCAAAAGCCTGATCAATTCTGCAGATTGGTTAGCTGCAAATCACACTCTGAGAAATCGTTTGAACTTGAAGGTAAGCATTGGTGGTTCAGTGGTAGAATTCTAGCTTGCCATGTTGGAGGCCTGGGTTCCATTCTCAGCCAATGCACAGAGCAATTTTTGAACATTGAGCCTTCTCGCAAAGAAATTGACATGCTTTATCAATTCTGCCCAAACTAGGGGGTGGGCGGACAAACTCCATGCTGCTGAAATATACAAGAGATGCTACTTTACAATTTTAAACACACATGGCTGAATCAGCACAATACTTACCTGAAAAGCTCACTCTGCGTTGTCATTGATTGTTTGAGATAAGAGTTTGATTCTTCAAGAGATGCTACTGTACAATTTTAAACCAAATAGCTGAAGCGGCACAATACTTACCTGAAAAGCACACTCTGCAAAGTCATTGATTCTTTAAGATAAGGAAGGATTGATGGTTTAGTGGTAGAATTCTCAAATGCCATGTACCAGGCCTTGCACAATGCACAACTGAGTTCTGAATATTAATCCTTCACTCACAGAACTTCAAAAGCCTGATCAATTCTGCAGTTTGGTTAGCTGCAAATCACACTCTGAGAAGTCTTTTGAACTTGAAGGTAAGCATTGGTGTTTCAGTGGTAGAATTCTAGCTTGCCATGTTGGAGACCTGGGTTTGATTCCCAGCCAATTCACAAGCGAATTTTGAACATTGAGCCTTCTGGCAAAGAAATTGAAATGCTTTATAAATTCTGCCCAAACTAGGGTGGTGGACAAACTCTATGCTGCTGAAATATACAAGAGATGCTACTTTACAATTTTAAACCACATGGCTGAATCAGCACAATACTTAACTGAAAAGCTCACTCTGCGTTGTCATTGATTGTTTGAGATAAGAGTTTGATTCTTCAAGAGATGCTACTGTACAATTTTAAACCAAATAGCTGAAGCGGCACAATACTTACCTGAAAAGCACACTCTGCGTTGTCATTAATTGTTTGAGATAAGAGTTTGATTCTTCAAGAGATACTACTGTACAATTTTAAACCAAATAGCTGAAGCGGCACAATACTTACCTGAAAAGCACACTCTGCAAAGTCATTGATTCTTTAAGATAAGGAAGGATTGATGGTTTAGTGGTAGAATTCTCAAATGCCATGTACCAGGCCTTGCACAATGCACAACTGAGTTCTGAATATTAATCCTTCACTCACAGAACTTCAAAAGCCTGATCAATTCTGCAGTTTGGTTAGCTACAAATCACACTCTGAGAAGTCGTTTGAGCTTGAAGGTAAGCATTGGTGGTTCAGTGGTAGAATTCTAGCTTGCCATGTTGGAGGCCTGGGTTCGATTCCCGCCAATGCACAAGTGAATCTTGAATATTTAGTCTTTACTCACAAACTTCATTAAACTTATCAATTCTGCAGTATGGTTAGCTGCAAATCACACTCTGTGAAGTCCTTTGAACTTAAAGACAAGCATTGGTGGTTCAGTGGTAGAATTCTAGCTTGCCATGTTGGAGACCTGGGTTCGATTCCCAGCCAATGCACAAGCGAATTTTGAACATTCAGCCTTCTGGCAAAGAAATTGAAATGCTTTATCAATTCTGCCCAAACTAGGGTGGTGGACAAACTCCATGCTGCTGAAATATACAAGAGATGCTACTTTACAATTTTAAACCACATGGCTGAATCAGCACAATACTTACCTGAAAAGCTCACTCTGCGTTGTCATTGATTGTTTGAGATAAGAGTTTGATTCTTCAAGAGATGCTACTGTACAATTTTAAACCAAATAGCTGAAGCGGCACAATACTTACCTGAAAAGCACACTCTGCAAAGTCATTGATTCTTTAAGATAAGGAAGGATTGATGGTTTAGTGGTAGAATTCTCAAAAGCCATGTACCAGGCCTTGCACAATGCACAACTGAGTTCT
Organism: Ameiurus melas; assembly: GCA_012411365.1. Taxonomy (NCBI): domain Eukaryota; kingdom Metazoa; phylum Chordata; class Actinopteri; order Siluriformes; family Ictaluridae; genus Ameiurus; species Ameiurus melas. Next base: position 8,284,205 of record CM022755.1, on the reverse strand, counting down.
GAATATTAATCCTTCACTCACAGAACTTCAAAAGCCTGATCAATTCTGCAGTTTGGTTAGCTGCAAATCACACTCTGAGAAGTCTTTTGAACTTGAAGGTAAGCATTGGTGTTTCAGTGGTAGAATTCTAGCTTGCCATGTTGGAGACCTGGGTTCGATTCCCAGCCAATTCACAAGCGAATTTTGAACATTGAGCCTTCTGGCAAAGAAATTGAAATGCTTTATAAATTCTGCCCAAACTAGGGTTTTGGACAAACTCCATGCTGCTGAAATATACAAGAGATGCTACTTTACAATTTTAAACCACATGGCTGAATCAGCACAATACTTACCTGAAAAGCTCACTCTGCGTTCTCATTGATTGTTTGAGATAAGAGTTTGATTCTTCAAGAGATGCAACTGTACAATTTTAAACCAAATAGCTGTTGCGGCACAATACTTACCTGAAAAGCTCACTCTGCGTTGTCATTAATTGTTTGAGATAAGAGTTTGATTCTTCAAGAGATACTACTGTACAATTTTAAACCAAATAGCTGAAGCGGCACAATACTTACCTGAAAAGCACACTCTGCAAAGTCATTGATTCTTTAAGATAAGGAAGGATTGATGGTTTAGTGGTAGAATTCTCAAATGCCATGTACCAGGCCTTGCACAATGCACAACTGAGTTCTGAATATTAATCCTTCACTCACAGAACTTCAAAAGCCTGATCAATTCTGCAGATTGGTTAGCTGCAAATCACACTCTGAGAAGTCGTTTGAGCTTGAAGGTAAGCGTTGGTGGTTCAGTGGTAGAATTCTAGCTTGCCATGTTGGAGGCCTGGGTTCGATTCCCAGCCAATGAACAAGTGAATATTGAATATTTAGTCTTCACTCACAGCACTTCATTAAACTTATCAATTCTGCAGTATGGTTAGCTGCAAATCACACTCTGTGAAGTCCTTTGAACTTAAAGACAAGCATTGGTGGTTCAGTGGTAGAATTCTAGCTTGCCATGTTGGAGACCTGGGTTCGATTCCCAGCCAATGCCCAAGCTAATTTTGAACATTGAGCCTTCTGGCAAAGAAATTGGAATGCTTTATCAATTCTGCCCAAACTAGGGTGGTGGACAAACTCCATGCTGCTGAAATATACAAGAGATGCTACTTTACAATTTTAAACCACATGGCTGAATCAGCACAATACTTACCTGAAAAGCTCACTCTGCGTTGTCATTGATTGTTTGAGATAAGAGTTTGATTCTTCAAGAGATGCTACTGTACAATTTTAAACCAAATAGCTGAAGCGGCACAATACTTACCTGAAAAGCACACTCTGCAAAGTCATTGATTCTTTAAGATAAGGAAGGATTGATGGTTTAGTGGTAGAATTCTCAAAAGCCATGTACCAGGCCTTGCACAATGCACAACTGAGTTCTGAATATTAATCCTTCACTCACAGAACTTCAAAAGCCTGATCAATTCTGCAGTTTGGTTAGCTGCAAATCACACTCTGAGAAGTCTTTTGAACTTGAAGGTAAGCATTGGTGTTTCAGTGGTAGAATTCTAGCTTGCCATGTTGGAGACCTGGGTTTGATTCCCAGCCAATTCACAAGCGAATTTTGAACATTGAGCCTTCTGGCAAAGAAATTGAAATGCTTTATAAATTCTGCCCAAACTAGGGTGGTGGACAAACTCTATGCTGCTGAAATATACAAGAGATGCTACTTTACAATTTTAAACCAAATAGCTGTTGCGGCACAATACTTACCTGAAAAGCTCACTCTGCGTTGTCATTAATTGTTTGAGATAAGAGTTTGATTCTTCAAGAGATACTACTGTACAATTTTAAACCAAATAGCTGAAGCGGCACAATACTTACCTGAAAAGCACACTCTGCAAAGTCATTGATTCTTTAAGATAAGGAAGGATTGATGGTTTAGTGGTAGAATTCTCAAATGCCATGTACCAGGCCTTGCACAATGCACAACTGAGTTCTGAATATTAATCCTTCACTCACAGAACTTCAAAAGCCTGATCAATTCTGCAGATTGGTTAGCTGCAAATCACACTCTGAGAAGTCCTTTGAGCTTGAAGGTAAGCGTTGGTGGTTCAGTGGTAGAATTCTAGCTTGCCATGTTGGAGGCCGGGTGATTCCCAGCCAATGAACAAGTGAATATTGAATATTTGTCTTACTACAAACTTATTAAACTTATCAATTCTGCAGTATGGTTAGCTGCAAATCACACTCTGTGAAGTCCTTTGAACTTAAAGACAAGCATTGGTGGTTCAGTGGTAGAATTCTAGCTTGCCATGTTGGAGACCTGGGTTCGATTCCCAGCCAATGCCCAAGCTAATTTTGAACATTGAGCCTTCTGGCAAAGAAATTGGAATGCTTTATCAATTCTGCCCAAACTAGGGTGGTGGACAAACTCCATGCTGCTGAAATATACAAGAGATGCTACTTTACAATTTTAAACCACATGGCTGAATCAGCACAATACTTACCTGAAAAGCTCACTCTGCGTTGTCATTGATTGTTTGAGATAAGAGTTTGATTCTTCAAGAGATGCTACTGTACAATTTTAAACCAAATAGCTGAAGCGGCACAATACTTACCTGAAAAGCACACTCTGCAAAGTCATTGATTCTTTAAGATAAGGAAGGATTGATGGTTTAGTGGTAGAATTCTCAAAAGCCATGTACCAGGCCTTGCACAATGCACAACTGAGTTCTGAATATTAATCCTTCACTCACAGAACTTCAAAAGCCTGATCAATTCTGCAGTTTGGTTAGCTGCAAATCACACTCTGAGAAGTCTTTTGAACTTGAAGGTAAGCATTGGTGTTTCAGTGGTAGAATTCTAGCTTGCCATGTTGGAGACCTGGGTTTGATTCCCAGCCAATTCACAAGCGAATTTTGAACATTGAGCCTTCTGGCAAAGAAATTGAAATGCTTTATAAATTCTGCCCAAACTAGGGTGGTGGACAAACTCTATGCTGCTGAAATATACAAGAGATGCTACTTTACAATTTTAAACCACATGGCTGAATCAGCACAATACTTAACTGAAAAGCTCACTCTGCGTTGTCATTGATTGTTTGAGATAAGAGTTTGATTCTTCAAGAGATGCTACTGTACAATTTTAAACCAAATAGCTGAAGCGGCACAATACTTACCTGAAAAGCACACTCTGCCAAGTCATTGATTCTTTAAGATAAGGAAGGATTGATGGTTTAGTGGTAGAATTCTCAAATGCCATGTACCAGGGCTTGCACAATGCACAACTGAGTACTGAATATTAATCCTTTACTCACAGAACTTCAAAAGCCTGATCAATTCTGAGTTTGGTTAGCTGCAAATCACACTCTGAGAAGTCTTTTGAACTTGAAGGTAAGCATTGGTGTTTCAGTGGTAGAATTCTAGCTTGCCATGTTGGAGACCTGGGTTTGATTCCCAGCCAATGCACAAGCAAATTTTGAACATTCAGCCTTCTCGCAAAGAAATTGACAAGCTTTATCAATTCTGCCCAAACTAGGGTGGTGGACAAACTCCATGCTGCTGAAATATACAAGAGATGCTACTTTACAATTTTAAACCACATGGCTGAATCAGCACAATACTTACCTGAAAAGCTCACTCTGCGTTGTCATTGATTGTTTGAGATAAGAGTTTGATTCTTCAAGAGATGCTACTGTACAATTTTAAACCAAATAGCTGAAGCGGCACAATACTTACCTGAAAAGCACACTCTGCAAAGTCATTGATTCTTTAAGATAAGGAAGGATTGATGGTTTAGTGGTAGAATTCTCAAATGCCATGTACCAGGGCTTGCACAATGCACAACTGAGTTCTGAATGTTAATCCTTCAATCACAGAACTTCAAAAGCCTGATAAATTCTGCAGATTGGTTAGCTGCAAATCACACTCTGAGAAATCTTTTGAACTTGAAGGTAAGCATTGGTGGTTCAGTGGTAGAATTCTAGCTTGCCATGTTGGAGGCCCTGGGTTCGATTCCCAGCCAATGCAATGCGATTTTGAACATTGAGCCTTCTCGCAAAGAAATTGACATGCTTTATCAATTCTGCCCAAACTAGGGTTTTGGACAAACTCCATGCTGCTGAAATATACAAGAGATGCTACTTTACAATTTTAAACCACATGGCTGAATCAGCACAATACTTACCTGAAAAGCTCACTCTGCGTTCTCATTGATTGTTTGAGATAAGAGTTTGATTCTTCAAGAGATGCAACTGTACAATTTTAAACCAAAATAGCTGTGGTGCGCACAATACTTACCTGAAAAGCTCACTCTGCGTTGTCATTAATTGTTTGAGATAAGAGTTTGATTCTTCAAGAGATACTACTGTACAATTTTAAACCAAATAGCTGAAGCGGCACAATACTTACCTGAAAAGCACACTCTGCAAAGTCATTGATTCTTTAAGATAAGGAAGGATTGATGGTTTAGTGGTAGAATTCTCAAATGCCATGTACCAGGCCTTGCACAATGCACAACTGAGTTCTGAATATTAATCCTTCACTCACAGAACTTCAAAAGCCTGATCAATTCTGCAGTTTGGTTAGCTGCAAATCACACTCTGAGAAGTCTTTTGAACTTGAAGGTAAGCATTGGTGTTTCAGTGGTAGAATTCTAGCTTGCCATGTTGGAGACCTGGGTTTGATTCCCCGCCAATGCACAAGCGAATTTTGAACATATGGAGCCTTCTGGCAAAGAAATTGAAATGCTTTATCAATTCTGCCCAAACTAGGGTGGTGGACAAACTCATGCTGCTGAAATATACAAGAGATGCTACTTTACAATTTTAAACCACATGGCTGAATCAGCACAATACTTACCTGAAAAGCTCACTCTGTGCGTTGTCATTGATTGTTTGAGATAAGAGTTTGATTCTTCAAGAGATGCTACTGTACAATTTTAAACCAAATAGCTGAAGCGGCACAATACTTACCTGAAAAGCACACTCTGCCAAGTCATTGATTCTTTAAGATAAGGAAGGATTGATGGTTTAGTGGTAGAATTCTCAAATGCCATGTACCAGGGCTTGCACAATGCACAACTGAGTTCTGAATATTAATCCTTCACTCACAGAACTTCAAAAGCCTGATCAATTCTGCAGTTTGGTTAGCTGCAAATCACACTCTGAGAAGTGTCTTTGAACTTGAAGGTAAGCATTGGTGTTTCAGTGGTAGAATTCTAGCTTGCCATGTTGGAGACCTGGGTTTGATTCCCAGCCAATGCACAAGCAAATTTTGAACATTCAGCCTTCTCGCAAAGAAATTGACAAGCTTTATCAATTCTGCCCAAACTAGGGTGGTGGACAAACTCCATGCTGCTGAAATATACAAGAGATGCTACTTTACAATTTTAAACCACATGGCTGAATCAGCACAATACTTACCTGAAAAGCTCACTCTGCGTTGTCATTGATTGTTTGAGATAAGAGTTTGATTCTTCAAGAGATGCTACTGTACAATTTTAAACCAAATAGCTGAAGCGGCACAATACTTACCTGAAAAGCACACTCTGCAAAGTCATTGATTCTTTAAGATAAGGAAGGATTGATGGTTTAGTGGTAGAATTCTCAAATGCCATGTACCAGGGCTTGCACAATGCACAACTGAGTTCTGAATGTTAATCCTTCAATCAGAGAACTTCAAAAGCCTGATCAATTCTGCAGATTGGTTAGCTGCAAATCACACTCTGAGAAATCGTTTGAACTTGAAGGTAAGCATTGGTGGTTCAGTGGTAGAATTCTAGCTTGCCATGTTGGAGGCCTGGGTTCGATTCCCAGCCAATGCACAAGCGAATTTTGAACATTGCGCCTTCTGGCAAAGAAATTGACATGCTTTATCAATTCTGCCCAAACTAGGGTTTTGGACAAACTCCATGCTGCTGAAATATACAAGAGATGCTACTTTACAATTTTAAACCACATGGCTGAATCAGCACAATACTTACCTGAAAAGCTCACTCTGCGTTCTCATTGATTGTTTGAGATAAGAGTTTGATTCTTCAAGAGATGCAACTGTACAATTTTAAACCAAATAGCTGTTGCGGCACAATACTTACCTGAAAAGCTCACTCTGCGTTGTCATTAATTGTTTGAGATAAGAGTTTGATTCTTCAAGAGATACTACTGTACAATTTTAAACCAAATAGCTGAAGCGGCACAATACTTACCTGAAAAGCACACTCTGCAAAGTCATTGATTCTTTAAGATAAGGAAGGATTGATGGTTTAGTGGTAGAATTCTCAAATGCCATGTACCAGGCCTTGCACAATGCACAACTGAGTTCTGAATATTAATCCTTCACTCACAGAACTTCAAAAGCCTGATCAATTCTGCAGTTTGGTTAGCTACAAATCACACTCTGAGAAGTCGTTTGAGCTTGAAGGTAAGCATTGGTGGTTCAGTGGTAGAATTCTAGCTTGCCATGTTGGAGGCCTGGGTTCGATTCCCAGCCAATGCACAAGTGAATCTTGAATATTTAGTCTTCACTCACAGAACTTCATTAAACTTATCAATTCTGCAGTATGGTTAGCTGCAAATCACACTCTGTGAAGTCCTTTGAACTTAAAGACAAGCATTGGTGGTTCAGTGGTAGAATTCTAGCTTGCCATGTTGGAGACCTGGGTTCGATTCCCAGCCAATGCACAAGCGAATTTTGAACATTCAGCCTTCTGGCAAAGAAATTGAAATGCTTTATCAATTCTGCCCAAACTAGGGTGGTGGACAAACTCCATGCTGCTGAAATATACAAGAGATGCTACTTTACAATTTTAAACCACATGGCTGAATCAGCACAATACTTACCTGAAAAGCTCACTCTGCGTTGTCATTGATTGTTTGAGATAAGAGTTTGATTCTTCAAGAGATGCTACTGTACAATTTTAAACCAAATAGCTGAAGCGGCACAATACTTACCTGAAAAGCACACTCTGCAAAGTCATTGATTCTTTAAGATAAGGAAGGATTGATGGTTTAGTGGTAGAATTCTCAAAAGCCATGTACCAGGCCTTGCACAATGCACAACTGAGTTCTGAATATTAATCCTTCACTCACAGAACTTCAAAAGCCTGATCAATTCTGCAGTTTGGTTAGCTGCAAATCACACTCTGAGAAGTCTTTTGAACTTGAAGGTAAGCATTGGTGTTTCAGTGGTAGAATTCTAGCTTGCCATGTTGGAGACCTGGGTTTGATTCCCAGCCAATGCACAAGCAAATTTTGAACATTCAGCCTTCTCGCAAAGAAATTGACAAGCTTTATCAATTCTGCCCAAACTAGGGTGGTGGACAAACTCCATGCTGCTGAAATATACAAGAGATGCTACTTTACAATTTTAAACCACATGGCTGAATCAGCACAATACTTACCTGAAAAGCTCACTCTGCGTTGTCATTGATTGTTTGAGATAAGAGTTTGATTCTTCAAGAGATGCTACTGTACAATTTTAAACCAAATAGCTGAAGCGGCACAATACTTACCTGAAAAGCACACTCTGCAAAGTCATTGATTCTTTAAGATAAGGAAGGATTGATGGTTTAGTGGTAGAATTCTCAAATGCCATGTACCAGGGCTTGCACAATGCACAACTGAGTTCTGAATGTTAATCCTTCAATCAGAGAACTTCAAAAGCCTGATCAATTCTGCAGATTGGTTAGCTGCAAATCACACTCTGAGAAATCGTTTGAACTTGAAGGTAAGCATTGGTGGTTCAGTGGTAGAATTCTAGCTTGCCATGTTGGAGCCTGGGGTCGATTCCCAGCCAATGCACAAGCGAATTTTGAACATTGAGCCTTCTCGCAAAGAAATTGACATGCTTTATCAATTCTGCCCAAACTAGGGTTTTGGACAAACTCCATGCTGCTGAAATATACAAGAGATGCTACTTTACAATTTTAAACCACATGGCTGAATCAAGCAAAATACTTACCTGAAAAGCTCACTCTGCGTTCTCATTGATTGTTTGAGATAAGAGTTTGATTCTTCAAGAGATGCAACTGTACAATTTTAAACCAAATAGCTGTTGCGGGCACAATACTTACCTGAAAAGCTCACTCTGTTGTCATTAATTGTTTGAGATAAGAGTTTGATTCTTCAAGAGATACTACTGTACAATTTTAAACCAAATAGCTGAAGCGGCACAATACTTACCTGAAAAGCACACTCTGCAAAGTCATTGATTCTTTAAGATAAGGAAGGATTGATGGTTTAGTGGTAGAATTCTCAAATGCCATATACCAGGCCTTGCACAATGCACAACTGAGTTCTGAATATTAATCCTTCACTCACAGAACTTCAAAAGCCTGATCAATTCTGCAGTTTGGTTAGCTACAAATCACACTCTGAGAAGTCGTTTGAGCTTGAAGGTAAGCATTGGTGGTTCAGTGGTAGAATTCTAGCTTGCCATGTTGGAGACCTGGGTTCGATTCCCAGCCAATGCACAAGCGAATTTTGAACATTCAGCCTTCTGGCAAAGAAATTGAAATGCTTTATCAATTCTGCCCAAACTAGGGTGGTGGACAAACTCCATGCTGCTGAAATATACAAGAGATGCTACTTTACAATTTTAAACCACATGGCTGAATCAGCACAATACTTACCTGAAAAGCTCACTCTGCGTTGTCATTGATTGTTTGAGATAAGAGTTTGATTCTTCAAGAGATGCTACTGTACAATTTTAAACCAAATAGCTGAAGCGGCACAATACTTACCTGAAAAGCACACTCTGCAAAGTCATTGATTCTTTAAGATAAGGAAGGATTGATGGTTTAGTGGTAGAATTCTCAAAAGCCATGTACCAGGCCTTGCACAATGCACAACTGAGTTCTGAATATTAATCCTTCACTCACAGAACTTCAAAAGCCTGATCAATTCTGCAGTTTGGTTAGCTGCAAATCACACTCTGAGAAGTCTTTTGAACTTGAAGGTAAGCATTGGTGTTTCAGTGGTAGAATTCTAGCTTGCCATGTTGGAGACCTGGGTTTGATTCCCAGCCAATGCACAAGCGAATTTTGAACATTGAGCCTTCTGGCAAAGAAATTGAAATGCTTTATAAATTCTGCCCAAACTAGGGTGGTGGACAAACTCTATGCTGCTGAAATATACAAGAGATGCTACTTTACAATTTTAAACCACATGGCTGAATCAGCACAATACTTAACTGAAAAGCTCACTCTGCGTTGTCATTGATTGTTTGAGATAAGAGTTTGATTCTTCAAGAGATGCTACTGTACAATTTTAAACCAAATAGCTGAAGCGGCACAATACTTACCTGAAAAGCACACTCTGCAAAGTCATTGATTCTTTAAGATAAGGAAGGATTGATGGTTTAGTGGTAGAATTCTCAAATGCCATGTACCAGGGCTTGCACAATGCACAACTGAGTCTGAATATTAATCCTTTACTCACAGAACTTCAAAAGCCTGATCAATTCTGCAGTTGGGTTAGCTGCAAATCACACTCTGAGAAGTCTTTCGAACTTGAAGGTAAGCATTGGTGTTTCAGTGGTAGAATTCTAGCTTGCCATGTTGGAGACCTGGGTTTGATTCCCAGCCAATGCACAAGCAAATTTTGAACATTCAGCCTTCTCGCAAAGAAATTGACAAGCTTTATCAATTCTGCCCAAACTAGGGTGGTGGACAAACTCCATGCTGCTGAAATATACAAGAGATGCTACTTTACAATTTTAAACCAAATAGCTGTTGCGGCACAATACTTACCTGAAAAGCTCACTCTGCGTTGTCATTAATTGTTTGAGATAAGAGTTTGATTCTTCAAGAGATACTACTGTACAATTTTAAACCAAATAGCTGAAGCGGCACAATACTTACCTGAAAAGCACACTCTGCAAAGTCATTGATTCTTTAAGATAAGGAAGGATTGATGGTTTAGTGGTAGAATTCTCAAATGCCATGTACCAGGCCTTGCACAATGCACAACTGAGTTCTGAATATTAATCCTTCACTCACAGAACTTCAAAAGCCTGATCAATTCTGCAGTTTGGTTAGCTGCAAATCACACTCTGAGAAGTCGTTTGAGCTTGAAGGTAAGCATTGGTGGTTCAGTGGTAGAATTCTAGCTTGCCATGTTGGAGGCCTGGGTTCGATTCCCAGCCAATGCACAAGTGAATCTTGAATATTTAGTCTTCACTCACAGAACTTCATTAAACTTATCAATTCTGCAGTATGGTTAGCTGCAAATCACACTCTGTGAAGTCCTTTGAACTTAAAGACAAGCATTGGTGGTTCAGTGGTAGAATTCTAGCTTGCCATGTTGGAGACCTGGGTTCGATTCCCAGCCAATGCACAAGCAAATTTTGAACATTGAGCCTTCTGGCAAAGAAATTGAAATGCTTTATCAATTCTGCCCAAACTAGGGTGGTGGACAAACTCCATGCTGCTGAAATATACAAGAGATGCTACTTTACAATTTTAAACCACATGGCTGAATCAGCACAATACTTACCTGAAAAGCTCACTCTGCGTTGTCATTGATTGTTTGAGATAAGAGTTTGATTCTTCAAGAGATGCTACTGTACAATTTTAAACCAAATAGCTGAAGCGGCACAATACTTACCTGAAAAGCACACTCTGCAAAGTCATTGATTCTTTAAGATAAGGAAGGATTGATGGTTTAGTGGTAGAATTCTCAAAAGCCATGTACCAGGCCTTGCACAATGCACAACTGAGTTCTGAATATTAATCCTTCACTCACAGAACTTCAAAAGCCTGATCAATTCTGCAGTTTGGTTAGCTGCAAATCACACTCTGAGAAGTCTTTTGAACTTGAAGGTAAGCATTGGTGTTTCAGTGGTAGAATTCTAGCTTGCCATGTTGGAGACCTGGGTTTGATTCCCAGCCAATTCACAAGCGAATTTTGAACATTGAGCCTTCTGGCAAAGAAATTGAAATGCTTTATAAATTCTGCCCAAACTAGGGTGGTGGACAAACTCTATGCTGCTGAAATATACAAGAGATGCTACTTTACAATTTTAAACCACATGGCTGAATCAGCACAATACTTAACTGAAAAGCTCACTCTGCGTTGTCATTGATTGTTTGAGATAAGAGTTTGATTCTTCAAGAGATGCTACTGTACAATTTTAAACCAAATAGCTGAAGCGGCACAATACTTACCTGAAAAGCACACTCTGCCAAGTCATTGATTCTTTAAGATAAGGAAGGATTGATGGTTTAGTGGTAGAATTCTCAAATGCCATGTACCAGGGCTTGCACAATGCACAACTGAGTACTGAATATTAATCCTTTACTCACAGAACTTCAAAAGCCTGATCAATTCTGAGTTTGGTTAGCTGCAAATCACACTCTGAGAAGTCTTTTGAACTTGAAGGTAAGCATTGGTGTTTCAGTGGTAGAATTCTAGCTTGCCATGTTGGAGACCTGGGTTTGATTCCCAGCCAATGCACAAGCAAATTTTGAACATTCAGCTCTTCTGCAAAGAAATTGACAAGCTTTATCAATTCTGCCCAAACTAGGGTGGTGGACAAACTCCATGCTGCTGAAATATACAAGAGATGCTACTTTACAATTTTTAAACCACATGGCTGAATCAGCACAATACTTACCTGAAAAGCTCACTCGCGTTGTCATTGATTGTTTGAGATAAGAGTTTGATTCTTCAAGAGATGCTACTGTACAATTTTAAACCAAATAGCTGAAGCGGCACAATACTTACCTGAAAAGCACACTCTGCAAAGTCATTGATTCTTTAAGATAAGGAAGGATTGATGGTTTAGTGGTAGAATTCTCAAATGCCATGTACCAGGGCTTGCACAATGCACAACTGAGTTCTGAATGTTAATCCTTCAATCAGAGAACTTCAAAAGCCTGATCAATTCTGCAGATTGGTTAGCTGCAAATCACACTCTGAGAAATCGTTTGAACTTGAAGGTAAGCATTGGTGGTTCAGTGGTAGAATTCTAGCTTGCCATGTTGGAGGCCTGGGTTCGATTCCCAGCCAATGCACAAGCGAATTTTGAACATTGAGCCTTCTCGCAAAGAAATTGACATGCTTTATCAATTCTGCCCAAACTAGGGTTTTGGACAAACTCCATGCTGCTGAAATATACAAGAGATGCTACTTTACAATTTTAAACCACATGGCTGAATCAGCACAATACTTACCTGAAAAGCTCACTCTGCGTTCTCATTGATTGTTTGAGATAAGAGTTTGATTCTTCAAGAGATGCAACTGTACAATTTTAAACCAAATAGCTGTTGCGGCACAATACTTACCTGAAAAGCTCACTCTGCGTTGTCATTAATTGTTTGAGATAAGAGTTTGATTCTTCAAGAGATACTACTGTACAATTTTAAACCAAATAGCTGAAGCGGCACAATACTTACCTGAAAAGCACACTCTGCAAAGTCATTGATTCTTTAAGATAAGGAAGGATTGATGGTTTAGTGGTAGAATTCTCAAATGCCATGTACCAGGCCTTGCACAATGCACAACTGAGTTCTGAATATTAATCCTTCACTCACAGAACTTCAAAAGCCTGATCAATTCTGCAGTTTGGTTAGCTACAAATCACACTCTGAGAAGTCGTTTGAGCTTGAAGGTAAGCATTGGTGGTTCAGTGGTAGAATTCTAGCTTGCCATGTTGGAGGCCTGGGTTCGATTCCCAGCCAATGCACAAGTGAATCTTGAATATTTAGTCTTCACTCACAGAACTTCATTAAACTTATCAATTCTGCAGTATGGTTAGCTGCAAATCACACTCTGTGAAGTCCTTTGAACTTAAAGACAAGCATTGGTGGTTCAGTGGTAGAATTCTAGCTTGCCATGTTGGAGACCTGGGTTCGATTCCCAGCCAATGCACAAGCGAATTTTGAACATTCAGCCTTCTGGCAAAGAAATTGAAATGCTTTATCAATTCTGCCCAAACTAGGGTGGTGGACAAACTCCATGCTGCTGAAATATACAAGAGATGCTACTTTACAATTTTAAACCACATGGCTGAATCAGCACAATACTTACCTGAAAAGCTCACTCTGCGTTGTCATTGATTGTTTGAGATAAGAGTTTGATTCTTCAAGAGATGCTACTGTACAATTTTAAACCAAATAGCTGAAGCGGCACAATACTTACCTGAAAAGCACACTCTGCAAAGTCATTGATTCTTTAAGATAAGGAAGGATTGATGGTTTAGTGGTAGAATTCTCAAAAGCCATGTACCAGGCCTTGCACAATGCACAACTGAGTTCTGAATATTAATCCTTCACTCACAGAACTTCAAAAGCCTGATCAATTCTGCAGTTTGGTTAGCTGCAAATCACACTCTGAGAAGTCTTTTGAACTTGAAGGTAAGCATTGGTGTTTCAGTGGTAGAATTCTAGCTTGCCATGTTGGAGACCTGGGTTTGATTCCCAGCCAATGCACAAGCAAATTTTGAACATTCAGCCTTCTCGCAAAGAAATTGACAAGCTTTATCAATTCTGCCCAAACTAGGGTGGTGGACAAACTCCATGCTGCTGAAATATACAAGAGATGCTACTTTACAATTTTAAACCACATGGCTGAATCAGCACAATACTTACCTGAAAAGCTCACTCTGCGTTGTCATTGATTGTTTGAGATAAGAGTTTGATTCTTCAAGAGATGCTACTGTACAATTTTAAACCAAATAGCTGAAGCGGCACAATACTTACCTGAAAAGCACACTCTGCAAAGTCATTGATTCTTTAAGATAAGGAAGGATTGATGGTTTAGTGGTAGAATTCTCAAATGCCATGTACCAGGGCTTGCACAATGCACAACTGAGTTCTGAATGTTAATCCTTCAATCAGAGAACTTCAAAAGCCTGATCAATTCTGCAGATTGGTTAGCTGCAAATCACACTCTGAGAAATCGTTTGAACTTGAAGGTAAGCATTGGTGGTTCAGTGGTAGAATTCTAGCTTGCCATGTTGGAGGCCTGGGTTCGATTCCCAGCCAATGCACAAGCGAATTTTGAACATTGAGCCTTCTCGCAAAGAAATTGACATGCTTTATCAATTCTGCCCAAACTAGGGTTTTGGACAAACTCCATGCTGCTGAAATATACAAGAGATGCTACTTTACAATTTTAAACCACATGGCTGAATCAGCACAATACTTACCTGAAAAGCTCACTCTGCGTTCTCATTGATTGTTTGAGATAAGAGTTTGATTCTTCAAGAGATGCAACTGTACAATTTTAAACCAAATAGCTGTTGCGGCACAATACTTACCTGAAAAGCTCACTCTGCGTTGTCATTAATTGTTTGAGATAAGAGTTTGATTCTTCAAGAGATACTACTGTACAATTTTAAACCAAATAGCTGAAGCGGCACAATACTTACCTGAAAAGCACACTCTGCAAAGTCATTGATTCTTTAAGATAAGGAAGGATTGATGGTTTAGTGGTAGAATTCTCAAATGCCATGTACCAGGCCTTGCACAATGCACAACTGAGTTCTGAATATTAATCCTTCACTCACAGAACTTCAAAAGCCTGATCAATTCTGCAGTTTGGTTAGCTGCAAATCACACTCTGAGAAGTCGTTTGAGCTTGAAGGTAAGCATTGGTGGTTCAGTGGTAGAATTCTAGCTTGCCATGTTGGAGACCTGGGTTCGATTCCCAGCCAATGCACAAGCGAATTTTGAACATTCAGCCTTCTGGCAAAGAAATTGAAATGCTTTATCAATTCTGCCCAAACTAGGGTGGTGGACAAACTCCATGCTGCTGAAATATACAAGAGATGCTACTTTACAATTTTAAACCACATGGCTGAATCAGCACAATACTTACCTGAAAAGCTCACTCTGCGTTGTCATTGATTGTTTGAGATAAGAGTTTGATTCTTCAAGAGATGCTACTGTACAATTTTAAACCAAATAGCTGAAGCGGCACAATACTTACCTGAAAAGCACACTCTGCAAAGTCATTGATTCTTTAAGATAAGGAAGGATTGATGGTTTAGTGGTAGAATTCTCAAATGCCATGTACCAGGCCTTGCACAATGCACAACTGAGTTCTGAATATTAATCCTTTACTCACAGAACTTCAAAAGCCTGATCAATTCTGCAGTGTGGTTAGCTGCAAATCACACTCTGAGAAGTCTTTTGAACTTGAAGGTAAGCATTGGTGTTTCAGTGGTAGAATTCTAGCTTGCCATGTTGGAGACCTGGGTTTGATTCCCAGCCAATGCACAAGGAATTTTTGAACATTGAGCCTTCTGGCAAAGAAATTGACATGCTTTATCAATTCTGCCCAAACTAGGGTGGTGGACAAACCCCATGCTGCTGAAATATACAAGAGATGCTACTTTACAATTTTAAACCACATGGCTGAATCAGCACAATACTTACCTGAAAAGCTCACTCTGCGTTGTCATTGATTGTTTGAGATAAGAGTTTGATTCTTCAAGAGATGCTACTATACAATTTTAAACCAAATAGCTGAAGCGGCACAATACTTACCTGAAAAGCACACTCTGCAAAGTCATTGATTCTTTAAGATAAGGAAGGATTGATGGTTTAGTGGTAGAATTCTCAAATGCCATGTACCAGGGCTTGCACAATGCACAACTGAGTTCTGAATATTAATCCTTCACTCACAGAACTTCAAAAGCCTGATCAATTCTGCAGTTTGGTTAGCTGCAAATCACACTCTGAGAAGTCTTTTGAACTTGAAGGTAAGCATTGGTGTTTCAGTGGTAGAATTCTAGCTTGCCATGTTGGAGACCTGGGTTTGATTCCCAGCCAATGCACAAGCAAATTTTGAACATTCAGCCTTCTCGCAAAGAAATTGACATGCTTTATCAATTCTGCCCAAACTAGGGTGTTGGACAAACTCCATGCTGCTGAAATATACAAGAGATGCTACTTTACAATTTTAAACCACATGGCTGAATCAGCACAATACTTACCTGAAAAGCTCACTCTGCGTTGTCATTGATTGTTTGAGATAAGAGTTTGATTCTTCAAGAGATGCTACTGTACAATTTTAAACCAAATAGCTGAAGCGGCACAATACTTACCTGAAAAGCACACTCTGCAAAGTCATTGATTCTTTAAGATAAGGAAGGATTGATGGTTTAGTGGTAGAATTCTCAAATGCCATGTACCAGGGCTTGCACAATGCACAACTGAGTTCTGAATGTTAATCCTTCAATCACAGAACTTCAAAAGCCTGATCAATTCTGCAGATTGGTTAGCTGCAAATCACACTCTGAGAAATCGTTTGAACTTGAAGGTAAGCATTGGTGGTTCAGTGGTAGAATTCTAGCTTGCCATGTTGGAGGCCTGGGTTCGATTCCCAGCCAATGCACAAGCGAATTTTGAACATTGAGCCTTCTCGCAAAGAAATTGACATGCTTTATCAATTCTGCCCAAACTAGGGTTTTGGACAAACTCCATGCTGCTGAAATATACAAGAGATGCTACTTTACAATTTTAAACCACATGGCTGAATCAGCACAATACTTACCTGAAAAGCTCACTCTGCGCTTCTTGGATTGTTTGAGATAAGAGTTTGATTCTTCAAGAGATGCAACTGTACAATTTTAAACCAAATAGCTGTTGCGGCACAATACTTACCTGAAAAGCTCACTCTGCGTTGTCATTAATTGTTTGAGATAAGAGTTTGATTCTTCAAGAGATACTACTGTACAATTTTAAACCAAATAGCTGAAGCGGCACAATACTTACCTGAAAAGCACACTCTGCAAAGTCATTGATTCTTTAAGATAAGGAAGGATTGATGGTTTAGTGGTAGAATTCTCAAATGCCATGTACCAGGCCTTGCACAATGCACAACTGAGTTCTGAATATTAATCCTTCACTCACAGAACTTCAAAAGCCTGATCAATTCTGCAGTTTGGTTAGCTGCAAATCACACTCTGAGAAGTCGTTTGAGCTTGAAGGTAAGCATTGGTGGTTCAGTGGTAGAATTCTATCTTGCCATGTTGGAGGCCTGGGTTCGATTCCCAGCCAATGCACAAGTGAATTTTGAATATTTAGTCTTCACTCACAGAACTTCATTAAACTTATCAATTCTGCAGTATGGTTGCTGCAAATCACACTCTGTGAAGTCCTTTGAACTTAAAGACAAGCATTGGTGGTTCAGTGGTAGAATTCTAGCTTGCCATGTTGGAGACCTGGGTTCGATTCCCAGCCAATGCACAAGCGAATTTTGAACATTCAGCCTTCTGGCAAAGAAATTGAAATGCTTTATCAATTCTGCCCAAACTAGGGTGGTGGACAAACTCCATGCTGCTGAAA